>JAQMYF010000024.1:36612243-36646399 GCA_030014195.1 Neosilurus mollespiculum | reverse complement strand
AGAGAGAGAGAGAGAGAGAGAGAGAGAGAGATTTGGGCTGATGGCAGGTTTACATTCAGGTGTGTGTGTGTGTGTGTGTGTGTGTGTGTGGGTGGATGGTGGTGGTGGTGGGGGGGGGATGGGGGGGTTGTTCGGGAGGGAAGATGTTGTTAAATGGGTTTTTTTCCCCCGTTTTTTTAACCCAATGACATTTTAACAATGAGGAGGACTAAAAGAAAAGGCTGAATAAAGACCACCAGGACACAGGAGTAATTGAAGGGACTGACCGTACATCAGACTGGTTTTGTAAAGATGTTAACTAAACCTCTAGCAGTGTCGGGTAAGGTTTTATGTAAAGGTGATATATAATAATGTGAAGATTATCTACAATGTATTAACTACAGGTCATTTTAACAACAAGTTATAGAGTGTTTATTACAGAGCTACACACACTATCAACAATCAACAACTCAAGTCCTGAAATGACCCGAGTGTTTATATTAGGACAGTTCCTGATATTCAGAGTTGTTCTCAGCTTCAAATTTATTGATGAATTTATTAACTGGCTGAACCGCGTAATCCTACTAGGCCCGCGAGGAGGCTGGAACTTAGCTGATTCTGTGTGAAGGTCGGGTACACCCTGCATAACTCACCAGTCTATCGCACTGCCAACTCACACAAAACCATTCACTCTCATACTCACACGTGAGGCAATTTGGAACAGGCAATTAGCCTAATGTGCATGTCTTTGAACTGTGGGAGGAAACCTGAGAACCCAGAGGAAACCCACACTAGCTCAGGGAGAACATGCAAACTCCACACAGAAACACCCTCGGACTCAAATCCAGGACCTCCGGGCTGTGGCACTATGGCACTATGGCACTGTGCCGCCCGCCTTACATTTAGATTATTAAAATCACTTGCATAGAGTTCACACTTCCCAGGGTATCAGACTGTTCATTAGTAGAACTGTAAGAGACATTGTTTTTATACTAGTGTCTAGACCAGTGATTCTCAAAATGTGTGATGTCCTGTCAGAGGATTTAGATCTTGCCTGTCTGCTAATCTGTTCTCTCCTCCTGGGTGTGTGTGTGTGTGTGTGTGTTTGATTACAGGCTCCGCCCTGACGATCCCACCTGATCCCTATTTCCTTCCGAGGATAAAAGGACCACGGTGCTTTGGTCCCATGCCAGATCGTCTTGTGCTGTCATTTAGAGCAAGCGCTATTCACAGTTCACTCTGCGATCTTGCCGGCTGTCTTAGCGGCTCATGTTCTATGTTTTTATTTAATATTTAATAAACGTTCCTGGTTTTTTTCTACCAAGTCGTGTCTGTCCTGCTTTTGGGTCTATCTGTCATTGGTCCTGCGTAACAAAATGGGCCCCAGGGAAGTCTTGGGGTCTGTAAAGAAGCATGACCAGGAGTCCATGTTTACTTTTTTAAAATTTCAGTTACTATAGTGAATATCACACCAATGACAAAGTCGTTATACTTACTGCAGTACCCAAGTTATTATCCTGATGGACTTGTACCTTAAACTGAACGGGTTTAAAGGTTCAAATATACAGAGGGACCCCCAAATCGATGGACACATTCTAAGACCTACTGAAGGTAGCTGAAAGTGTGAACAGTACATACTTGTTTAAAGTTACTTTCTAAAAAACATTTATTTTTGTGTTTTGAAAGGAGACGACAGCACTTACTTTCTCATTCAAATCCCTCGATTATTTTCTTTCTGTGGGCAAAAACTTCTATAGCTCCTGTTTTATTGATTTTTATTTATTGATTGAGTCTCATGATGATGTCATCAAAACCCAAGTTAACATGTACAAGTAAAGGATTTTTATACATTCATGCCATTTTTTAACAGATTTGTGCTAGAGGTGTAAAAGGCTTATAGATTAAAATAATTGCCTGTGCCGTGGAAAACTGTATACACCAGGATTAATATATTTAAGCATAAACACCTGAAATACTGAAACAAATTATGTTTAAAGCCAAACTGCTCCACGTTAACTTGAGTATTGATGACATAATTATCCTGAGATTCAGTTTTCAAATAACCACCAATAAAATCATTAAAATTGCAGCTATCGGTACAAGAATTTTGCACACAGAAAGCTTTTAAATCAGAGTTTTGATTGAGAATAACATTCAACAATTACTGTCTTCTTTAAATACCGAGGATAAAGTTTAATTCATAAATGACATGCAACAAAGCACAAATAACAACAACTAACAAAAAGAAAGCAATTATTACAATATGTGTACTATCATTAAAGTAATCTGCATTTGCTCTCTCTCTCTCTCTCTCTCTCTTCCCCTGCATCACTCATTAATTTACCAAACTGCTTAATCATATTAGGGTCGCGGGGAAGGTGAAGCCTATCTCAGCCAACACTGGGTGAAGGCACGGTACACCCTGGACAGCTCGCCGGACCGTCGCATGGCCAACACACACACATCCATTCCCACTCACACCTAGGAGCAATTTGGGACAGCCAGTTAGCCTAATGTGCATGTCTTTGGACTGCTGGAGGAAACCCATGCAGGTTCAGGGAGAACATGCAAACTACACACAGAAACACCCAAGCCGGGAACTCGAGCCCAGGACCTTCTTGCTGTGAAGCGGACGTGCTGACCACTACACCACCATACTGCCTCTCTTCCACATTAATTCTAACCCTCACCTGAAGATGAATAATATCTAACACAACATGATACACAATATATTTACCTTAATAAGGAATGCAGTTTTATTTCCTAAAAAGAGCACTGTGATACCGAGGCTAACTGACAGGCCAGAAAGAGGGATACTGTGGTTAGGGTGAGTCTTCATAATTAATGTTTTTGAGCTGGGATGAAACCACCGTTACTGAGGTACAAGATACAGGGATCTCACTATATCTCTATTTTGTACATAGAACTTTATAACCACAATATATAACACTTTCTTTTCCGAATTTTATCCAAGTGTGAATCTGCATGTAACATGTGACAGTGTATGACTAAGAATCCAAAATAGAAATGTTACTGATACTGGTAATGTACATGGTTTTCCAATAACTTTGTGTTTATAAAGTTCTTATGTGGTTATATGTGGGTATTACAGTAAAACAATATACTATACTGTTACAACAACGTAATGTATGGGAACCCTTATAATTTCATGATAATGATTCATTTATTGCTCCAAAAGTTCTATAATCAGTAAATATTCTGTAATATAGCCAAAATATGAGGGCAAAAATGTGCATATTTAATTTGAACATTAAGTAAAGAAGGATTCATAGAAGCAAGATGTGCTTGATATCAAAATTTGGGTAAATTCTGTACTTTCACATGGTGGCTTTTATTTTGTGATACAACGTATCCCACATGCTGATACTGACCTTAGAATTCAAAGGTCAGATATTTTTGATTTTTAGCTTTTAATATATCACACATAACATAAGACCTTCATTTTACACAGATCCATTCAACAGGTAGCCAAGTTATAGCATATGAAATTTCTAATGAATATGATTAGTTTTTGTGTAATGGGTGGCCAAAAGTGGCAATTTAGAAGTTTGCGATGGATAAAATGTCAAATTTATCATTATGTGTAACATGTAATAATAATTGTAAAGTAAACATGTTCACATTTCTTAGGACTACAGATGCCTGTGAAATGATTCTAAAAATTTCAGACATCTATCTTTTGTTGTTCAATAGTTATGGAAGTTTGAAATTGGTTGAAAATCTAAAGGCCATATTTTGGTAACAATATCAGGGTCCCCTTCAAATGGCCATAACTTTGGAACTATTTACAATAAAGCCTTGAAATTTTGGATTTTCCCGTCATATATAATGTACTTTAAGTTTGTAAAAAATTAGAAAAATCTGAGATGGTCAGGTGGGGACCACTGGGTGAAATTCTATGGAATGACCCATGTGTCTGATTGACTACTGTGGGAGAAGCTGTTATAGAAGAATAATCGACTTCACCTGAGCACTGTGCAGTATGTTGGGGTCATTAGTATATAATCAGGGATGGATTGAGTTGAGAGATCCCTGAAGCTCTGGAGGAAACTGTCTGATCTGGATTTCAGATATCAGTGGAGTGGTCCAGGAGCAGCTTCATAAAAATAAATAATTTTTTTTTAAAAATCAATAAATAAATAAAAAACTTACTGTGGGAATTCTGGATCGTACAGGGTCGGCTGGAGAATTCCGGCTGGGAAAACTGGAAAAAGGGAAAAATTTAGAGAGAGAGAGAGAGAGAGAGAGAGAGAGAGAGAGAGAGAGAGAGAGAGAGAGAAGTGAGGGATGAAGGGAATGACAGTCAGAGACAGCATAAAAACAAGGCTCGGAGTTAATGCCACTGTTTGTCTTCTGTCCTCTCTCTCTCTCTCTCTCTCTCATCCTTTCTCTTTTCTTCTCCTGCATGTATTGATTCTCTGGGAGGAAAATATAATCCCGGAGCAGACAAAGACACCACCAATAACCAACTACAGCTCATAATAAATAGAAGAATAAGGTGTGTGTGTTTGTGTGTGTGTGTGTGTGTGTGTGTGTGTATATGTGTGTGTGTGTGTGTTTGTGTGTGTGTGTCTGTGTGTGTGTGTGCATGTGTCTGAGGGACGGAGAGAGAGAGAAAGAGAGAGACCCAGATGCCACGTACCCATCTGGTTCTTGTTTGGAAGATAGTAGGCATTGAGCGCCTGGGGTGGAAGAAGCCACCTGTGGAAAAATAAGACACACACACACACACACACACGCACATGCACGCACACACGTACGCGCACACACACACACACACACACACACACACACACAAATCCACACAGTGTTAACTCAGCTTGTTTAATAAACTGAAACCTGTAGATAAGACACACGCACACACAAACAGCATTCACTTGTTTTTTGTTTGTAGCAGGTGCTGTGACTCTCATAGTGAAGTGCTTATATTCTCATTCTTGTATTTTTAACATGCGTCAATAGAGTAAATCTAATAAATTGTGCTTTAATGGTGGTGCAGTGGTTCGCACATCCACCTCACAGCAAGAAGGTTCTGGGTTCGAGTTCCAGGCTCGGATGTTTCTGTGTGGAGTTTGCATGTTCTCCCCGGGCTTGCATGGGTTTCCTCCAGGTACTCCAGTTTCCTCCCACAGTCCAAAGTCATGCACATTAGGCTAACTGGCTGTGTCAGATTGCCCCTAGATGTGGATGTAAGTGTGAACGTTCGTGTGTGTTGCACTGTGATGGTGTGGCGAGCTGAGAAGTGTTGGCTGTTATAGGCTCCAGCCTCGCCATGACCCTAATAGTAGGATTAAGCGATTCTGCAAATAAGTGAGTGAGAATTAAAATGTAATTTAACATATAACTGAGAATGTCACAGCAGTGCTTGTGGAAATTTCTATTCTATTCTACTGTCAGTAAACAAACAAAAAAAATTAATGTAATAAAAATAGGTATGTATAAAGTAAAACATATGCTTAATTAATCTTTGCATGCATGCATAGTTGTTTAATAAAAATTATTATAAAAATACTTTCTAAATCAGATGAAATCAATTATAATTAAAATTATAAAAGATTCAGAATCTACAACTGAAATAATGTCCTCCTAATAAATGTCCTCGTTTATTTAATTATTATTGATAATGAAATTGTTACCAACCTACAAAATAAAAATTTTTTGAACAGAGCAACGAATTTTCAACAGCATTTCTAAACATTCTGGTCACAGAAAGAAAATTAGGTATACACGCACACGTGTTTAACTAGTGAGCATCAGAAAGGCTACAGATTCTCACTTCTCGCCACGCCCACAAGCAACAAACCACAAACAAACACATGCTAATAACTAGCATAAATAGCATTTTTTTCTGAATGAAAAATAATGATTTTACTGTAAGACTTCATGTAATGTAATGTGAGCTGTGAGACTCAGTGTTCCTCTCCTCGCCCATCCACCAAAAACCAATAAAACCACTGATCTCAAAAGCAGAGAAATAATTGAATAGAATGTAATCTTTCGTCACCTGCAACTCCGTCTCAGCATCTCTACCTTTAACATTATTGGGTTCCTGCTCCACAAGTCAGAAACTCATAACTCTTCAATATTCACCAGAATTCCTTTAATGTCAGCTTTAAATATCAATCACCTCAGCATTTGCAGAGTATTATACTTTTTTCTTTTACATCTACTTCATATTAAATTTATTTGACACAATTTATTTATTGTATATTTAATTATATAGTTATTTACTTTTTTTTAATATTTTATTATTACCTCAACAAGGCGGTTGTTTTCATCTGTGTTGGTTTATTTGGTTGGCTATCATCTGTTTGTTTTTGTTTGTTTGTTTGTGTGCAGTATAACTACAAAACTATGAATGAATTTTGATGAAATTTGTTTTCTAGAGTAGGGCATGGAACAATTACATTTTGGAGGTAGGTGGGATCATGCTGAAGAAAAAATCCTGAAATCCTAACAAAAATGTCCTACCTTTAAGGCCACACTTCTCTTAGGAGAAGACAGCACTTGTTAAAGTTAACCTTATTCGAATATCAAGATTAATTTCTTTCCGTGTAAAAAATCTGAGGCTGATAGCTTCTGTTTGAATGATTTTATGGGCAGTTATTTGAAAACTTACTC
This sequence comes from Neosilurus mollespiculum, assembly GCA_030014195.1. Classification (NCBI taxonomy): domain Eukaryota; kingdom Metazoa; phylum Chordata; class Actinopteri; order Siluriformes; family Plotosidae; genus Neosilurus; species Neosilurus mollespiculum. The sequence continues at coordinate 36,639,778 of JAQMYF010000024.1, read as the reverse complement.
TCAGAATGATGTAATCGAGGCCCAAGTTAACATGTACAAGTAAGATACATTATTCCTATTTATTGACAGATTTGTGTTTGGGGTGAGAAAAGGTTTAGATTAAAATCATTACCTGTGCAGTGAGAAACTATATATACACCAGGATTAATATATTTAAGCACAAACTCATAAAATACTGAAAAAAATCATGTTTGAAGCCATAGTCCTCCATGCTAACTTGGGCCTTAATGATGTCATCATTCTGAGACGAAAATTTTTAATATCCACCCAAAAAAATCTAGATTTTAGGAGTGAGGTTTTTAGATTAACTTTCAGTGCTGTCTTCTCCTTTAAGGTCAAACAATCACCTTAGCGTTAATGTGGTACCTAACAATGAAATACTGTGGGACACATGATGTATTCGTGTATTCATAGGCTTGGATATGAGTGCATCATGTATAGAAGTCAACGCCAGCACTGTTTATTAATAAGCATTTTTTTTTTCATTGTAAAATTTACAGTTATGTGCAGAAGGTGAGGTGGATGTCACTGAGACATCTGCCGAGTCTGAGGCGAATAATAGTGTTAGTATATAATACACAAGAGAATAATCACCAAATGAAATCAAGATTTTTATAGTTTAGAATTACATTATTTAAACATTAATGAAGCAGATTAGGTGAGCTCTGAATGCTCAAGCAGAGCATAAGTACCGTGTAGCTAACAACGTCTTTTAAAAATCCTTCTGAGTTTTAGCATATACTATGTGTAAACATGAAAAACACAAATTAAAACTAGATTTTTATAGTTTATTTTTACATATTTTAGCCACAACAGAAGCAGGTCAGATGAGCCGAGCACACTCTAAGCAAAGCTTAGCTGTCGTCATGGCAATCCCTCAGGGTTGAGGAGGATGGTCTTTGAGGTCGTGTGTAGACACCAAATTATCAATGAGTCCGTAAGTGACTGATAAGTTCGATTCTATTTTTGGAAATTTTCAACCTGCATGCTCAGTAAAGCACACGTAACTTGACAAGGCATCAAACTTGGTCCAATGGCAAGGTGAGACAAGACGATTGGAGTTAATGACCTGCTGCAGCCTTCGTCTACCTTCACAGCCGTTGGGTTTCTTTGGTACCTTTTTCCGCCTGATCTGCCGTTGACGACTTGATGTTTAGTTTGGATTAGAATTTGGAAGCCCAACCCACCTCGACAAGGTGCCAATCCATCAGGGGAAAAGCTAAGCACTGTACAGCTAAAGGCGTGTTTTTATAACCCCCCTCATTCACAGTTTTAGTATATACTACACAGAAACATAAGTAAACCATTCTCCCTAATGGTGTGTTTTTAAACACATAAAATGAGATTTTGGCAGCCTTTTCCCCCATTTTAAAAACTTGACAATGATGACACCGCCTACTCCAGGTAACTGTGACAAAACTGTGAGTGCCTGTTTTGATTCAAGCATAATATACTCAGGATTTCTTTTAATCCCCAGATAGCAGACCAATCAGATTGCACTGTTCTCGTGTAGTATCTATCAATTAGATTTTTCTTTTTTTATAGTTCGTGTTAAAAAACATTTAAATTTTTTTATTTAATTTTTAATGGCAGCCTCCTTGGTATTACTGATGTTAATTCCCTCTCCTCTGTCCGCTTCCACTCTGACTAAAAAAAATAAGTCAAGCATCTCCACAAAACATCAGAATGTCTCAATCTGCTCAAAGCACAGATCAAGTTTGATTCCTGGCTTCATAAGAAATCAATAAAGTCTTATTTTTTGTGATTGTATCCAGTGATATATTTGTATAGAGTAGCAGAGTACAGGCAGAGAAACAACCAGCACACGATTTTTGCAGCGCATGTGCATTAGCGCTCATACATTCGTTGACTGAGGTAGTGAAACATTTTGTTGGGTAGAAAATTACAGGCAAAATCTCATCACATCGTCAGAATTTAGTTGAAGCTGTGAAAATATGCAAATAAACTTGTGTAACACTTTCAATGAAGAGAATAAAGAATTCAGTAGAAATTGGCACTAACTGTTAGCTACAGTTTGTCGCCTCTTAACATGCACAATGTCTTTGCACATCTGGGTGGTCTTCAAATTGACAGGTAAGTAAATTTTTCTATAGTGAATTCTTTTAGTATTTTATCCTATTCATTTAACGACTCACAACTTTCTGAGAAGTTTAAGCAAAGCGTGACCCCCTCCTCACTTACTTTGGAAAACAGAAATGGACCAAAGCCACATTATTGTCCAGTCAACATGTACAATATAAGGTACAGGAGTGTATAAGATAAAATGATTTCTCATACACTGCCAAATGATACTCATCTTAACAATATGTGTTTTAAAATAACCACTCCCACATTGTAATGAATATGTTCCCCTGACATACTCCGGAAATAGACCTTCAGCATAACACACTCATGTACAGTAAATGGTTCAGCCTGCTGTATCAAATTTCCCTACAAATCCCACATTATTTCATGCATGTAAAAGCCAGCAACCTATTCTGTTGTTTAGTCTATAATTTTACATAGTTACTGCATTACATAATTAATATTAGCGCAGGCTCCATCTGTCTCAGAGGAAGGTGAATGAGTAGCTCACAGTACTACAGCATCACCACAGCAATATGGGACCCAAGAGAGGCCAAGACTTGATGAATGAAGCTTACATGGTAAGGACACTACTGCATCACCAACACAACTATCACCAACCTAGAAAAAGGCGATGAGTAAAATGTTGGAAGGTGTCCAGATATGGCAGAAGGGCAGAGAAGGACCATGGGTGGAATTAACCAAATCTGGATAAGATTATCATAAACCCATTTATTTCCTTTTAATTCAAAAACGAATGATAAGAGGCTGTTCTCTAGCCAGCTGTCACTGTTCACATCTCTCCAGCTGCAGTACAAGAATCCGGACCACACACAAAATGCTGGTTGGGTATTTGATTTATTGAAGCTGCTGCTTATTTAGAAAATGAATTAATACCAGTGCCCACCCCTGACAGAGTTTCGAGTTGGACTTGGTTACAGACCCATGGGATTACAATGTGAGCTTTCAATGAACCTTTGTGAGTGGTAGGACGCGCCATAGCTAAACTTAAATAACAAATGTGTTCCCATGGTAACAGCTTCTTAGGCTAATGGGTTGAAATGGATAGGACCCTCCACCCAGTCTGTCTCTCTTAATGCATTGTGCTGCTAATGGTGGAATTGCTGGAGTTGAGTGGGGCTTTGCTATGGGTTTAACAAAAGAACAGTATCACATTACTCCAGTGAATAATAGCCAAGTGAAGGTGACTACTCATTAGACGGTGTCTGCAACTGATGACACTTCCTGCCAGATTATGGGTTTAGAAACACTCCATATGTAAAAGCCCTTTATCCACTAAATGTTAGAAAATTTATGATTTATGGACCTGACTGTACATCACCTAACCTGGTGACCTGTTCAGGGTGTAACTCCACTTTTCACCCAGAACCCTGACAGATAAGTGAAATGTTAATCTAAATATTTTCCTGACATACTCCAGGAAAAGACTGTTAGCATACATTCACTGTCAAATTTTTTAGCTTGCTAATAGTTACATATCGTAAGCACATTTTGTCGATAGCCACATTTTTGACTCTGAATTAATTGCTCTATTTGCTCCTAGTGGAATAAAGTCTAGACCTTTTCTACTCCCAAATCTTTCTATTCATTCATTTATTCATTCATTCATTTACTTACTGACTCGCTTGTTCATAGCCTTATCTTATTCTACTCTGGGTGAAGGTGGGGTACACCTTGAGCTCACCAGTCCATCGCACGGCAGCACAGAAACTCCCTCAGCAAGCTCAGGACTCGAACCCAGAACCTTCCATGCCAACCCCAAATCTTTCCATTCAAATACAATCCACAGGATCTTGCAGTTGTAGAACACTGATTCATAATTTCTTTGGTGGGACCAATTAAAACCTTTATCATGCTGGGCTCTGTTTGTGGACAATATACTCTCATGATTTCAGGAGATTTTAACACAGGTGCAGGTACAAAAGTTTCTTTATTTACGAGGGCACAAAATACTAAACAAGTAAACTGAAACTGAGAGCACAAGGCCTCTGCTCATGCTTGCAATATCAGAGCAGTCCAAAATGACACGAACAAACAGAACATACCAGAAGTGTCCAGAAAGGAACCAGGCAGAGATATGCAGGTACTCCCTTGAATAAACAATCAAGAATGCAATACATGAGGCTGAACAGACAAATTATGAATGAATTAAACAATAAATGGCTTAAATAGAAAACTAAAGAGTACGACAGCCAATTAAACCACAAGTAATAAATCATGTACTTAACCTAATGTCAAACAGCCGGAGAGGTGAGTGCAGGGGAAACAGGGACAACTACATCCTGACCTAGAAGTCTGTGGTTCTGGAAAACCGGAGGCGCAGCAGGGGTGGTAATGTTACAGATAAAACTGGTATAGATATTGATACATGCAGGGGCGACTAGCATTAATGGGCTAGCAGGGCTTCACGTGTCTTTCAAAGGTTAGAACAAAATATTTTATTTTGGGTGTCCAATTCATATTATCTGTGGTTTACAAATATTTAAGAGCAGTTCCTAGAGATCTACCTCCCTGAAGACTTTAGCTCCAGCCATAATGGTGCACACCTGACAAAGCTAATCATCACATTAAGTCTTCATTTCAAAGTCTTAAAGCTGGAATTGGTAACTTTTAATTGTTTACACAAACTATTATAGTGATGGAAATGGTCTTTACATCCCAACAGCAATCAAAAACTTAAGATGTGAAAAAGGTTCAGAAAAAAAAAAAAGCCATCATCTGTGGCCACTGTAATCCTGTAAAAACGCTGACCAATCACTGCCTGATCTCCCTGCTTGTGTGTGACCTTTCCATGCACGAACCTGCAGTCAGAGCAGAGCTCGTGCATGTGGAGGGGGAGTTACTTTAGAAGGACCTCCAAGAGAAGGGGAGGGTTTAGTCAGAGCCCTGAGGATCATCATCATCATCATGTTTTCCCACTGGGCATGAGATTGGCCAGGGGGGGCTTCTGCTATGGGAAGCGCTGTTGGAGCAGGCGCTAAAATTCTGGTTTATGCATCTTCGTTCTTCTAGCTTAGAGATGCTACTTTCAAATTTTGCTAGCTTTCCAGATTACCTACTCCAGCTTTAAGTCTTAATTAGATGGTCTGGTGGGCATAATTATGGTTGGAGAAAGTCTTCAGGAAGGTAGATATCCAGGAACAGGTTTGGGCCCCAGTTTTTTAAAGAAAATTGTTTAAAAATTATTTGTCATACAAACAGACAGTTTGACAGACAGTTTGGACTGTGGGAGGAAACCGGAGTACCCGGAGGAAACCCAAGCAAGCACTGGGAGAACATGCAAACTCCACACAGAAACACCCTCACCAAGCCCGGGACACAAATCCATGACCTTCTTGCTGTGAGGTGGACGTGCTAACCACACAGAGTGATATGAATAAATAAGTAAGCTGTAAGCTGCTGAAGCAACAGTCTTCTCAGTAGCTGAACAGTCAGGAAGCAGTGATGTGACTATTTTTTCAGATCTCATACATATACGATTTGCAACCTCCCTTGAACATAACATTAAAGGCAAAATTGGCACTGTGTGAATATGGTCAATAGGCTAATAGGCTAATGTATTCCAGTCCACATTACTAACATTTCCATAGTGCATCACCAGTAGGAATGTTACAGAGCCAGTCACAAGTGTAATAAACATGAACAAAGTGAATTATTGACTAAATGTACAAGATAGTGTCTCTTAACTCTCAGTGGATGTGAGATCCATATTTCCTTTTTCAGTTGTAATTTGTTGTAGTAGTTGCGTGAGGACTGTGAGCAATCATGAGTGTGTTTAAAATTAATTAGAACTGGCTGATATAGCAAAGACAAGAAAAGAAAACAAACGAGCTGCATCTGTGTTAGCTGGAAGCAAAACACCACACCTGTACCAAGGTGCAGTGTTTGGGAACAAAGGTGCTTCTCCAAATTTAGCAGCGTCTGACTCAGTGTTAGACTCGGAATGCTATTAAATTATCACTACCACCCCTCCAAATGTGTGTGTGTGTGCATGTGTGTGTGTGTGTGTGTGTGTGTGTGTAACAGGGAGACAGAGTTAACCCTCTGTGGCTGTTTATGTTATGTAGCTACTAATCTGGTAAGGTGTCTTCCCTTTTCACGTAAATGGAGATATACATCTATTATACATTCTCTAATTTACTCCTTGTTGATGATGTCCCATGTTTAATGATGCGGTAAACGTCATTGATTGTTATCTGTAAGATCTTAAAGACACTGCATGCAGAAAGCTATTATGTTGTGTGCATACTGACCGCCACTGGTATGCAGAAACGCTTACTGTCCCAAACCGGAAACTGCACAACAGCATTTTAAGCAACTAGGTAATTTACTCCATCATTATCTTCCCACAAAAATATGTTTGGAGGAATAAATGAAAGTTGATAAAGTAAGCACACCGTGTACATTTAAAGTACAAATGAGACAAAAGCATTGATGATAAAACTATAAGATTTGTATTTTTTTTAATTGAACAAAAGGGTTTACACTTTTCTATGTACCATATCTGTTATTTATATATCTTTATTAAATACACCTAGAGGCAATTTGTGAAAGCCACACAGCTAAATGTGCATGTCTTTGGACTGCAGGAGGAAACCCACACAAGCACAAGCAGGAGAACATGCAAACTCAACACAGAAAGCGCAGCAGAGCTCAATAGACCTTAACAGAACTCGATGAGCAATCATAGGGAATCTTGATGAACTTGGCAATACAATTTACCCCCCACCCCCATAACAAAACAAAACAAAACAAAAAAAAAATTACCAATAGCTGCCATAGAATACATTATTATCAAATGTGTCAACTTTTACACACATTCATAGCATATTTTTAATCTTTGACACTGCAATCACTCACAAACCAAATTCTGGAGTGAATTATTTTCAAACAACATTTGAGTTATTTGCAGTAATCATGTTTTGCTTTTAGTCTTCACATATGCTTCACTGTATTTTAACACTGTAAAAGTCTTTGCTTCCATACTGACAGTTTTGATGATAAATTTTACAGAACTTTTACATCACCCTGATATAGAGAGAGCAACGTGCTTTGTTTCTAGGCTTCTTGAGCTTCAGTCTGTTTTTAAACTTGAGCTTCAGCCTACTATCTGGCAGCAATATAGAGACCTGATTAATGTTGTGTGAGTTCTTCTCATGCTCACTACTCAGCTGGTTGGACAGGGAGAGAGAGAGAGAGAGAAAGAGAGAGAGAGAGAGAGAGAGAGAGAGAGAGAGAGACTGTCTTCATTGGGATTTCATATAAGCTGCACTGCAATCCAATCAATAGAGCCCCAATTACAATGCACACAACATTTTATTTGTGCTAAGACATGGTTCCTGAGAAGGAACGAGAGAGAGAGAGAGACAGACAGAGAGAGAGAGAAAGAGAGAGAGAGAAAGAGAGAGCCAAATTAAGAAATATAGTAAGTTTTTTTGTTCCCCAATAACACGTCACCTTTCATAAACAAGACTGCAGAATTCACAAGTTTTATACCACATAATGCCACAATCATGTTATCACATTTTCCTACAACCAGCCTGAGTAACTCCAGAAATGAAGACTTTATTTAAAAGCCATGATATGTATTCAAGCTATGCTGTTTAACAGAGCTTGGTGGAGCACCAGAATCATGGAATATGGCTTTGATAGTTATCATATGTTTGTCATGTGTCCATCCTGTGTCAAAGTGTAACTGTATAGAGCTGACCCAAATAGAGCTAAACCCATGTCCATCTGGTGTATACACATCACTGTATATAGAACTAACATTGCTGGATATAGAACTAACAAGGCTGTATATAAAAAAACATCACTGTAGTTAGAACTAAAATGACTGGAGTCAAAATTAACATCACTGTATACAGACGTAATATCACTGAATATAGAACTAACAAGGGTGTATATAAAACTAACATCACTGTATATAAAACTAACAACACTGTATATAGAAGTAACATCAATGTAGATAGAACTTACATTGCAGAATATAGAGCTAACATCACTGTATATAAAACTAACATCGTTGTAGATAGAACTTACATTGTTGAATATAGAGCTAACATCACTGTGAAAAAAACTAACATCACTGTATATAGAACTTACATCGCTGTATATAGAACTAACATCACTGTATATAGAAATAACATTTCTGTAAATATAATGAACATCGCTGTAAATGGAACTAACATCCTTATATACAGATTTAACATCACTGTATATAGACCTAACATCACTGTAAATAGAACTATCAATGCTATATATAGAACTAACATTGCTGGATATAGAGTTGACATCACTGTATATAGAACTAACATTGTTGTATATAGAACTAACATCGCTGGATATAGAACTTACATTGCTGTATATAAAACTAATATCGCAGAACATAACATTTACATCGGTGTATATAGAACTAACATCGCTGTAAATAGAACTAACATCGCTGTATGCAGAACCAACATCCCTGTTAAAAGAACTAACATCGCTGTAAATAAAACTAACATCACAATAAATAGAACTAACACTGCTGTATATAGAACTAACATCGCTGCTAATAGAACTAACATCGCTGTATACAGAATTAACATCACTGTTAATAGAACTAACATCACAGTAAATAGAACTAACATCACTGTATATAAAACTAACATCACTGTATACAGAACTAGCATTGCTGTAAATAGAACTAACATCACTGATAATAGAACTAACATCGGTGTTTATAGAACTAACATTGCTGTATATTGAACTAACATTGCTGTATACAGAATTAACATCACTGTTAATAGAACTAGCATCGCTGTATACAGAAATAACGTCACTGTATATAGAACTTACATCGCTGTATACAGAATTAACATTGCTGGTAATAGAACTAACATCGCTGTATACAGAACTAAAGTCGCTGTATACAGAACTAACATCACTGTTAATAGAACTAACGTCGCTATATATAGAACTTGCATCACTGTTAATAGAACTAACATCGCTGAATACAGAATTAACATCATTGTTAATAGAATTAACATGGCTGTATAGAGAACTAACATCACTGTTAATAGAACTTAAGTCATTGTATACAGAATTAACGTCACTGTATATAGAACTAACATTGGTGTTAATAGAACTAACATTTCTGTAAACAGAATTAACATCGCTGTATACAGAATTAACATTGCTGTTAATCGAACTAACATCGCTATATATAGAACTAACATCACTGTATACAGAACTTACATTTCTGGATATAGAACTAACATCGCTATATATAGACCTAACATTGTTGTATATACTGTAGAACTAACATTGATATATATAGAACTAACATCACTGTATATAGAATTAACATCGCTGTTAATAGAACTAACATCGCTGTATATAGAATCAACATCGCTGTATGCAGAAGTAACATCACTGTTAATAGAACTAACATTGCTGTATACAGAACTAACGTCGCTGTATATAGAACTTACATCACTGTATATAGAACTTACATTGCTGTAGACAGAACTCACATTGCTGTTAATAGAACTAACATTGCTGTATATAGAATTAACATTGCTGTGAATAGAATTAACATTGCTGTAAATAGAACTGACATTGCTGTAAATAGAACTAACATCGCTGTATATAGAACTAACATCACTGTTAATAGAAGTAACATTGCTGTATAAAGCACTAACGTCGCTGTATATAGAACTTACATTGCTGTATACAGAATTAGCATCGCTGTTAATAGAACTAACATCGCTGTATACAGAACTAACGTCACTGTATATAGAACTAACATCACCGAATACAGAACTAACATCACTGTTAATAGAACAAACAACACTTTATACAGAACTAACATCACTGTTAATAGAACTAACATCGCTGTATACAGAACTAACATCACTGAATACAGAACTAACATTGCTGTATATAGAACTAACGTCACTGTTAATGGAACTAACATCGCTGTATACAGAACTAACATCACTGTTAATAGAACTTACATCGATGTATACAGAACCAACATCACTGAATACAGAACTAACGTTGCTGTATATAGAACTAACGTTGCTGTATATAGAACTTACATCGCTGTATACAGAAGTAACATCACTGGTAATAGAACTTACATTGCTGTATACAGAATTAACATCGCTGTTAATAGAACTAGCATTGCTGTATATAGAATTAACATCACTGTAAATAGAACTAACATCACTGTAAATAGAAATTACATCGCTGTATACAGAATTATCATCCCTGTAAACAGAACTAATGTCACTGTATAGAGAATTAACATCGCTGTTAATAGAACTAACATCACTGTGTACAGAACTAACGTCACTGTTAATAGAACTTACATCGCTGTATACAGAATTATCCCTGTAAACAGAACTAACATTGCTGTACACAGAACTAAAACATCGCTGTTATTAGAACTAACATCGCTGTATACAGAACTAACATCACTGTTAATAGAACTTACATCGCTAAATACAGAATTAGCATCGCTGTTAATAGAACTAACAATGCTATAGACAGAATTAGCATCGCTGTTAATAGAACTTACATTGCTGTATACAGAACAAACATCACTGTTAATAGAACTTACATCGCTGTATACAGAACTAACATCACTGTTAATGGAACTAACATCGCTGTATACAGAATTAACATTGCTGTTAATAGAACAAACATTCCTGTATATTGAACTTACATTGCTGTATACAGAATTAACATCACTGTTAATAGAACTAACATCACTGTATACAGAAATAACGTCACTGTATATAGAACTTACATCGCTGTATACAGAATTACCATTACTGTTAATAGAACTAACATCGATGTTAATAGAACTAACATCGCTGTATACAGAACTAACATCACTGTTAATAAAACTTACATCGCTGTATACAGAATTAACATCGCTGGTAATAGAACTAACATCACTGTATATAGAACTTGCATCACTGTTAATTGAACTAACATCGCTGTATACAGAATTAGCATCGCTGTTAATAGAACTAACATCACTGTATACAGAATTAGCATCGCTGTTAATAGAACTAACATCACTGTATATAGATTTAATATCGCTGTTATTAGAACTTACATCGCTGTATACAGAATTAACATCGCTGTTAATAGAACTAACATCGCTGTATACAGAATTAACATCGCTGTTAATAGAACTAACATCACTGTATATAGAACATGCATCGCTGTTAATTGAACTAACGTCGCTGTATAATGAACTTATATCACTGTTAATTGAACTAACATCACTGTATACAGAATTAGCATCGCTGTTAATAGAACTAACATCACTGTATACAGAATTAGCATCGCTGTTAATAGAACTAACATCACTGTATATAGATTTAATATCGCTGTTAATAGAACTTACATCGCTGTATACAGAGTTAACATCGCTGTTAATAGAACTAACATCGCTGTATATAGAACTTGCATTGCTGTTAATAGAACTAATGTCGCTGTATGTTGAACTTATATCACTGTTAATAGAACTAACATCACTGTATACAGATTTAATATCGCTGTTAATAGAACTAACATCGCTGTATACAGAACTAACATCACTGTTAATAGAACTTACATCGCTGTATACAGAATTAGCATCGCTGTTAATAGAACTAACATCACTGTATACAGAATTAACATTGCTGTTAATAGAACTAACATCACTGTATACAGAATTAACATCGCTGTTAATTGAACTTACGTCACTGTATACAGAATTAACATCGCTGTTAATAGAACTTACATCGTTGTATACAGAATTAACATCGCTGTTAATTGAACTAACATCACTGTATACAGAATTAACATAACTGGTAATAGAACTAACTTCGCTGTATACAGAATTAACATCGCTGTTAATTGAACTAACGTCGCTGTATATAGAACTAACATCACTGTTAATAGAACTAACATCGCTGTATACAGAACTAATATCACTGAATACAGAACTAACATTGCTGGTAATAGAACTAACATCACTGTTAATAGAACTAACATCACTGTTAATAGAACTTACATCGCTGTATACAGAATTAGCATCGCTGTTAATAGAACTAACATCACTGTATACAGAATTAACATTGCTGTTAATAGAACTAACATCACTGTATACAGAATTAACATCGCTGTTAATTGAACTTACGTCACTGTATACAGAATTAACATCGCTGTTAATAGAACTTACATCGTTGTATACAGAATTAACATCGCTGTTAATTGAACTAACATCACTGTATACAGAATTAACATAACTGGTAATAGAACTAACTTCGCTGTATACAGAATTAACATCGCTGTTAATTGAACTAACGTCGCTGTATATAGAACTAACATCACTGTTAATAGAACTAACATCGCTGTATACAGAACTAATATCACTGAATACAGAACTAACATTGCTGGTAATAGAACTAACATCACTGTTAATAGAACTTACATCGCTGTGAATAGAACTTACATCACTATATATAGAACTAACTACTGTATACAGAACTAACATCGATGAATATAGAACTAACATCACTGTATACAGAAATATCATCGCTGTAAACAGAACTTACATCACTGTTAATAGAATTACCATCACAGTATACAGAAATAACTTTGCTGTAAACAGAACTTACATCACTGTTAATAGAACTAACATCACAGTATACAGAATTAACATCGCTGTAAATAAAACTAACATCACTGTTAATAAAACTAACATCACAGTATACAGAATTAACATCGCTGTAAATAAAACTAACATCGCTGTTATATAGAACTAACATCACAGTAATACAGAATTAACATCGCTGTAAATAAAACTAACATCGCTGTTATATAGAACTAACATTACAGTATACAGAACTAACATCGCTGTTAATAAAACTAACATCACTGTATACAGATCTAACGTCGCTGTATACAGAACTAACGTTGCTGTTTATACAACTAACATCACTGTATATAGCACTTGCATCGCTGTATATAGAACTAACATCGCTGTATATAGAACTGATGTTGACGATGATTGGCTGTTATGTATTGCTGATGTGAATGATAACGTTTGTCAAGGACAGTGAACCCATCTCTGCATAACAGAATAAATAAGCACAAGTCGTAAAGATTTTTAGACAGTGTCAAAACCAATGTATCAAAGTAACCACTTTCAGCTAATTGTAAGTAATGCTTGTAAAGCGCATCCTCTGAACAGCTAAAGCTCGGCTTTACAGAGGTCAATAGTTTGACCTTGAGTTCAACACACAACAAAACCACGAAATAATGGCACTAGTAATTACAGCCACAGCAGTGCTCACTGTGGATTTGAAGTGAGATCTTATGCTTACAGCAACGCTATCTGGTAAATACGATTTATTTTGGAGGTAGGTGCTGTTATTCTGTAGAAACAGTGAGTTTCTGATCTCATACAATCTTCGACACAAGCAGCATGGCTGTGGTTGATATGAAACACGTCAACACTGTCTGAGTTATTAATCTACCCTACCATGTCTGATCACTCTGCTTCCATGCTATTTTAACCACTGCAGCAGCAGCACTGTAATCATCTCTATCTTTACAATGTGGATGCATCCTCTATTTATACCAAAATAAAACATCCTGCTGCTTTCCTTGTCTGTGCCATCACACAAAGCAGAACCTGAACCAGATGTTTAATGACATACAGTGACATATGATAAATTACTGTAGATTGAATTTGTTTTCTTTCTTCCTTTCTTCCTCTCATACACACTGAAGATCTGCCAAAATTAGACAATATTTTAATGCCGATATCTGTTTGGTTGTTATGAAAATGATTTGACAGCATTGCAAGTTGCTTCTCATTTGGTTAGTATTCCTGGTTGCTAGGATAAGAGCAGTTTCTGTTGTATTATTCTGGTTCTGTTGATAAATGAATAAAACCGAGAATCCGTGATCTGTTTTTTTCTTACTGTTCGCAGAAACACATCAGGGCAAGCAATAACACTGAGAGTGAATTATATTATATAATACAAGTACAGGGCTGCATTATGATCCAGATAAAGTCCTTACAGACTGACTACTAAAGACTCATTTATACTCAACATTAAAGATGGATATGGATACGCACAGAGCCTCGTATCATTACTTCGTCAGTATATCTGGACAATTGCGGAAAGCTTGTGGATATGTACAGAGAGAAGCAGTACCACCGGCAATCATGGGGTGCTCTGACCAATAGTTCAAAAGAGACATGGAGAAAAAAATTAATACTAGACATCTCTATGATACTAGTGGAGAGTTTATGCGAGTTTGTAAGAAGTTATAAATATCTATATGGGGTTACTTCGCCCAGACACAGATAAAAATATTTGACACAAAACAGCTGGGAGGCAAACAAAAAACAGCAGTCCGTGTGCACGTAGAACAAAAAAGAATTTCCATCTATGTGTTGAAATGTGTTTCACGGCCCCACAGACCACTGTTGTCTATAAAGCATAATCTTTCTTAATAGCTGAGTTCCATAGTCATGGAACATGGCTGAGATGGTTGTTCTGTGTCTGACCAATAAGGCTGCTGCATCAATAAGTTATAAGTAATGAAACTGAAAGCCAAAAAATAGAGCCTCATACACCACCACTCAGACAGAGCATAAAAAACACACAATTTAACTCAGGTAGGCAGCCGGGTAAATAAATGTTTGTGGAGCAAACGCCAAAATCAGAAGCTTGACAGAACATGAACTCAGAACATGAATACAAATGAAAGCAAAAATCAGATAGTTAAACAATAGGCAGTAAAAAAGAAAACCCAGTCTTGAAGCTTCACTTTAGGCAGTGCCTAAATCTATATATTAAAGTACATTACAGTACAACCTCCTCCACTGTCTCCATGTTTGCACCTTTTTGCCTCCCAACTGCCCTTTAGTGGATATACTAAAGTTTATACAAATGCTTAGCATTGATAGCAATGTAAATGACGTAACACAGGTATGTAGACAGTGTTGGTTAAACCATTTAAAAGAGGCATCATTTTCATATGTGGTGGATGTTTAAATTATCGATATTTTCTCATTGTTGCTTAATGTTAAAATACAACTTACCTTAGAAATCTGTTCTGTTATTATAAACCTCTCCAAATGAGCTTCTTTTCCGCAGTCATTCTTTTATACTGGTCCTTTTACGAGAAAGGTTTGCTGACAGTCAAACAAAGACTGAACTCAAGCTTTAGATTCAAAGGCCTTCCTGAAAAATGGCTTTGACCCCCTGAAGGCAGTGTGGGGAGTGACAGAAAGACATTTGGCAGGCGAGCACACAGAAGCAGCTTGCAGGTCATCAAAACACAGAGGGCTTCTATGGGATCTGCTATTAAAACAAACAAGCACAGATGATAGGGGCATGTCTTGCTCTTAGCATGGAAGAAAGGCCCAATCCTCTCTTCCATCCTTCCTAACATGCCTGAGGGACTAGCTCTCCGTCTTTCCACTTCAACACACCCACACAGCTCCATTCACTCAGTGTGCTTGTGTTGAGTTTGGCTGACAAATTTGTGTAGGTGTGGAAAGTGAGGAAGATTTACAGTAACTAGGACAAATGACAACAAAAAAAAGTTCAGAAAACAAGAGCTGTGCCACTACATTCCTCTACATCATTATAAATATACAGTATCACAGTATATACACTGTACACACTCTTCCATATGCTAGCATATTTACTGCCAGAAGGTCATAAAATGCTTTTGTTTTAAATATCTGTGTCAGATCAGATAATGCCAAAACAATCTGCCTCCCATGAAGCGGACAGATTTGCAGTCTCTTTTGCACACCTTCAGCTGGAAAATGGAGCCCTGGAGCACAAGCCTACAGCATGTATATCCAGAGAGATCAGAGCGCGTGTTGCTGACACTGACACACACACATACATACACACACACACACACACACACACACACACACACACACCCACACACACCCACACACACACACACAAAGTATCACACCCACCAATCTGAGATCACACGGCTTGTCAATTTTCACACAGTCATAGTCTGAGAGGAAGAGCTGTGATAATTCAATGTACCAGGAACAAAGAAATTAATTTAATTCATAGTGAGTGGTATTTCTTTTTGGAAACCAGCTGGCTAAAATAAAAAGTGGATTACATAACACCAAGCAGAACTTTAGGTACCATTTTGATTTGATTTTAAACATATCACTTGGAATCAAAAAAGAAAATACACAAAATCCATTTCAGTATTAATTTTACATGCACTGTGCACTTTAATAATGGGTACCTGCTCATTTACGCAGTTATCCAATTAGCCAATAGTGGCAGCAGCACATATACATACAAATGCATACAGTTAAATGTCAGCTTCAGTTAAATGTTACATCATACGTCAAAATAAAAACAAAAAATGATATAGCCATTTTATTCTGTCCTCTCTTTTCAACCATGCATTTCTACCCACAGAACTGTTGCCTATTTAAAGTGGAGATATAAGGCTTTTTTTACTTTTTGGACTCATAAATCTTGTTACACTGTTGAATAGCTGGCTGTAAACACCAGGTTTTCAACAATTTTTTAAATAATTTTCTGGGCATACTAGTACGTCTCGACATGCTGGGTCTTCTGTTTACCTGGTCTTCCCCTCACTCCCATGTAGATCAATATCCCCGCCCATTCTGAGCTGCCTCCCAAAGCACTGAGTGTGGAGCTTTTCGTTGTCAAAAGGCAACCAATCAGAGTTTAGTACACATAGAGAGCAACAATACCACCAATGCAAGGAGGAAGCCAAACAGACCGCACGCACACTCAAAATCAGCGTTTTAGGGGCAGGTGAGGAAGCAGCTTTCTGAAGATCTGTGGAGTTTTTTGGATTAGAAATCATACTTTGGTCTGAAAACAAGTATAATATCTGACTTTTTTGCACCCATTCTGTGTAAATTTCAGGGTCTACTGTGTGTGAAATTCAATGGAGATCAGCAATTTCTGAAATAATCTGGTACCAACAAACTATACAATGGAAACCATAAAATTCACAGAGATCCCAATTTTCCCCATTTTGATGTTTGTTGCTCTTGTGTCTGCAGGTTATTTGTGTTGTTCTGCTGCCATATGGCTGATTGGATGACTGCATGAATGAGCTGGTGTACACAGTAGTATTCCTATTAAAGTGGACAATTAGTGTATGTCTCATTGTTCATATAAAAAATAACCTAATAAAAAAGGTTAGAGATCTAATTTGTGTGATGCTATGAAGTACCAATTAAACATTATTTGTGTGTGAATTAGTTGAATATGTCGATATTATCTGTAGATACATCAGTGTGTTCACTATCTACAATTACAAGTGTGAACAGATACAAGTTCAGGACTCTGACTGGATAATTATTTAATTATAAGCCAAATGCATCAGTATTTTTGATGTACTATTTGAAAGCTGCTAAATTAACCTGAAAGATTCTGGAATTTTGCTCTCCCTGGAAGAAAGCTGCAATTGGATGATACTTGTAAAAGAACATTTTGCAGTTTTCTTTTGAGAGGGAGGGGTGGCACGGTGGCATAGTGGTTAACACTTTCGCCTCACAGTAAGAAGGTCCTGGGTTTGAGGCCTGTACTTGCGAAGGTGTTTCTGTGTGGAGTTTGCATGGGTTTTCTCCAGGTGCACCAATATCATCCCACAGTCCAAAAACGTGTGCATTTGATCAACTGGCTACTCGAAATTGCTCATAGATGTGAATGTGAGTGTGAACAGCAGTGTGTGTTGCCCCTGCAAAAGATTGGGAAGCTTTTCAGTGTGTACCCCGGGTTGAAATGGGCTCCAGCCTCCTATGACCCTAATAAAGGATAAAGCGGTTCAGGAAATGTAAATGAATGAAATGATATGAGTATTTAGAGTGAATACAGTGTTAAGTCTCAGCCCACTTAATTCACAGTAGTATGAATATATACTGACAAATACAAAGATCTACAGACAAACTTTTTATCATGCTAGGATGCAAGCATTCATGTACAATTCTTGCATGTGGTTGCTTACTCGGCATTAAAGAAGGTTCTGGAAAGAAAAACTTTACTGTGAACATCAGCATGACTGTCACAGTCACTGAGTACAAGTAAAAGAGCAAAATCTCTTATGTAAAATCTGCTGTTATGTATGCTCACATCTATCTTCACTCTCGAGGTTTTGCTACACAGCAAATCATGTTGTGTTAAACCAACACTGAGAAAGTTCATTTCAACACCATGCTAGTGTTTATCTTTTCCCAATCTTTGCAATGTTCATTTGAGAATATTACTCAGATACAGAGGTAGATTTTGCTAAGTAAAAGGTTACATAGCAAAATCTACCTCTGTATCTGAGTATTATTCTCAAATGAATTGCAAAGATCAAAGAATCCCATCTGTTCACTTCCAAGGTTGGTATTTTATTACCAGATCCATTTACATTCACAGCAATTCAATCTAATCTTCTCTATGTGTACTGTGTTATATAATCTGTGTGTGTTGATCTCCAGTTTGTCAAAAATGAATAGTGTTAGCACACTGGCTGAAACAAAGAGCAATAACTATAAACACTGGTTTAAGCAGATGCCTCAAATGACACTGCCTCACCTGGTACAACAGATAAAAATAGACACAGCGAGAAACTCACCACTAGTCAACACTCTTTTTTGCCACTAACCACAGATTAATCTATAGAGGGTAAGAGATGGAAAGCATCTTCATACTACAGCAACAGTGTTCTATTACATATGCATCCATGTACAATATTTCTCATTCATCAAATTATTGTTCACATAATATGAACCTAGGGCAAGCCTACAGTAAAGCAGTGCCATCACCCAGAAAAAAAAAGAATCATTAAGTATATATAGCCATTTCACACAGATTAAAAGAGAATAATAAAACAAAAGTTTTTATAACTGGGCAGCATGGTGGCGTAGTGGTTAGTACGTCCACCTCACAGCAACAAGGTCCTGGGTTCGAGTTCCGGACTCAGTGAGGGAGTTTCTGTTTGCATGTTCTCCCCCATCTTTATGTGTTCCAAATTGCCCCTAGACATGAGTGTGAGTGCGAATGGTTTGTGAATGTTGGTCCTGTGATGGTCTGGCAAGCCCACCTTCACCCAGTGTCTGCTGACCAGCCTCCCCGTGACCCTGATAGGATTAAGCACTTCGGCAAATGAGTAAGTGATGAGTTAGTTTTCATAATAGCTGCCCCCATTAGAAGAGCTTCCTCATATGTGTAAAAGGGGAAGTCAGACAGATTTTGGATTCACCCTTCCATCAAATTCAGACATTCCTATCATATTGAAAAAATTCCTATCATATCTCTAAATATTGAAAATAATAATAATAAAAAAAGACTTTACCATTCATATTTTGATCCATATTTTAATGGAATTTTTCTAGAATGAATCGGAAATGGCGTTAGTCAGGAATAGCACGTGGCACTTCACACCAGGTGACTTAGACAAGCTACAATCTACTTTTCATCATTCATTCATTCATTCATTTTCTGAACCGCTTATTCCTAATCAGGGTCGCGGGGAAGGCTGGTGCCCATCTCAGCCGACTCTGGGCTAGGGCAGAGTACACCCTGGACAGCTTGCCAGGTCATCGCAGACAATCTGCTTTTCTCCGGACTTAAAATATTTTAAATAAATAATAAAACAATTATATAATATATAAATAATTATTCCTATCTTAGAGGGTGTTATCCATAATAACCCCCTGGGTCTGAATAACACTCCATATCATACTTCACCTCCTTCAGTAATGCTTATTATACCACAGATATACTAAATTCCTAAATCTGAGTGGTCTGAAAGTGTGCTTTATGTTTATATAAGCAAAGAGCTCAGACATTACTTCCAGCTGTCACCTGAACAATAGGTTTTGCACTCATCAAGTGCTACAGTTACTATAGTAACAGCTCATACACAGGGTTCATGCTAATAATACACTATCAAGAAGGCTTATAACAAATGGATTGTAAAACATGCTGCTGTTTAACAAAGAACTAACTGTTCATGTGGTGACTTTTTTGTTCAGAGATATATATTCAAATTACAAGGGAGAGAGAGAGAGAGAGAGAGAGAGAGAGAGAGATGCTGTGATACCAGCAAGTAACTTTTCTTACAGACGTTTCACAACATTAAATCTCGACTAGAAACCAAAGTGAGAGGTGTGCACTGCAGTATACAGGATGCATAAATAGATTACAGGCATACACTGCACATGAAAAATGTATATTGAGTGAAAGAGTGAGTGAATACATTATTGGAAGAATGAATGAATGTTTCATGAAGTGGTAGGTATCTGAGAAGTTTATCCCTCCATTCAATCGAATGCTGGAGTTTTTCCCCTCCTCCCTGTTTCATTAGTTTACTCTTTTATTCTCATAATGGGTCACATTTATCAAGTTGGACACAATTATTTATGTGTACATTTTAGTAAAAGCATTTACAAAAGGAATTCACTTACAGCAATCATGAAAATCCCATCAATTCAGAAAAATCTATTTCTGTTCTACCCAGTATTGAGTACATGTAAATGTATATATAACAAAAAATAACTCATACATCAAATCATATAATTTGCACGGACACTTCTGTATCTGTGATATGCAGTATTTTTAAAACACATTTACACATAAGTTTAATAGAGGATTGATAAATGAGTATACTGGAGAGTGATCACTGAGCTCTGTATACAACTGGAGGCCAGTAAGATTACGAGCATAGTCATCATATTGGTAACTGTTCCAACTGTTAAACTATGCTTACAATATGAACCTAGAGCACTATATGACTCCCCTGACTGATTTAACATAAAGTTAATATGATAAAGTATCATGACAGGACATCAGTACCATTTTATATATATTTATATGTATACAATCATAATACATTTCATTAATATATTTAAATTTTTAGACATGCAATACAAGAAAGATTTTACTGGACTTAACCTGAATTATTAAATTAAATTTGAACAGGAATTCGTGTGTTGAAAACTTCAACAAAATATAAATACTGTACTATTATGTGGCTGAAGATTAAATTAAATCATTAAAATTATTGTTTGTTTATGTAAAATATTTTGCAAGTATATTATGATCTAAAAGCTATATGAGCAAATTCTCATTCATATTTAATCAAGATGTTACCTCAAAAATGGACAAAAACATCTGCTTTTAAGCAGTTTCTACTGGTAGTGCCATAAACTCACCATGTTTGCCATGATTCACCTTCTGGGAATAGGGAGTACCAGAATGGCGGCCAGTGGCTTCAACATATTAGGCTGTGCAACCATCCAGTTAGAGTTCAGTGGGTGTTATGATATTTGGCATGTCTGAGCTGGAATGTGACTTACAAAATTCTACATAGTCAGATATTACACCTGTGATATACACTGCAAAACATTTGCTATCTAATCAAGATTTAAAATCTTACCACCACCTGAAAATTAATTTTTCTTGTTTTGGAAATAATATACTTTGTAAGAAAAGAATGTGTAAATTATTAATATTGTTTTAAAAATTTGTTTGTATCTTCTTAAATCAAGTTAAATTATCTGCCAGTGCAGTATGAAAATTACACTTGGTAAGACTTCTTTAAATAAGAAAAATATTCTTCAAACAATATTCTTACCAAGTGTAAGAATTTTTGGCTGAAGATAAGATTTTAAATATTAATTAGATAGCAAATTTTTGCAATGTAGCTCTGACTTTCTATTGCTTTCTATCTGACTTTTACAGGACTTGTTGAAGACATCACATTCTTTTTTGTTCTCTGACTCAATCATCATGGGTGTTTGTTTTTCATTTTCAACAACAAAAAAAAAACCTTATGCACAGTAGCTTAAATTACTAATCCTGACAGAGTCATCTCTGAACCCCATTTAGGGTATTATGTCTTGGTTTTAAATGTATTAAATCACCCAAGGTAATTACACAAATGTCTCTGGCACAATCCATAGTCCCTAAGGAGAGTTTGAGAGGGGAATATTTTAAACTCTGTTTGGAGCTGGAAATTAATCAACAAGAAGTGAGAGAAAGTTTAGAAATGTTGACGTTATTATAAACAGTTCACCGTAGATTTTATCTTCTGTATATGCTGTAAGAAATTATTGTACCTTTTAACTTCAGGCTGTTTTCAGCAAGTCAGCGTCCCCACAACCCAAGAAGGCTTAAGCAGCTCGGCAAATGAGTGAGTGATAAGTGAGTTATTATTATTCACTGTGACATATACACTTTGAGCCAGATTTACTAAATATTACTTTGGCCAAAATATTGTGCGGGCGCATTCCTAAAAAGCACTGATAGGTGTGGCCAGTTTTGGCCAGGTGGTCTACAGACAATCTACCAAGAGACGCAATTTAGCGCAAGGTCAAATAAACGTAGAGAACATTCAGCTCTGGGTATTATACTAACAGTAAAGGTGCAACTTTTTGGTTGTAATCATAAATGTATATAAACAAAAGTTAAACACCACGTGTCTCCAACCCTGTTCCTGGAGAGCTATCTGCCTGCAGGTTGGTTGGTCCAACCAAAATCTAACACATCTAATCTAACTTATCAAGAACCTCTTATGGTAATAATTAGATGGTCAGGCGTGTAGGATTAGGGTTGGAGCCAAAGTCTTCAAGAAGATCGCTCTCCTGAAACAAGGTGGAGACCTCTGTTACAAACACTTGAAAGATCCCACCTCTCAATGCTCCTCCCTAGTAAATACCGATTGTACGAACTCCCACCTGTCAAATATTGCCTCCCTATAACCAAAGAGGGGCGAAAGCAAGTATGTGTCCCCCACATAACACGTGATGCTTCCACCCGTATCTTTACAAACTGCTGTGCATGTACATTTGGGGGTGGCCTAACACATATCCGCACCTTCTATGCATGAGCTCACAGAAGCCTATGATTGACTGGTGATCGGATTGAAAGAGAGGTGAGCAAATTTAATCGCTCCTGTGAGAACTCAGCCAATTAGCTCCCATTCACCTCAGACCGTGGAAAGCTGCAGCATTAACCTCGATTTGAACCTGCGATCTCCAAAAGGATAGTCGTGCAACTTGTCGATGTGCCACACGGGAGCCAACTTTAACACTAAATCCGTGTTTGCGCTGGTGTATCTTATTAGTAAATCTGGCTCTCTGTGTTTTTGTGCCTGTTTTTACCAAGCCTTTTGTTATTGGCACTGATTACCGGGTTTTTGATTCTTATTTGTGTGGATTATAGATTAAGACTTTGCCTTGCCTCTAAAACTGTATTTGTGCCTTGCCTGAACCTTGCCTGTCCACTGCGTAACGTTCTGGATTTATCTGCCATGGTGTCCGCAATAAACTCCCTATCTGTTTTTACATCTGTCTTCAGTCTGCTTTTAGTGACAGTGGCCTTTTGTTGCATCCTTCTCCCTGGCCCAGGGCATCACCCAACCCACTGTCAGCGTCCTCAATGGCATTTGGATTCAACTGATTACATAATTAGAATTTTAATAGCAAATAATAATCCATAAAGGACCTGTTTTGGATTTTATAATCTGGATGCAACAATCTGTTCAGTTTCATGTGTTACATATATATCAAATTACAGAATACTAAAACACAGAATACTAACATAGGATATTATAACCAAACTGCTTGTAAAATGAATAAACTTGTGATTATCCATTGATAAATATTATTGTTTGTGTACATGAAGAGACAATATAGCATACACTATAAGCTTAATTACGTGCTTGTCTACACATCCAGAATGCAGTCTTGCGGTCTCTTCCTATTAGGCAGAGCGAGGCTAATATGGAGCTCAATGCAGACTGCACCATGGCAACAGCAGCAGTGTCTGGCAAGGTTCCCCTCCTACCCAGTAACGAAGTGGATGCAGCATTAATGTGGGACTGTCTGTTTGTGTTTGTTACATGCAATATTGGTTTGCATAATTAGGTATCCGATGTCCTTCCTTACACTTGTTAAAAAAGTCTAAATAAGTAACCACAAACCCTGAGTCCTTCATGCTGTAACAACATCTTAATGGTGCCTATGCTTTTTCTGTTTTCCTGCAATGCCACAAAGTCACGAAGTCATGATGACTAATATCACATAAACAACTTTTTTTCTCCAAATACAGGATGAAACACAGCAGACTATGTACTATGTGCTTTTTAATGATTTACATATTTCATTGGTACCTCATTCGCTTCCGAATATTTGATGCCCTTCATTACCCTCATACATACGGAAATGAGACAAAGTAAAGAAAAGGTTAAATGTGTTAGTGTGTTAGTAAGGTTGGGCCACCACAAGCTGCAAGAGCAATGCGTCTTGGCACACAAGTCTCTTGAACTGTACTGGAGGGAAAATAACTATTCTCCCAAAAGGCATTGCCTCCATTAGAGTTAACGATGGTGGTAAAGAATGCTGTCTACAAAAATTATATAATTCAACAAACAAAATTTACCTGGGTTGTAATCTGGTGATTGTGAAAGCCACTGTGACACCATTTTAATATTCATCAAACCCATTCAATAACTCTTCGAGCCCTTTGGAAAGGGCTAGGGCATTGTCTTCCTGGAACAAAGCACTCCCATCAATGATGAAATGTTACATCATAGGACAAAAGGGACCAGTCAGATCAACTCTGTTCTTACATGTTGTGTTCCGCCCCTTAAAGTGCACAAGTGGACCCAAACCATTCCAACAAAATGTCTCCATAGTGTAACAGAGCCTCCAACTGGCCTTTAATTAATCACCCACCTGTGCATATTGATATGGGCATTTCCCAATTAGCAATGTATTTTGCACAGCCAATTATAAAACGATCAAAGCCCTAAAGCTTTTGGGTAATTGCAACAATATTTATAATGTTGACTAATCTGGCACCAGTGTATAGCTGGACTAGAGACTGCATTGTTTCTAGATGTCTAGCTCTCTTTTGCTATCGGTTTAGCTCACCTGACACTCTGGGAAATGCTCATTGGATGATCAGTTGAATGCGTAAATTAGCCACCTGAACGCTTGGCTACTAGCTAGTGCTTCTGTGTGTAGTAGAGCTACTGGCAAAAAAAAAAAGGAATATACTCCTGAAACCCCAGCATGAATACATCAAAGACTCCTAGCTGATAAAACATGTTGCGTTGTCAGTGAACAGGAGTTTGAGTGAGTTCACGATGGGAACAATGCAGATTCTGGTACATCTATGCTGGTCCAAGGGACTACCATACAGAGGATGAAATTCCAGCATAACACTGAGTTACATGTAACACAGAATAACTATGAAATAATGCGGCTTGGGAATCTGTGTCATGGCTGTACTTTGAAAAGTAGCTCAAATATCATCAGTGGCATTTCAAACAAGACATAATCATTCATGTAGATGGATATAAGGATAAAAGACATGAATTGTGCATGAAGTAGTTTGCAATGTGACCTTAAAAAATTGTTCATCCCAACAAGATTTCAAAAAGTTCATACTGTAATCCATTTTCATGTGCTCCTTTACTGGGCTCAAAAACACTGCTTTTGATTTGCAAGCTGAAAGGTTATTTAACAAATATAGAAAATGATGTTGGATATTCAAGGGAAATTAAAAGTCTTTTTGGCAACTGATTTTGGGTAAAAATCATGACATAACTACTTGCCAATCCTCTCATGGCAATTGGCAAGAGCTGAGACTCCAGAGATCTTACTCTTATCAATCTTCTTGTTGAGTGTTGAGGTAGGGCTGAGGTGTGTTTAGATTCACAATATCATCAGTTACTCTGGAACTGATCTGCAGCTCAGAAAGTTCATTGTTCAATGTTTTATAGAGGGTTACAAGAACATGGCTAAAATGATCAATAATAAATGGTACAACTGAGCATTTCTTTTATCCATCCATCCACCCATCCATCCATCCATCCATCCATCTATCTATCTAACTATCGATCCATCCATCCATCCATCCATCCATCCATCCATCCATCCATCCATCCATCCATCTCACATTTTGTAGTATCTCAACCTGGAACTCGGGGGATCACAATGGTATAGTGGTTACTACGTCCACTTCACTGCAAAAAGATCCTGGCTCGAATCCCGGGCTTGGTGGTGTGTTTCTGTGTGGAGTTTCCATGTTTTTCCTGTGCCTTTGTGGGTTTCCTCTGGGTACTCCAGTTTCCTCCCACTGTTCAAAGACATGCACATTAGGCTACTGGCTGTTCCAAATTGCCCCTTGGTGTGAGTGTGAATGGTTGTGTGTGTTTTGGCCCTGGAGTGAGATAGCAAGCAGTTCAGGGTGTACCCTGCCTTCGTCCAGTGTTGGCTGAGATGGGCTCCAGCTTCCCCGCGACCCTAATAAAGGAGAGCGGTTTGATAAATGAATATGGTAAATACCACCAAGTTTTTCAAGGCCTTTGGAGGAAAAAAAAACAGCCCAATGACATTACAGAACTTCCACCATATTTTAATGTTGGGATGAGGTTCTTTTCATTATAGTTATCTCTCTTTTTTACACCAAACCTTCCTTGGTTGTTTTTTGCCAAAAAGCTACATTTTTGTTTTGACCTTAGAACGTAATCCAAGTAAAAAGTACGGTAACATTTTGCATTAACTTCAGGTACGTACATTTGAGGTTAACAGATAGAAAAGGATTTTCTGGCATACAGTAGCAGTCAAAAGTTTGGACACACCTTCTACTTTGTTAAGAATGTGTGGGTGTGTCCAGACTTTTGACTGGTACTGTATGCTATAGCAGCTGTTATAAACAATTGTTTCCTCACCAGGCTCAGTTTTTTCATTCTCCTGAACCCATAAATAAAAACTTTCATTGTGATGAGACGGTCATTCAACTTGAAATTTGGGCAGTCAGGTACTTGGTCAACATTCAACTTGTCTGATGTTATTCCACTGATTTATAATAAATATTTAATGTAAATTAAATATGACATGTATAGATGTAAAATATTATACATTTATAAATATTGTTTTTTAAGTATGTGTTTATAAAATCAAATAAAAAAAGCTGAAATAATTTGGAATTTTTAGTGTTTAGTGATTTCAGTATATGAGTTCTGAAACAGTGACGACCCTTCTTCTTATAAACATAAATACAAGTCAAAAATTTGGACACAAAGAAACTGTGTCCAAACATCTGATTGGTACCTTCCATATGATCTGTTGGTATGGAGGTGATATCTGATGGTGGTTTTGAAAACTTTGTAACTCCATGATTTACCTCATTCATTCATTTACTTAACCGCTTAATCCCAATTAGGGTCGCAGTGAGACTGGCACCCATCTCAGCCGACTCTGGGTGAGGGCAGAGTACACCCCGGACAGCTCGCCAGGCCATCACAGGGCAGAAACGCGCTGATGGCTATGCAGCCTACTCTTGACGAAAATCAGCAATGGTTCTTTTACATGCCTCTCACCACAGACAGTGAG
>JAQMYF010000024.1:36573332-36594441 GCA_030014195.1 Neosilurus mollespiculum | reverse complement strand
CAGAATGATTTTTTTGGTTCTCATTGCTAACAATACATTGTTCAATACATTTTTGGAAATAAAATTAAAGAGAAGTAATTTTTTACTTTTTATTAGGAGCCCTTTTATACAAACGTGGTGGTGTATAATCTTCACTGCACACTACTGTATATGTATGTGTGTGTGTGTGTGTGTGTGTGTGTGTGTTGGGACAAGCTTTAAAAAGTTATTTTGCATTGCTTCACAATAGTACCACCCAGTACCACCAGTTAGGGTGTTTGACAAATGCACCAGTATCAGTACCACCAGTTATGGTGTTTGACAAATGCAATAAGTGTAAATGTAATATCAGGATTATTTATTTATGTCTAATGTAATATTATTTTAATTAAAGTTTTTTGTCTTGCCCTTGTAGAACAATTAATTTCATTTCATTTCTTCATCCTTTAGTGGGGGTTTGTGGGGAGGCTGGAGACTATCCCAGCCAATTTTGGTTGAAGGCAGGGTACACCCTGAACAGCTCGCCGGTTTATCGCAGGGCCAACACACACAACCATTCACACTCACATACACACCTAGGGGCAATCAAGAATATCCAGTTAGCCTAACGTGCATGTCTGCACTGAGATAGGAAACCAGAATACTTGAAGGAAACCCATGCAAGCATCAGGAGAACAACCAAACCCCACACAAAAACATCTTTGCTGGGCATAAGGTTTGAACCCAGAACATTCTTGCTGTGAGATGAGAGTGCTAACCACTATGGCTAAGTGCCGCCCTAGAGAATATTATTATTATTATTATTATTATTATTATTAATAATAATAATAAGCAAATACTTTGTTTAGATGCATTTTTAATAGTGTATAGGTGATAATTACACAGTATAATAGGTATCATAGGTGGATCTCCACAATGAAGGAAAAAAAAAGACCACAAGCAGTAAAACTGGTACATCATCTGGTGATTTGTAAAACAGAAAGGAAATCTATAAGCTTTTCCCACCCTGAATGACATACAGACAGCCATAATTTACATTTATGGAATTTGGTAAACGTTCTAATCTACAGCAACATACTCGTACATTTATCTTTTTTTTACACAACTGAGCAAATGTGGGTTAAGGGCCTTGGTGGTACTTGGTGCTAAGAGCCTTAACCATTGAACCACCACTGCCCCAACGAGTGATAGTCAAAAAAACACTGCCCTTTTATAATACTATTATATATAATAGAAAAAAAATATTGAAAAATGCGTAGTGATATAATTTATCATGACGATACATATAAATGTATCATCTAAACTGTTTTAATGTTTCAAGTTTCAAGTTTCAAGTTTATTTGTCATATACAGGTAACAATGAAACATCACTACCGGCAATGAAATTCTTGGACTCAGAGCCCCCTCAAAATTGCACTTAAGAAAGTGGGGCAGCACAGTGGTTAGCACGTCCGCCTCACAGCAAGAAAGTCCTGAGTTCGACTCCTGGGCTCAGGCATTTCTGTGTGGAGTTTGAATGGTCCCCCTGTGCATGTCTGAGCTTCCTCTGGGTTCTCCAGTTTCTTCGCACAGTCCAAAGACATGCACATTATAGGCTAACATCCAAAATTGGAACTTACTGTTCCACATTGCGCCATGGTGTGAGTGTGAACGGTAGTGTGTGCGCATGTGTGTGTGTGTGTGTGTCTGTGAGTTGCCCTGTGATTGTCTGGCGAGCTGTTCAGGGAGCACCCCGCCATCGCACAGTGTCGGTTGAGATAGGAACGAGCCTCCAAGTGACCCTGGTAGGATTAAGCAGTTCAGCAAATGAGTGAAAGTGAACATTAAGCATTTCTCAAATAAGAATTTATCATGCATGACTTTTTTCTTTGTCTATTTTAACTGTAATAATTATGCTATTAAGCTGAAATTTTAGATATTCCCTGTTCAATACGGCTTAAATCAGGTATATTTCCCATCCCCCCCCAAGGCACACATAGAAGAGTGAATATCATTAACCCAGTCTGCCAAATTCCATCAAATTTCCATCTCAAAAAACATGCAAAATACCCGAAACTACCCCCAAAAATATAGGCATTGCCAAAGGGAAATTATTGTGACACCATTTATGCACCCGAGTGGAATCAAAGTGTACAGCTCCATTACCTGATCCACAGGGTAGATACGATCAAATATTACTCCAAGTGAAAGGTGTTCAATCAGGGGTTTTTTTTAACTTGAGGTAAAATACTGAAGTTCATGCTTATTAAAACCATTATTGTATCATTGCTATTATTATTATTAATATTGTATTATTTGACTAAACTAAGACATACATCTCTGAAAGGATTTTAATCATTAATGTTAACTCAACATTTTCCCCATTTAACTGCTAGAATGCATCAGGAGTGGATTTAAACAAGACTCGGTACCAATACAACAATTTAGTAGGCAAATCCATAAATGGTCAAAAAAAAAAAAAAACAACTACAAGCACAGACAACTTCATTTAAAATGTATATCTGGTACAAACAGTTACATACCTGGAAATGCGTTCACAGTTTGGACGGCAAATTTTTTGCTGGTAGTGTTGATAATAAATAATATGAGTCTTAGTTTGTTTAAAAAATCTGCAACATGTAGTGCAGATACGACTGTGGGTGCTTTGGTGAGAAATCGTCATTTTATCTGCCATAGCCATCATTACCACAGTCAAGCTCAAACTGAACCTGAGTGTAGTATAGTTTACTGTGATTGTTTTCTACTGTGACAAACACAGAATAAGGCCATCACATTATTTAAAAATAAATAAATAAATAAATAAATACATTAAAATCATCCTCTGACTTTAATGCGGTGCTTTAAATTACAAAAACCTACATAGAAATGAAGCAGAGTCAAACAGTACAATATTAGTTTTTTAAATGTAGTGGAGTAAAAGTCACAAGTATAAAAAAAGTAAATTACAGACAGTACTCAAGTAAATAAGTTCATTACTGTCCATCACTGGTATGCACTCACACTTTTTGGAACCCTATAAGATTCACTTCTGAATATTTGCTGTAAACAGCATCTCTGCATTCACAGAAACTCACCAAGTCTGCAAACTCCGTTAACTGTCCTCTCCTCAGTTTCTCCCTCAATATCATCAATATGTCCTTTAGGTAAGCATGGGACAGTGGGTTTCCTGCCCCAGTGGACTGTTATAAATACCATAATATATAAGATACAGTACTGTGCAAAAGTCTAACTGCCGTAACAAAGAAATGCTGTGAAGATGCTTTCTATCTACATATAAATAATTAAAATAAATATTACTACACACAACAAAAAAAATCCTATAAAGCAGTAATAAATGAAATATAGTCAGTATTTGGTGTGATGAACCTTTGCTTTAAATATATAGTAGACTCAGGTGGAGTTTGTGCAGTTTTACAAGGTAATGAGTTGGAAGTGTTTCTGAGCATCTTGCAGAACCAGCTACAGTTCTTCTGGAGATTTTGACTCTCACACTTGCTTCTTTATTGCATGTAAAACCCAACAGATTTCATTATGTTTTTATCTGAAAAGTGATGTTACCTAATTTGCTGCCTTCTTTAGTGACAGACATTTAATTTTGTGCTGAAAAACTAATGCTTGAAAAATTTTAATGATTTTGTACTGGGTCGCTAATGTACAAGTCATAAAGCAAAAATCTATACATTTATACTTAAAAAATAGCGTGCCTAAGACTTTTGCCCAATACTGTATGTGTGTGTGTGTGTGTGTGTGTGTGTGTGTCACCTGCCCTATGGATGAGCCTCAACTGCTGTGTGAAACATGTAGGGTGGGGGAGAGACTCACCCATGACCCATCCATATGTCAATGTAAAAAAGGTTGTAGCTGTCTAGCTTGATATAACACTGAAGCTCAGAGAATAAAAATAGGCACAAATTAACCATACTACATCTGAATTCATACAAGAAAAAATATCATATGGATTAAGTGCAGCATTTACACTGATTTGAGCTAGCACGCTGTAAACTGTTGCCCTACAGAGGGTTGGGACAGATGCTGGTTCATAGCTACATGGCTGCTCTCTACGCATCTCCTGCAACCGCCTGATCTTACATAACCCCCTCCCCCTCCTGGGTAGCTGGCTGCTTTTATATGCGTACTCCTCTCTTTCTCAACATTTCACCTTTATCACTGCCATGTTTCCATGAAATTTTTCTAGATCTGTTATTTGTCTGGAATATGATGATGTAATGAATGTTTTTATAATGCTGTCCTTGTAGATTTATACCTAATTGATTCTAATTTAAAATGGATGGTGGCTGAAAGTGAAGCAGTCTTTAAAGCTAATTGAAGCATCCTCTGAATTCCTGACAGACAAGATGACATCATGATATCCAGCCAAATGGTGAACAGTATCCACCCGAACCAGGCATTTTAAATATCTCTCTCTTTCTTGAATTTAAGCACCAACTCATTAATCTCCATAAACATGCTTTCGAACAACTGGCCACTCAGCCAATGCCAGCCAGAATTTTACCTGTGAATGTTTAAAGTACAGGGAATATGTCAAATAATAATAATTATAATAATAATAATAATAAAATTGACAAATTAGTGATGCGCATACAAGGTATACGGCTTTTTTTCCCCAGCAGCTTAGAAAATATACTTAAGAGATGTACATCCAGAAAAAGCTAGCATATCAATGTTGTAGCTGCTCATATTTTCTTCACCGATGATGTTTTCTTCTCATTGCCTGGTGAATTCACTCACTTTCTGTTGTAGTGACCACCCCAATATTACTGCTATTCTCCTGTTGTCTACTCTCTCACATTCTTCAGTCACTCAAAACATACTGATTAAAATAAGACCTAAGCCTAGTATGCACTGCATACCAGCATAGGATTATATGCACTGTACATACATGTACACTGTTGCTCAAATAAGTGGTTGTTTCTTTCATTTCATACATTGGCAGTGACCCTTCCCCCACCCCTGCTCTCTCTCTCTCTCTCTCTCGCTCTCTCTCTCTCTCTCTCTCTCTCTGTTTAATTACAGTCCATGTTCCTATTTTTTCTGATGTGCATTCCCAGAGTATAAGCACAAAAAGAAGATTCTTATATAGACTTAGATACATTTACAGAATCAGCAAAAAAAATTTATCCAACACACAACTGCTGCATCTTAGGCATTATTCCATATCACAAGCTAGCCATCCAAAGATATCAAGATCCTTCAAATATGAAGAACACCTCTATCCATGCAGCTATTTAGAGACATCTTTCAGGAAGCTACTCAGCATCCTGTCACTCCCCTCCTCCATATTCTCTACCAAAGGAATCAGCCACATGAATTATCCACTCCGAGTTATTCACTCACCAACCTAGAAAACATCTGTTCTTCAAAAACCACTTATTCACAGGGATTTGACATGGGCTTCATTTTTGGCTGTGGTAAAACCGACTTCCAGCTGAAGGATCTATATAGGAGTGCCCCAACCTAGCAACCACATACACCACCTGCCTCCTTTCAACGCCCCCACTGGCACGGGCAGTCTATCAAGCACGACAAATGCATTTACCTGGTCATACCAGTCCCGATTGGTACAGGTGCATTCTGGCCACCATCCACCTTGCCCTCCCGAGTTGTTGCCATTTACCTTGGGGCCACCCTTGGACTGGCTCATGGGAGAGGGGCCTCCAGGGCCCCCGGCTGACATCTTTTTTCCTTTACTTCTGCCCAGCGTGCCCCCTCCGCCCATGCCTGGTCCTCCACCCGAGGTTTGAGGCGGCAAGGTCTGGCCACCACCATAGCTGGCTGGATATCCATATGGTTCTGGCTGCCAGTCTCCATACGCTGGGGCGTCCATTCTGCGCAGGGCAGCCATGCGCGTCACCTCATAGCATTCTGGGCACTTGCAGCAGTGGTGGTGTTTGTGCATGTTGACTGGCTCACACGACGCGGTGCTCTCTCACTGTCTCTCACTGCTGCTGCTGCCTCCTCAGATCAAACACAGCACGCAATGCTGATCAGCTCAGAGAACAGCAGTGCTAGTGAAAAGCACAGAAATCACAGGAGTCTCACTGCCTTCTAAGCCCTGTTATCCTCCACTTTGTTCCTCCCAATCCAGAAAAGGAGGTGAGGAGGTATCAGCCAGGAAACAAGTAATACAAAAATGACTATAGTCTTCTTTCCTTCAATGTAAAAAAATGTGGAAAATACTGTATGGGGTCTCTCAATCAGAGACCAGCCCCGATGACGGAACTTTCTTCTTGACTGTCTAGCTTCACAGTGATAAGTAAATAAATTCATAGATATATAAATTCATTAGTTTATATATGTATATATTTACACACACACACACACACACAAGTACATATAAAAATATTAATATAAAGGGACAAGCACAAATACACAGTTATATACAGGTATATAAGGTATATATATACACATATATATATATGTGTGTGTACAAATATATATAATAAACAATTTGTATATATCTATGAATGATATCCGTGATCAAATCTTCCTCAGTATTTTTCGTCTTTTTACCAGCAAGAGTTCATCTTTATCTTCCTCCTGTGTTGGGAAGCGATTTCTTTCCTCCTCTCTCTTTTCTCAGCCTGCAGAAAGGAGCTGAGCACTGAATTGCCTCTCAGTTTGCCTGCCCTAGATGAGGATTATACAGAGGGATGCAAGCAAGCGAGCAAGAGGGTGATAGAGCAAGAGAGAGAGAGAGAGAGAGAGAGAGAGAGAGAGAGAGAGAGAGAGAGAGAGAGTGGGGGAGAGGGAGATGTGTAGCAGCATCCCTCCAGCACCTCAGCTCTGCAAGACACAGCCAATCAACTTGCAGCATGGCCATCAGCAGCAGCACCACCAGGACTCGTTGTTTCAGTGACTGCTCTTAAAGAAGCAGCAGCACCATAAACTGAGTGCACGCACAGGGACAGAATAAAGGTGAAGAGATTCCAATGCTCATCAAATGTTGGCTCCCTATCATAAAAGGTGATTCTTGCCGTGCACACACTGTAAATGCTTTATGAGATAAGGCTGTCAAATTCATATGAACTACTGCAGACTGCAAAAAAATAAAAAAATAAAAATAAATAAATCATCCGAATAATAGAGAACATTTTCATGCAGACGCTACCAACTGTATGGTAATTTCTATGGTCTAAACCATTGTGTTTAATTCATTAAAAAACAGCCAAACAACACTTAATCTAAGGAGGCACTTTTTTTTTTAGTAGAAAATGGCAATAGATAGTATAGCCTTATAAAATTCATTAATTCATCCATTCATTCATTCATTCAATAATTTTCTGAACCGCTTAATCTGACTTAGGGTCTCAGCCGACTCTGGGCGAGGGCAGAGTGCACCCTGGACAGCTCCCCAGGCCATCTCAGGGCAGAAACACGCTGATGGCTATGTAGCCCACTCTTGACGAAAATCAGCAATGGTTCTTTTACATGCCTCTCACCATAAACAGTGAGAGACATGACCGGCCTTTGATAACCCAGTTAGTTGCACTGGGGGGACAGCAGTGACATCCCGTTGATAGGGGATGTGCACGAATATTTGCTAATGCCCATCCTAATTGAACTGTGGGCAAAAAAGCATAGCATGGGTACAGTAGTTAGTTCTCACCTCACCCATCCACTGATTCTGGTGGTAAATTGTCTGGTCTTTCAGATATTGATGTATTTATGGATGGTACCTGACTATGCGGGTGGCATAGTGGCATAGTGGTTAGGGTGCTGGTCTCATGATCAGGAGGTCATGGGTTCGAATCCCCATTGGACCCCCACCATGCTAAGACTCCTGAGCAAGATCTTAACCACAAGTGTGCCTCTGTCCACCCAGCAGTATAAATGGGTACCAGTAAAAATACTGGGAAGGTAACCTGCAATGGACTAGTGTCCCATCCAGGAGGAGTTGAACTCCTAGTTGCTTCACGCTACAGAAACCGGGGATAAGCACTGGCCTGACGAGCCACTAGGCTCGAGTGTACAAGCCCAACAGACTTACCTTACCTGCCTAAAATCCTAGAGGTCCATAACACAGGAGAATTTGGTAAAGGTGCAAGGACAATAATCTCGGGTTGTATAAGGGGCACCTGGGTATGGGAATTTGCACTGGAAGCAATATTATATGTATCACAAACTACAAGTTCCAAATTAAATGTGGAATGGGGCAAGGGCCCTTTGAGGTCATATGAATTGGCGAATCAGAGAAGCTAAATATGAGGCACATCAAATTTACCATGTCAGTGTTATAACACTGTGAATAGAAGAGGTACTTGTATCTCTGGCCATGGTAGTTCCTGTGACCAGAGGCAAGTTGGAATGGGGTAGCCATGGCCTTAAAGAAAAGCAGATCTGGGACAGAAAGGTTGCTGGCATCAGTCCTCTAGTGAGAACACCTCGCACCGTCTCAGAGAGCACCGGTTGCCAGGCTGCAGGACAAATTTTTGGCCCTCCCAGGTTGCACAGTAAAACTCTACCAGGTGTAGTTGTACGAAGCCACCTTTACAGATAACCCGAACATTAAAAATCTGGTTTGGATGAGTTTAAGTCTATGCTCAACATGGGAGTAATACAGAAGTGACACAGCAGTTGGAGCAGCCCAAAGGTCTTAGTCCCAAGATTCACAGGTTGGTCCATTTCCAATGAGGTATCCAAATTTGATGCATCCCCAATGGCTCATATTGACAAACTGCTTGGTCAGTTAGGAGCTGCTCACATTTATTGTACACTAGATTTCATGAAAGTATAGAGGCAGATCCCCTTGACTCTCTTATCCAGTGGGAAAATGGCCTTTCCCCCACTGCTCGACTTACACCAATGCATCACACTGCCTTTTTTCCTTGATTACAGCGAGCAATCCCCTTTGCACTGTTTCGACAACCTTAAGTAACATCACAACATTTATTTCTATCCAGGGATTGGTTCATATTTCCCCAGCATCTTGAATTGATGACAGGAAAAATAGAACCACTTCATAAAGTCTTCTCCAGGACATCCTAAAGACATTCAATAGGGTTAAAGTTACTCTGCGGTGCAAGTTTATGTGATTCCTCATGCTCCCTGAACCAATCTTTCACTATTTGAGCCCCAATTTTACATCCGTGCCATCAAGAAAAAAAGTCCACTGATGTGACAATCTGCTCATTCAGTACATGCAGGTCATCAGATGACTTCATTTTATTCTCACATAATGTTGCTGAGCCTTGACCTTGCCAACTAAGCAACAATGTCATGGAGATGACATACCGTAATCAAGGCAAAATGTGTTCCAACAAAATATTAGTGTTTGAATTTATTTTTTAGCCAGGTAGTTATACGAGTTGTGTTTTGAAGCTAAAAATGACACTGCAAGCATATCCTTTTCATTCCACATGACTCTTCTTTCCTTTTCCCCATAGCACTTGTCTACAGATTTTCCCCATACAGTGGTGCACAGCTGAGCTTCTTTCCCAGGAGCAGTGTTCTTTACAAATGAAGATGCAAATTGCAGGAGATAAAAAAGAAACAGATCGGGCTTATGCTCAACCATAGTGTTAGCATTGGGTCATGGGTTGTTTTGTTACATCTTTCAGTGTGTGAATGCAAGTGGGTGTTTCTAGTACCTCTCGGGAAATAGTCCTACTCCTTCGAAGATTATATAATACAAAAATATAAAACTGTTTTAAAAATGTTTGCAGCACAGACAATCAATCGCCAGAGCGTTATATAAATGTAATATTAAGGAATGATATGAAGAGAGGTATGAAATGAGGGCAATTGTTTGGTGATTTATACATCAAATATATATACCCCTATCAAACTTTTGCATTTCAGGATTGTGTATATACAGCGTTTCAGGATACGTGGCAGTAAGAAAGGACCGTCACAGCAACGGCAGCTTATGTAGCTCTTAGGTGTGTAACACAATCTCTTGTACGCCAGGGTGTGGCATTTTTTAAGTCTGCACTTACACATACATACGTACATACATACATACATACATATGAAGAATATGCTTAGCAGTTTTGATATGTCATACATATGTCATGTGTGCAGCTTAAAAACAAAAGCTATGCAGCAGTGCCACAGTGAGAAAGTTGCTGAACACCTGTTACACCGCACGAACGCTTTAGTTGACATAATACCGACAGCAAGCGCATCATCACAACTAACAATAAGTGTACGGTTTGGTGTGTATGTATGAGCACTCACGTTGTTAAAGTGCAGGTGTGTTTGTGGCCATGTGTGCTGAGGCGGACTGTGTTTGATCCTGACTCTTTCTTTCTGAAAGGTAGCTGCTCGCCAACAAAAACATATTTTGACTTTTAAGTTGAGATGTAAATGTGTTAACTGCTCTGGAATGAATGACAACGACCGCAGCATGCACGATCCCCTTTTATACCCACATGTGAATGCCACAGTATTCACATGTGCAGAAACAATACCGAATTTCTTGGCATTTGACCAAAGATTTTTTTTTAAATACACCGATTATGTGGCAAGATACGAGAGAGTGTGATGGTAGTATTAGGAACTCCATCACAAAACAGCATAACACACTTGGATAAAAGGACTAGTTGGCCCATCTGCATGCATGATCTCACAAACGGCCAGCACTGTCATACTAGTTGTATGCTTCAATGCCGGTTTACTTGAGTTGTATTTTTGGTCATATGGGAAAAGTTTAGGTCAACTGACCATCATATGTGCTTTTTGAGTATTCCTTTCCAGATATAGTAATCCCTGTCCCCTGATTATTAACCTCCACTATTCCATGAAAGCTTCCCACTAGATTTTTGGGCATGTGCATGGGATTTATCCATTGAGCCACGAGTATTAGTGAGGTCAGGGAATAATGTCGGGCGAGGAGGCCAGGTCAGCGGTCCTGATCAACCCAAAAAGGTGCACGTAGGCACTGTCATGCTGGAACATGTTTCGGCTATACCAACAACTTCTTTTAACTGTGTGGCAGCCACAGGGGTTGGGAAAGGCCCACAAATACGTATATGATGGTCATTTCAATTTCATGTATATTGCTTTTTTAAAAATTGGAATTGCCATTTTTAGGTCAAATTAAGCACACATTATTTATTTGTTTCTCTCTTTCTTGAATGCCTTTTGTAAACAAATGCTCACATATTGTAATCAGAAAGACTCTGTACCTGTGCAGACAAATTCTTTGTAGCTACACCTTGTACAGATGAGTAAATATAGCGCATATAGCGCGTTTTTAGATCTGATCTTGAACAAATCTTGTGTTGCCTTTTCGCGATGACAGTGTATAAAAGCTCTGTAAGTTGTAAAATAAAAGAAAGAACTGCTGAATGACATACCTGTGTGTGTTGTGTTTATGATTCTCTCTCAGGATTTCTCTGGTGAGAAAAAGTAAACTCTGAGTGGAAGGGGGTATCTAAAACCAAACACGAGGACCTCTTTGTTTTTGTCTTAATATTCGTTTATTAATGTTGGTGGAGGCTGAAACCTACCGCACCTGACTCTAAGCGAAGTCCAGTACACCATAAACAAGTTCATTGCAGGGTCAACACACACACACACACACACACACACACAACCATTCACATTTACTCTCACATCTAGAGGCAATTTGGAACAGCCAGTTATCAAATTCATTATCTAGACTGTGAAAGGAGACAAACTTTACCCAGAGTAAACCCACACAAGCATGGGGAGAACATGCAAACTCCACACAGAATCACCCTCGCTGAGCCTGGGGCTCGAACTCAGGACCTTCTTGCTGTGAGGAGGACATGCTAACCACTATACCACTGAGCTGCCCCATTAATATTCAGTGGATACAACATCAGAAAGATAAAACGTAACAGCCAGCATATTTACAGAAAACATAAAGTTTCCATATGCATAAACATTACACAAAATACTTACAAAATATGTACTAAATAGTGTGACAGAAGAGGTAGATGA
Organism: Neosilurus mollespiculum; assembly: GCA_030014195.1. NCBI lineage: Eukaryota > Metazoa > Chordata > Actinopteri > Siluriformes > Plotosidae > Neosilurus > Neosilurus mollespiculum. The sequence goes on along the minus strand of JAQMYF010000024.1, from coordinate 36,582,534 downwards.
CATCACAAACTGAATTCCATAAACAATTATGCAGCAGTACAGTGTGCAGCACTTATAGCAGAGCTATAATCCCTGTGTTCGTTCCAAGTCCCATGTCCATGCCTGAGTTGATACTGACGATGGACAAGATGACAACGGGCAGCAATAAAAACAAAACACTGATTTAGCCATAATGAAACTGAAACCCAAAAAAAATGAGAGGCTCATACACCACCACTCAGACTCCCAAAGAATAAAAAACACAATCTCAGGTGGGCAGACCTTGCTCAGCAAAACACCAAACATGAATAGAAACACGGAACATGAACTTGTTAAATGGATAAATAAACTAACAAGACAGATCAACACTCTATTTATTTATTTTATTTCCTCCAGGAGGGGCAGTGGTGGCCTGGTGGTAGGGTGCTGGATTACTGATCCCAAGGTGGGGGGTTCGAGCCTCACTATCAACAGGATGTCACTGCTGTCCCCCCAGTGCAGCTAACTGACGTCGGCCATGTCTCTCAGTGTCGGTGGTGAGAGGCATGTAAAAGAACCATTGCTGATTCTCGTCAAGTGTAGGCTGCATTGCTCGTCAAGTGTAGGCTGCATAGCAGTGTCTTTCTGCCCTGGCTGTTCTCCATGGTGTACACTGCCCTAGCCCGGAGCCAGCTGAGATGGGCGCCAGTCTCCCTGTGAGCCTAATTAGAATTAAGCGGTTCAGAAAATGAATGAATGAATTTCCTCCAGGGCTGAAGTTGATTCAGCCCTTAAAGGAACCATGCTACTCTTATAACACCAGCCTTGGATGACTGTCAATAGTGATTTATATCTCTCTTTAGGCAGTGCCTAAATCTATATTTTAAGCAATTATAAATCTCTAGATTTAGATCACAGTAGATACTGTGTATTTAGATGCTACATACATACACAGGGTATTTTTATAGCATAGATACTTATTCGACCTTAATAGATCAAGGTTTACCAATTCAGAGTATAAACATGAGAAAATCCACATGATTTCAAAAGAACAAAACAACCTTTATCTGTCAGCCTAACTGCAATCCCAACTACATAAACATTTATACCTAAAACCATTCAGAGACACATTCACACAGATGAGCGCTATAGAACATTTCTGGAATTTTTGTGCATTCTCACAGCAGGCCATGTGACTGCTCTCTAACCACCCAACAGGATGCATGCCCAAATAAGGTAAGATAAGACACAGACAGACTTAAAGGGGCAGAAGCACCATTACTAAGCATCATTTGAATGAAATGCAGAGGCAAGGTTGCATAAAAATAAGGCAAAATTTATGAAACAGTGTGAAGACTGTCATAGATAATAATGCCTTTCATCCTGTAGTGCTAAATGAATGAGAAAATGTTTTGTTCAAACAATTTTCTTCCCACTGTGCTGACCTCATGCATTTCAATCATGTTCAAGCCATTCTCCAGTGTTTCAGGGACAACTGAAGGCAGGAACATGACTCTACAGACATAAAGATTCTCCCATGGCTCCCACATTACACACTCTCTGAGACCCTAAACAAAAGCGCCTATGAAGGCTGTGACTCCTATTAATAGAACTGGTGGTAGAAAACAGCTGCTGTACCAAACAGTGCACATGTGAGTGACAGTCTAATGATAGGGGGGAGCTTTAGAAAATGAAAGATAGTGACGAAGGAAAAGAGGGATGGAGAAAAAGGGAGAATATGAGGTGCACGGATAGTGACTGGAAATAAGGGTGAGACGATGAAACAATATTTAATAAAAAATATTCCAGAAGCTATGGAAAGGAAAGAAGCATGGTGAAGGTATAATAATGGGAGGAGAGGGAACATAGAGAAGCCTATAACACACAGAATGCTAATCATAAGTAATATATGACTAGAATAAAACTGTACAGACCCATGAATTTAAGAATCTCCTCAGGAATGAACACAAGGATCTAGAAACTGAGAAAATTATTCTGGATACAAAAAATGTATTGCACATATACCAATACGAAAACAAATTCTCACATTGAATTTCCCTGATGTATTTCTGGCCATGATGTACTGGTGAACACATATGACTGCATAAGGTAGAGAGATGAGAGAGAGAGATAGGAAAACAGACAGAGGGAGGGAAAGCAAGCAAGGCAGTCAGTCTGTGGGGATGCAAGTAGAGGGAGGAATGTGGTTTCCATGGCAACCTGCGGAAGGCTGAGCTCTGGGTGTCCGTTCCAGCTCTGACTGCGTTGCACTGCACCGGCCCTCGCCTCTCTGTCGGCTCATTCCTTCCATCCTCCCCCACTTTCTCTTTATTTTTCTCTCTCTATCTCTGCTGCTCCCTCTTTATTTGTGCTTCTTTCCATCTTTACACTGCACCTTGTAATCCAAATTTTCCATCGTCATGTGGAAAGAGATATGGCACTAGCATTACCAAGATTTTCTCTCAACCTATTTCAACATGTATATCAATCATAGGATTCTGTTGATTTAATAACATTTGACATAACTTAAAAAGGTTCGTACAGCATTAGCTAAGACTACAGCATACTCCTCTTCCTCCTCCACACTCCCACACCCCTCGCTCAGTTCTCCACTCATCTCAAAAGCCAGTGCCTACAGGCATTTTGCTGCCATGTGCCTTTGGGTGTGTTGTGATTGGGAAGGCATGTGAAAATGAGGTCTGCCATGATATAGTGCAACTTGACTATAATGCCTTTGGAGCAGTGGCATCTCAGACAATTCTGACATTGGGATTAAAACCAAGTTGTTTGGTCATAAAAGGGGCTTGTGTTATTTGTCTGGATTTACCGTCTAAACTGAAAATGGCACCAATTCCAGTGCCATTCCAGCGTTTGAAATAAGCAAATTTGCCATGTGGTGCAAACAAAATAAATTACAAAAAAAAAATATCATGATCTGGAGAACTAGCAAGTTGGAAAGATAGCAAGCTAAAGGATTCGGGCTTGGAGGGGAGACCCATCGTAACCGACCATCCATCCATTTGCCCAAATGCTTAATCCTACTAGGCTCACGGGGAGGCTGGAGACTATCTCAGCCAACTCTGGGCAAAGACGAGGTACACCTTGAACAGCTTGCCTGTTCATTGCAGAGCCAACACAAACACAACCCTGGTGCAATTTGGAACAGCCAGTTAGCCTAATGTGCATGTCTTTGAACTGTGGGAGGAAACTTAAGTACCTGGACGAAACCCACACAAGCATGAGAAGAAAATGCAAACTCAACACAGAACATGAAATCAGGACCTTTTTGCTCTGAGCCAAACATGCGAACCACTACACCTCCATGACGTCCCAATTATAAGCAAGCAAATGTTATATGAAAATATGAGACTCAGCAAATGAAACTGCTTTGCATTTTGGAGTTTTTGCCTCTACATAGTCCAGTATTTTCATATACTGAGGGTTACAACTTGGCGGCCATTATCCTTTATATAAACTAGTTAGCAAACTAATGTACAAGACTATTCATATTTAGAGTGTGTTGCATTGCAAAAATAAAAATATGAAAGTATTTACAAGACCATATTCATTGGTACTTTATAGCACTTGGCTGCTTTTGTTATTATCCATCATGACATATGTTCCAGGACAACTGGCAAAAACGTTAACACCCTCAAGGGTAACCAGAACTTGCAAGTGCCAGAGCCACTGAAGTAAATGAGTACCATTACCAAAGCAATGCAATATATTTGCAATCCAGCAGTAATGCAGATTATTACACATGGCACAGATCTCACATCATGTATTAATATGAATAAGACAGAATTTATATTACAATCTTTAAAATGTTCTAAGAAGAAAACAAATCATTTATTTGTTGTTTGGGCAAATCAATACTATGTATACACAGTATGAGCTCTGATCTACTAGCCTCTGATCTAGTTCAAGGAAAATGTTACCTTGGACAATGCATTTATTACAAATCACTGAAAGATATAAAAAAGGGTACGAATTAATAAAAGCTTATTATTTTACATTCAAGAGTACTGTTGTGAACCCTTCTGGAGTTGTAGGTACATTATAAATCAATCCACTAAATATATTTATCCTCATAAAAAACCAATCAAATAAAAAGGAAATACTAAAATGAAACTTCAAGCTATATCTACCCAATGTTTCAGCAACTATGAACATTTGCACAACAGAACTTGTATTTGATAGCATGTTAACCACTTAATCATCATTATCCATAGACAAAGACTAAAATGTTTCCAGTTTTCTTTTCCAAACTGCAGATATCCCAAAGTTTCCTTTAGGGAATTCCACAAATTGTTAAACAACCACATCTATCTGAATTTCTCCCAGTTGGCCACTAACCTTGGGTGTCTCCACATGGGAATGGCTCACAATCCCAGCCACTCTTTCCACCTTCTGTGGACTCCTCCTGCTGGTCACACGGACTCGTGACACACCCTCTGAGTTCTGCTACACAGAAACATTCAGACAATGATAAATTCTACCGTTATATTCAAATAACAAAATGTGCAGGTGAATGACAAACCATTTATATATAATAACAACAATGACACTTTCAATGAAACTTTCATAAGCACCTTATAACACCACAGTCTATTCAGGATACATTTCAATACACTGAGCTCCCTAATCGATATTATATTGGGAGCAACTGTTACTTCCTCCATAAATGCCAGGAAGCCCACTGTTATAAATATTTAAGATTTTACCAATATCTTTTTAATTATAATCCAGCAGCCTACAGTCATGTGAAAAAACAAGTAAATCCCACGGAAATTGTTAACTTTTTCAATCTACTTGAACAAACACATTTCACCCACTTTGTTAAAGATAATATACTCCAACAAATGTCATGAAAACTGACATTTTGTAGTCGTTTTCATAATTTGACATAATTTGAATAAACAAACAACAGATCAGCAGCAGGGAGAAATGAAATGCACCCGTACGCTTATCACAGTCCATAAATTTCAGGTGTTCCAGATTGGGTGCCACTGATTAGAACCTTCTGCAGGTGGAACCTCTATAAGCTCTATAAGGGCTTTAACATATATATATATATATATATATATATATATATATATAACTAATGGGATATAAAAAGATATAAAATTATTATTTGAAATAAACAAGTGCATATTTCAAATGACTACCAACTTATAATCCTAATTAGGGTCGCGGGGAGGCTGGCGCCCCTCTTAGCCGACTCTGGGGGAGGGCAGAGTACACCCTGGACAGCTTGCCAGGCCATCGCAGGGAAGAAACACGCTGACGGCAATCCAGTGATGACTGCTAACTTGTCTCAGCAAATTCAGCCCAAGAGCAAATTATTTGAAATGGGCTCTAAGAGTCCCCCCAAAACTGTTGGTGTTCATGCATTTGTAAACAAAAAGAGACAGGAGAAATTTTAACTGCATTAGAGTCATGCCAGAAAACACCATATTTTAAAATAATATTTCAAATATTTCGGTTCTGAGCCAGTCCGCATTGGGTCCGGCGTGGGTAATAACGTCACAGTCATGTGCACATTTATAGCCACAGGTTAGCAAGTCATCAGTGTGGAAGTTTTTCAGTTTGAGTGAAGAAGACATACAGCTCACAATATGTAATACATGTAAGGCCAGTAAGTTAACGGTGGGGGAACCACCATGAAAAGGTTAGGAACAATGAAACTAATAGGACACCCATCACCCAGCTGAATTTATGCGCAAATCTATGCACGTAGCATAGCAGCGCTCAACATTTCGCCCTCTGATTATGCAATCGTTTTGCTTAAACTATGAATGTTTGTTCTTTTCCCAGGCTAACTCAGCACAACACTAGCCAAGGTTTAGCTATTTTTAATCAGTGAACTTGTCAGTCGCTTTTTACCAGAAGAAATTCATTTACTGTTTGTGAAGATATACAGTTCAAAATTCAATGGTATGTTTTAGACTCAGAGTAAACAATTTTACATACCAGGTGACAAAGATTTGTATCTGGGCAGGTTTATTGATGTCTAGTTTCAGGCTGATTTTTGCGCAGGAGGCATATTTCCCAAGGCGGCACTTTTGGATGTGCACAGTGACTTTAGTCTTTCACCAACAAATTCATCATGCATCATCCCCAATAATTTCTGTTAATTAATTGGATGTCTTAATCTAACCACATAATACGAATGACTTGGCCATGGTCTTGATCCCAGGTAAGTTCAATAAAAGTCAAAATAATCAATTAATAAAGAAAGAAAGAAAGAAAGTAAAATACAAATAAAAATAGGGTGGCACAATGGTGCAGTGGTTTGATTCCTGGGCTCGGGGCATTTCTGAGTAGAGTTTGTGTGCTCTCTCCATGTTTGCATGGGTTTCCTCTGGATACTCCGGTTTCCTCCCACCATCCAAAAACATGCTAAACAGGCTAATTCCGAATCGCAACTAGGTGTGAAAGTGAGTGTGAATAGTTATATGTGTGTTGATGGGCACCAGCCTCCCTGCAACCCTAATTAGGATTATGCACCTTAGAAAATTAATGAATAAATGATTGTATGAATAATAATAATACTACGTAGCAGTAGTAGCAATAGTAGTATTGGTAACAATAATATTGGCAATTTTTTTATTACTGCTTCTGTGGCTACTAATACTATTAATTGTGGAAAAGGTTGTTTTTGTTTGGGGTGGCACGGTGGTGTAGTGGTTAGCACATCCACCTCACAGCAAGTAGGTCCCAGGTTTAAGTCCCAGGTTCGGCTTGGGCACGTTCTCCCCATGCTTGCATGCGTTTCCTCCAGGTACACCAGTTTCCTTCCACAGTCCAAAGGCATGCACATTAGGCTAATTGGCTGTTATGATTTACCCCAGGTGTGGATATGAGTGTGAATGGTTGTGTGTATTGGTCCTGCAATGGACTAGCAGGCTGTTCAAGGTGTACACCACCTTTGCCCAGTGTCGTCTGAGTGTCCAGCCCCCCCATGGCCCTTGTAGGATTAAGCGGTTTGGAATGAGTTCGTGGTTTTTGTTTGTACATTCTGTCAGTTAATATTCCTATTATATAAGTGTTTCCCATAGCAGTTTCCTACACAAGCTGCTACACTTTCTGTTATGGGATAGAGTGTCTGACAAGAGAGGCTGATGAACTGATACCAAAATACTGGTATATAAGGCAGTGGTTCTGCCTTCTCTCCTCTATGGCTTGGAGTCCTGGACTACCCACAGATGTATCAATATGCTTGAAAAAATATCACCAATGTTGCCTCCATCGTGTCGTGGGCATCAGCTGGCAAAACCAACAAACAAATAAGAGTATGTATCGGTTCGGAAGCCGACTATACTAGTACTGAGGCATTGATAATGAAGAATGAACTCTGCTGGTTGGGTCACGTCTGCCGTCTCCCAAAACACAGAAACGCCCTCACTGAGCCCGGAACTTAAACCCTGGTCCTTCTTGCTGTGTGGTGGACGTGCTAACCACTATATCACTGTGTTGCCAGAAGAGATTATATTCTGCATTATTATGCTTATTTGTGACCTGATCTGGCAAAAGTCAGAAGTCTCCAGTACCTCTTCGGAGATACAGGCCAAAATACATTGTAATGCACTGAAATATTGCTTTTCCGTTTTTTTCTCTGATTTAATAGATGGACTATTACCATCATTTCCTGAAGTTTTATAGCTGAGAACTTGTATGAATTATGAGAATTATGAGTATGAAACTGGATATTCTAAAGTTGGCAGAAACATACAGGAAATATCCTTAAGGCCAGCGAAATTAGATGTTTAGTTTCTCGTCACTGCCCATATGTGATTTTGGCCCTGCATGAAAAAAAGTTTGTTGCTCATCACTGCTGAAAAAAACAGCATCAATAACTTCAACTGTCCTGCTGATAGTCTTTTTTGTTTGTTTGTTTCTTTAAAACCGAACAATCTGGAATTAAACAAACACTGTCCAGGTCATCACTGATTGACCGCCCTTCCACGTGTAAGTTTGGCACCTCTGCAAGCACTATCTGTGTTTTAAATATGTGGCTGTGTTCACATACATGTACAAGTGCATAGTTGCTTTTCAATCTGTACCTGTATCTCGTTTGTGTAATTCTGTTGTTAATTATGGTTTGATCAGATTCTATTTTCATGAAGATAAATTTCATTGTTTGACAAATCTCTTTGTAAGTGTCTGTCTCAAGTGATACCTGTCTGAAGTACTGTTACCTCATGTTGTACCTTCTGTCCCTGTGAGTTGGTACAGATAATTGAGGTTTACTAAATTAAATTTAAATTTTCAATTTTACTTCCTTTTCTCCTGAAATGATGGGAAACAACGTAATCAAATGACATGCTAAGTTTTTGTCAATAGAGGGAAGATAACCCACTGGTTGCTAAGGGCATTTGTAAAATAAATAAAATAAAAAAAACTGAATTGAAATTGAAGGAGACTTTATCCGAACAATTCCAAAACTTTAAGTGCATTTTTCTGTTTTTCTCCAGAGTGATTGACGTAATCCAACAAACTTTAAATGTTTATAACTACGTCAGTCTCAAGATATTTCAACAAACTTGGCATCATTGTAAAGCTTACATTCTCTACAGTCAGTCACTAACTTTCTCAATTACTATCTCTAATTTCTCAATTTTTGGTCATTCAGACTCATTTTGCCAGATTGGGTCACATTTGAAAAACACCTTCCTTGGGATCCCTATTCAGATTCTCTCGGCTGTTTGAGTAGTTAAATTTAATTTGTAAAAATAGTAACAAATTTACTGCGCATAAATAATAGTAATAATAATATGATGGTAATAACAATATAATAGTAATAATAATAATAAATAGGGCAGTGGTGGCTTGGTCGTTAACGTGCTGGCTTATTGATCTGATGGTCGGGGGGTTCAAGCCCCACTATCACCTGTTTGTCTCTGCTGTCCCCCCCCAGTGCAGCTAACTGGGTTATCAAAGGCCATCCATGTCTCTCACTGTCTGTGGTGAGAGGCATATAAAAGAACCACTGATGTCGTTCAAAAAGAGTAAGCCATTGGATTGCCGTCAGCGTGTTTCTGCCCTGCAAAGGCCTGGCGAGCTGTCCAGGGTGTACACCGTCCTCACCTAAAGTCGGCTGAGATGGGCACCAGCCCCCCTACTTCCTAATTAGGCTTTAACAAAATTCAGAAAATATATGAATGAATGTATAATAATAATAATAATAATAATAATAATAATAATAATAATAATAATAATAATAATAATAATAATAATAATA
>JAQMYF010000024.1:36561974-36573232 GCA_030014195.1 Neosilurus mollespiculum | reverse complement strand
ATGGAATGATCATGTCTTTATTAGTGGGCAAACCAACAAAATCTGCAAGGGATCAAATACTTTTTACTCTCACTGTATATATATATATATATATATATATATATATAGTAATCATGCTTGTGAAACATTCCGAATTGCATTGAGAGTGTCTGCCAAATTCCAATTCAATTTCATGAATTTGAATTGAATTTGAATTGAGGTTGCAAACAGGAAGTGGAATTGCAATTCAAATTTGAATTGAAGAAAGAATAATTAAGATTCCATAAAAATTCCAAATAATAATAATTTTGGTATATTCCAGAATCATGCTTTACTGTATATTTCATACATGACTGTTTTACATATTTCATACAAATATTATAACTTTGTACTTCATGTCTACCTAAGTAAACCATGCATGACAGAGGACGCTGATCCTTTGGTGTTTTGGAAAGAAAACCAGAGAAGTTTTACAAGCCTAGCTGCACTTGTGTGCAAATATCTGGCCATACCTGCATACTCTGCACCGATTGAGAGGATCTAAATGTTTCAGGAAAGATATTCCGACCAGAAAGATGTCGTCTCAGTGATAAAACCTTTGAGGAATTTATGACAATTAGATGCAATAATGTTACCCTATAAATTAAGAACTGTAATAAATGATTATTGCATTTACCACAATTTTGTGTCATTTGTTCATTCTCAAATAAAAAGAATATTACAAATTATTCAAAATGGAGGGAATTTGTGTTTAATTTTAGTGTTTGTAAAGTAGTTTTTATATTTAAGCCAAAACGTTTGTTAAAGGTGACAAATTCTTCCTGTTACTTGGCTATAAGGAATTTCTCTGAATTGCAAAAAAATTATTTCCACTTCCTGTAATTCCAATTTAAATTCCAATTCAACATTCTGTGGGGTGGAGCCAATAAATTTCAAATTCCAATTCTTCAGATGAATTGAATTGAAATTCCAAATTCGGAATTTTACACAAGCCTGAAAGTAATCACAACAGAACACCTTAAAAGGTCACTAACTGTGTTACTGTAACACAGGTGTGATTGTATTAAGGTAAAAACCTCTAAGGTTTTTACTGAATATCCCTACATTAGGCATGTTTTGGGTTTACACCACTGAGCTCTATATACAACTTCAAAGTGCTAAAGCTTTGAGGGTGCAAGGTTAAATGCATGTACTTACTCAGCATAAACCTGTTTCTTCCTTTGGAATGTTTATGGAATGTGATTTATTCACGATTCAGATAACAAGCTTTTAACTCATGAGGAGTTAGTGGTGGGTAACAATAAAAAAAATTCTTGGTATTAAACATGATTTTCTAAATGGATTTCTTTAATGAGATGACTGCTACATGTAACTGTCTAATGTATCATGGTATCTCTTGAGAAAGTATTTAAAATTAAACCTTTGAAATGTAGCTACTGTGAGCATGAATGTGGAGAGAACCAGCTCTGAGATCTCACCCTTTTATTTCTGTTTACAATAGTAAAGTCTGGGAAATTAGAAGAAAAAAAGGGGTGATGACTTCCGGTGTAGTTCTTAGTAAGAGAAAGTTATAATGTTTTTTGGATAAGAAAATAAACCTTGGTTTAGCCGAGCTAGCAAGTGGCTTAAATAAAAATGTTCATGCTATCTGCTGTTAGCCATTGCTGACATTACCCAAGCGTACAATGAGTGTGTTCCAGGGTGTCACGTGAGCTAAACAGATAGCAAGAGATCAAGAAAAACAGTGTCACCTAGACATAATGCACTGACTAGTCCCTCTATATACTAGTCCCAGTTTTACGCAGTGCATTTTATTTACTGTCATTGAGCCAACAAATTAATTGAAACAACACAATGAGAAGTATTCATGGGCTTGCTAAAAATATTTTAACCACAGGATCAAACATTTTTAACATTTCACACCATGAAAGATGTAGGGCTCCTCCAACTTGTAAACCATTATCAAAAACTTCAGGAAAATATATAACTACAACAGGCTTTTATTCCTTGGCTTATTATCTAATGTTGTGTACTGCTAGTGTTCATGTTTAGTAACATGAATAGACACACTACTCCTACCTCCTGAGCACAAACAAGTGTTAATGCACAGTAATAGCAAAAGGGTAGCACAATGGTGCAGCAGCTATTACTGATACCTCACAGTATGGTCTGGTTTCCTCTCACAATTTAAAACGACCTGCCCACGGTACACCATGCCCCCCAGCAAAGTCCCTGATAGATAAGCAGTATAGAAAATGGGTGAAAGTATGAATAGACGTATGGATAGATGGAAGGTTGATTGAATGGATGGATGGATGGTTGGATGGATGGCTAGATGACAGTCATATTAACTCCAAAAACCAGAAGGTTGGTTACTGAATCCTAAATATATCCAGAGTTGCCCATCACCATGTCTACATTCACATGAATGGTGCTCCAGGGATCCTGATGCCTTTTTCTCTCTAGCCTCTGCACAAAATCAGTAAATTTGCAGACTCATTTCATTTAACTCTGCTCTACTCAGGTGATAACGTGTGGTGAATGCTAAAAAGAACTGCACTGGACTCTCTAAGCTCTAGCCCTCCCTCCCTGCCTGCTGCTTCTCACTCAACAGCCAGCAACACTCCACAGCACGGCTCTGCATTTCTACAAAGTCATACTGAGCTCTGCTGAGCCTGGAACATTCTTCACCACAGATAACACAGTGAGTCAGTGACCCCTGCAGTATTTTCACGGAAGGGAGGCCCTTGTCATACAGTGCTGGTGCTTTTGAAAACAGTGGAATGTGGAACTGAGGGGAAAAAAAACTGTTTCAATATGAGAAAAAAAAAATGTGTGTTGAATTTTATAACATTCTGGCTAATCAATCCAACACAGAAACATCTATGAATTTTGTTTTAATTATTATTACAAATGCTGTAATAATATAATAATAATATGTTGGACCTGTGATGGACTGCCAGCTATTCAGGGTGTACACCACCTTCGCCTATAGTCAGCTGACACTGCAACCCTAGTATGATTATGATTTGTATCCAGGAATTTGTTAAATGCTTTTTAACAAGCATTTATTAAAGGGTTGTTTCTGTCAACAGGAAATGTTGCAAATATGCCAAAAAAATTTATCTGATTTTCATCAAATTTGGTGGAGCCAATGGGTTGAAGATCCGTGCAGGGGATCATGCTTAAAAAAATCCGTAGATCCTGAAAAATTCCACTGTAATTAAAAGTGGGCAAAATATTCATCCGATGCCCAAGTTAAAATAATCCATTTGTGCCTGGCAGAGGTACCTTGCAATGTGAATGCCCCTCTAGGCTGTATATGCTGTCAATTAAAGCTGTTAAAAAGAAAATCTATATTGGCAGGTCACACTTACAAAAAGAAAACTAAAATCAAAATTGGCCGGGAAAATTGCAAGTGGTGCATCTCCATTGATCATCATTTTCAGGCTTCAAAATGAAAAATAATTGTTTGCTTTTCCTGTGTTTCAACATAGTATACACTAAAACATTGAATGAGTTCAGAAACACACCAATAAGGAGCATGGTTTACTTACATTTCAGAGGTAATATACACTAAAACCTTGAATGGGTTAAAACCGATACACAGCGCTTAGCTCTGCTCAAGGCACGCAGTGCTTACCTGACTCGCCTCTGTCATAGTTAAAATATGTAACAATAAATTATAAAAATGTTGTTTTAGTTTGTTTTTTATGCTTCTGTGTAGTAAATACTAAAACAATTATTTTTCTCAGGCTCAGTGTCTCCTCGATGTTACAGTATCCTTTAGCAGGTAATTGTTACTAAATCACTGAGAGTGAATGAGTGTGAACAAAAAGTTTCCCCCTTAGTGGTCACAAATCTAGATCGTACTTGGCCAAAACCTTACACAATACATGTATGTTACGATGGCACCAAGGAATAACAGACCCAAAAGCAGGACAGACAAGACAGGGTAGATCTCAACTGGTATCCTTTTATTAACGAAACGAAACAACTTGGAGCATTAGTCTTTCTATGAACGGCCGGCTAGATTGCAGAGTGTACTATAAAAAAAGCTTGTTCTTTATGACAGCTCAAGACGATCCGGCAATGGGACGGGGGGAACGTGGGGCTTTTATCCACAGGCAGCGATGGGGAACAGGTGGAGTTAATCAGGGCAGAGCAGACAATCACCACACGTACCTGGGGGAAGTCAGGTGACCTGGAGAGAGAAGAGAGCCAGAACAGATCACAAGACAGGCAAAACCCTAACACTTCTGACGGGATATCACAGTACCCCCCCCCCTTAGGGCCGGCTCCTGACGGGCCTGATGTATCCGGGTGCCGCCTGTAGAAATCGTCGATCAAACTGTGATCGATGATGAAGCTCGCAGGTATCCAGGAGCGCTCCTTAGGTCTATAGCACTCCCAGTCCACCAAAAACTGTCTCCCCCGACTAATCTTGCGTACCGCTAGAAGCCTCCTGACCGCGTAGACCGGTCCACCTTCTACCATCATGGGCGGAGGCAGAGGTTTGGTGGGAGGCACCAGACGACTCTCTCGGACCGGCTTAAGCTTGCTGACATGGAAGGTCGGGTGCACTCAGAGGGACCTGGGGAGTTTAAGTCGTACAGAGACCGGGTTAGTCACCTTGGACACCGGGAACAGACCAACAAACCTGGGAGCTAATTTCCTGGTGTGGATGTGTAGAGGCAGGTCCTTTTTTGGAGAGCCAAAGTTTCTAGCCGGGTGCGTAGACCGGTGCCGGTCGCAGATGACGATCCGCTGCCATCTTCATGCGGGCTTGTCCCCTAAGGAGCATCCGTCTGGCCTAGACTTTTCTGCACCTTCTGGCCAAGTTGTGGGCTGAGGAAACCGTCACGTCTTCTACGTTGGCAGGGAAGAGTGGCGGCTGGTATCCATGGACGACCTGAAAAGGTGAGAGTCCGGTGGCCACAGTGGGAAGTGAGTTGTGGACATACTCTACCCACGTGAGGTGTTCACTTCAGGTGGACTGATTCTGCACTACCAGGCATCTCAGGCAGGTCTCCAGTTCCTGGTTCAGCCGCTCTGTCTGGCCGTTGGACTCCGGGTGGTAGCCAGATGATAGGCTGATGGTGGCACCAAGGCGCTTGCAAAAGTCCTTCCAAAACCCTGATATGAACTGTGGACCTCTGTCAGAGACAATGTCCTTGGGGAGACCAAGAATTCGGAAGATCTGCGAAATTAGGACCTGAGCGGTTCCTTTGGCCGAAGGCAGTTTAGGCAGCGGAATGGAGTGGGTCATCTTGGAAAAACGGTCAACCACCGTCAGTACTACCGTGTTGCCCTTTGATGGAAGCAGACCCATGACGAAGTCCAAAGAAATGTGTGACCAAGGCCTGTGAGGCACTGGGAGTGGCTGGAGAAGGCCCACTCGGGCCTGCCTCGACGCTTTGCTGCTGGCACAGACAGAGCAAGCTGCCACGTACTCGCCACGTCCTTGGCGAGGGAGGGCCACCAAAATCGCTGTTTGACCACAAAACCCATTCTACTGACACCAGGGTGACAGGTTAGCAAGGTCGTGTGGGCCTAATGTATCACCTGAGAGCGAAATGCTACCGGTACAAACAACCGGTTGCGATGACAGCCCTCTGGAGTTGGTACCCCCTGACTCGTCCGCTACACCTCATTTTCTATTTGCCAGGAAACCACTCCTACCACACAGTCAGGAGGTAGGATAGGCTCCGGTTCCTTGGCTGGTTCATAAAGGCGGGACAGAGCATCAGGCTTGGCGTTCTGAGAGCCCGGCCTATAGAAGAAGGTAAACCGAAACCGTCTAAAGGAAAGGGCCCACCTGGCTTGCCGAGAGTTCAATCTTTTGGCCAACTTGAGGTACTCCAGATTCTTGTGGTCCGTCCACTGATCCGCCCCTTTCAGCCAATGTCTCCATTCCTCCAAGGCCACTTTGATGGCTAGCAGCTCCCGATTGCTGACGTCTTAATTTCTTTCTGCAGGTGATAACTTGCAGGATAAGAAGGCGCATGGATGAATCCTGTCATCTTTGGAAGATCGCTGGGACAGAACAGCACCCACTCCCACACTGGAGGCATCCACCTCCACGATAAACTGACACTTGGGGTCGGGTATCGTAAGGACCCCTGCTATGGTGAACAGTCTCTTTAACTTTTGGAACGCCCGTTTAGCCTCTGAACTCCACTGAAAAGTAACTTTAGGAGAGGTTAGTGCATGTAGCGGTGCCGCCACGGAACTGAAATTGCGAATGAACTTCCGGTAAAAGTTGGCAAACCCCAGAAATTGCTGCAATTTCTTCCGTGAAGTGAGAGGCAGCCAATTGACGACAGCACTAGCTAACCTTCTCGGGGTCCATCTGGACATGGTTAGGGGACATGATGAACCCCAGGAACGAAACTGAGGAGGCGTGGAATTCACACTTCCCTGCCTTTACGAACAGCTGGTTCTCCCATAGGTGACTCAAAACCTGGCGGACATGACGCTGGTGAGTGGCTAGATCAGGGGAAAAAGTAAGTATGTCATCCAGGTACACAAAGACGAAATCATTTAGGTACTCACGTAGGACTTCATTTATAAAGCCCTGGAAGACGGCTGGGGCGTTGGTCAGCCCGAACGGCATGACAAGGTATTCGTAGTGGCCTGTGGGAGTGTTGAACCCGATCTTCCACTCGTCTCCCTCGCGGATCCTGACCAGATGGTATACATTCCGCAGGTCTATCTTGGTGAAGACCCGAGCCTGCTGGAGCAGCTCGAAGGCGGAGGAAATGAGTGGGAGCGGGTACCGGTTCTTTATGGTGATGTCATTCAAGGCACTGTAGTCAATGCATGGCCGGAGTGAGCCATCCTTTTTTCCCACAAAGAAGAAACCCGCTCCTGCCGGCGAAGAGGATGGGCAAATGATACCGGCCCGCAGCGAGCTCTCAATGTATTCATCCATGGCCTTCCTTTTGAGACCCAAGATGGCGTACAGCCTAGCTTTGGGAATGGGCGCACCCGGCAAGAGGTCTATGGCACAGTCCCAAGGCCGATGAGGAGGAAGGGACAAGGTCTTGCTGAAAACTTCCCTCAGGTCGTGGTAGCATGGCGGCACTCTCGACAAATCAGGATCATCGCTAGGAGCCAGCGCAGTATCCGGGTTAGCCTCCTTTGCCGGGAATCTGTGAGAAGGGGAGGATGGGACCAGACAGGACAAGCTACAGGCTTTCAACCACGGAAACCCTAATATTAATGGATGACGTGTACATCTGAAAAGGTGAAAGGAAATCGGCTCGGTATGGGATCCGCCGATGATCATGGTGAAGGTTTTCCGTCCTTGGGTAACTCTGTTCAAAAGTTTGTTATCCAGCGATCGGGCAGCAACAGGTTGAGAGAGGGGTTCGGTCCGGAGTTGCAACCTTTTGGCCAAGGATCCATCCATTAAACTTTCGTCAGCCCCTGAGTCTATAAATGCCTGCATGTGAATTGCTCTACCTTTAATTAGTAACATGATCTCCGTCAGTATGCAAGGAGGGGGATGTGTGGATTGATCATGGCTTACCCACGCGCTCCTTGAGGCTCGAGAGCCGGATCTTTTGGCTGGACACGCCTCCACGCGATGATCAGCTTGTCCACAATAAAAACACGCTCCCTCTCGTAAACGGCGTTGGCGCTCTTCCGGGGTCAGCTGAGCACGTCCTACTTGCATGGGCTCCCCCGGACCGGGAGAGGGCGCTAGCTCAGCGTAGGGTCAAGAAGAAGCCAGAGACCCACGACGAAGCTCCCGGCACGCGGAGGTCCCCCTGGCGGCTCGGCGACGTTCCAACTCCCTCTCCTGAAGCCGATTGTCAATCCGAATCGCCAGGTCGACCAGATCCTCGAACTCAGCTGATGTCTCATGTGGGGTTAGGTAGTCCTGGATCTCTTCGTTTAGCCTGCTGACATAGGCGACCTTGATGGCGGGGGAATTCCAGCCGCTGTCGGCTGCCAACAAGCGGAATTCTATGGCATAATCGATAACCCTTCGGGACCCCTGTCAGAGCCCGAGCAGGGCCCTGGATGCTTCACGAGCTGGGGAGGAGTGATCGAACATGTGGGTGAGTGTTTGTTTAAACTGTTTGCAGCTTTGGTACACCGCTGCGCCTCGAGCCCATTCCGCCGTAGCCCACACCGCCACTCTTCCCGAGAGATGGGAAATCATGAAAGCCACTTGGGCTTGTTCTGAGGCAAAGGTGGCTGGATCATTCTGGAAGTGAAGCTTGCACTGGACTAAGAAGGAGCGGCACTTCCCGGATTCTCCCGAGTACTTCTCAGGCGGGGCTAGGCGAACGGGACAAGGCGGGGGTTACTGAAGGCAGGGTGGCAGCTCGTGGTGGGGACGCCGGTGTGGTTGGCAGAGGTGAAACCAGTCGTTCCAGGTTCGTGGTAATCTGGTGCAACTGCGCGCTCAGCTGATTCACCTGCGCCCACACGTCCTGTTGAAACAGGTCCTGGTGATCCACGAGTTGCTGCACTCCCGTCGCTATGGTATTGAGCTGGGTCTCACTGGCTTTGATTCTTTGCTCCTGGGAGGTAAGCACCTGACTGACAGGGTCTCTGTCTGCTGGGTCCATGTCTGGCCAGATCGTACTGTTGCGATGGCACCAAGGAATAACAGACCCAAAAGCAGGACAGACACGACAGGGTAGATCTAAACTGGTATCCTTTTATTAACGAAACGAGACAACTTGAAACATAAGCCGTTCTTTGAACGGTCGGCTAGATCGCAGAGTGTACTATGAAAAACGCTTGCTCTCTATGAAGGCACAAGACGATCTGGCAACGGGACGGGGGGAACATGGGGCTTTTATCCACAGGCGGCGATGGGGAACAGGTGGAGTTCTATGAACGGCCGGCTAGATCGCTGAGTGTACTATGAAAAATGCTTGCTTTCTATGAAGGCACAAGACGATCTGGCAACGGGACCGGGGGGACGTGGGGCTTTTATCCACAGGCGGCGATGGGGAACAGGTGGAGTTAATCAGGGTGGAGCAGACAATCACCGCACGCACCGAGGGGGAAGTCAGGTGACCTGGAGAGAGAAGAGACCCGAACAGATCACAAGACAGGCAAAACCCTAACACTTCTGACGGGATATCACAATGTGGGTTTTTCATATATATTTAAATTTTTTTTAATTTTGCCCCCACAATATTACAGAGCTTGGCATGCCCTAATCATCATCATCTTCGTCTTCTTACACTTAATCCAGGGCCGGGTCGAGGGGGCAGCAGCCTAAGCAGTGAGGTCCAGATGTCCCTCTCCTTGGTCATTTCCTCCAGCTCTTCTGGGGGGACACTGAGGCGTTCCTACACCAGCCAAGAGACATAGTCCCTCTGGCGTGTTCAGGGGCAACCACGGGGTCTCTTCCCGGTTGGACATGCCTGAAACACCACACCAGGGAGGTGTTTGGGAGGCATTCTAACTGCTGGCGCTGACGTTAAACGATCATAAATAGATTTAGCTATGTCTGATGTTACTGTTAATGTTACCTATCCGGTTGGATCATTTTCAATCATGTAATGATATATGAGTTGCTCTCTGAAATAGCCTGATAACGATATAACTGTTACCACAATTTCATGCTTAGCAATAATAAGGGTAGATTTTCAGATTTCATACCCATAAAGACGATGGTTAAAAT
This sequence comes from Neosilurus mollespiculum, assembly GCA_030014195.1. Classification (NCBI taxonomy): domain Eukaryota; kingdom Metazoa; phylum Chordata; class Actinopteri; order Siluriformes; family Plotosidae; genus Neosilurus; species Neosilurus mollespiculum. Next base: position 36,563,598 of record JAQMYF010000024.1, on the reverse strand, counting down.
ACTCTGATTTAGAAATAGGCAACGATTTCGTGCTGATTTTTAGATTCCATGCCCATAAAAAGTGATAGTCTATATCTATTTCCAGTTTTGCATACATAACAATAACATATCACCTTTAAAGGTGTCCAAAGACATAGGCTAATTGGCTATTACAAATTGCCCCTAGGTGTGAGTGTGAATGGTTGTGAGCGTGTTAGCCCTTTGATGGACTGGCAAGCTGTTCAGGGTGTACCCTTCCTTCCCCCAGAATCAGCTGAGATAGGCTCCAGCCTTCCTTTGAAGCGATTTGGCGAATGAATGAATGAATGAATGAATGAATGTTGTTCCGCATGCTCCTCACAAATATACATATTGTGTAGCATCAACAGACCACTCTTACTCTCAGGACTCATATTACACTTCCCATCAGCCATTGTACTGCTCACAGTCACATGTCTTTTAACTCATGAATCACATGACCAACAATACGTAAGTTTGTGTTTGTTCTGTGTGTGTCTCAGTGCCAGTCATTACAGACACTTTCATAGTGTATAGCCTTTAGTGTGTATTGACCTGATTTGTCTATCATTCTTTTCCGAGCCCCTGCCATAGTGTTTTACATGATATTTGTCTGGTTCCTCAACCTTAAGCATGGATATTCCCTACTGTGTTGTTTGCCTGATCGACTGAACTCTGCTTGTTTCCTGGGTTTTGGACTTGAACTGTGTTTTTTTTTATTAAAAAACTCATAATTTGCATACTGCATCCTTATCCCTCCTTCCAAACCCTGGTGTGACATACTGTACATAAGCAAAAGATAAAATCTGATCAATGAGCCACATATCAAAGAATGAATGTGCCATTACTCTGGAATATTCAACACTACACAGCAAGTCTGGAGACATACACAGGTGGACTGGAGAAAGAATCATATTCTCTGCTCAGTAGACTTTACCAGATTACAAAAAGAAGTTTATTACGAAGAGGTTATCTTCTCAACCATGCCTATAAATATTTTGTTTCTCCATGTGACTAAACATTATAATTGAAGTTCTTGGTGACATTGTTATGCTTCCCACTGGTGAGCAGTAGATGTTACCACTGCAGTCTTTTCAAGAAATGACTAATGCTTGGCTCTCTCTTTACTTCTCTCAGTCTGTTTTCACACTTACTTCCTTTCCGCTCATCATCTCTTCACTCTGTTTTGATTAGTGAAATGCATCAAATCCTTTTAATTTTTCACAAATTTGTTCTATATGCAGTTGTCAAATGCTGAACAAAATACAAGGTAGAGCAGTAAGTAAACATAGTCTACTTTAATTTATTACAAAAAATTAAGAAGAAAGAAAATTACAGTTAATTTATTCTCTGATTGTTAATAACCTTTAGTATTTTTATACACAGAAGGCACGTTGTCATACTGGAGTCCTGGGCTCAGTAAGGGCTTTCCTTTGTGGAATTTTCATGCCCTCCCCGTGCTTGCATGGGTTTTTTCCAAGTGTTCCAGTTTTCTTCCACAGTCCAAAGGCAGGCACGTTAGGCTAATTGCTGTAACAAATTGTCCCTAGGTGTTAGTGTGTGTGTGTGTGTGTGTGTGTGTGTGTGTGTGTGTGTGTGTGTGTGTGTGTGTGTGTGTGTGTGTGTG
>JAQMYF010000024.1:36550075-36560751 GCA_030014195.1 Neosilurus mollespiculum | reverse complement strand
TGTGTGTGTGTGTGTGTGTGTGTGTGTGTGTGTGTGTGTGTGTGTGTGTGTGTGTGTGTTGGCCCTGCGATGGTCTGATGAGCTGTTCAGGGTGTACCCCGCCTTCACCCTGAGTCAGCTGGGATAGGTTCCAGCCTCCCTGTGACCCGAATAAACGATAAATCGGTTCAGTAAATAACTCGACATTTTAATAATCTTACCTCCAACGTCTCCTTCGGGCCATTCACTTTTTCCACATTCTCTGTTCCATTCAGCTGTAAGGTCACCTCATAACATTCTTGAATATCTGAAAAGAGTGAATTAATTTTATTTTGGTTGTGCTTTTGTTTGGTGATTTTTTTAAGCTTCAAAGATTGGCCATTCTAGAGTGGGCTTTTTCATGACAATGATAAACCGCAGGCATAGGGCATATAATACCACTTTAAAGACAGATATTACATGACTTTTTAATGAAGTATTAAATATTGTCATATTAACTGACAACACACCTACCAACTGTGTGAAAGGCCAGAGCGACTAAAATGTCAAGAACAAAGTCATAAACAAAGTCATGGCTCAACGTGTGCTTCAGTCTTGCCATTGTATGGCTCTATAAATATCTTCCGGCAGCTACATCCAAATTTCCTGCCCATACTGAGTTTAGATGGCAGCAGCAGTCACACTAAAAAAAAGGCCGTCAATGTGATTTACTGCTGGTAACACTGTGAAATACACAGCACATTCCACAGCTGGAATATCATCAGTGTCAATACTGCAGGTCACAACCACACTGGTGTCCAGCGAAAACATGAAAAACACTGTCAACTACCTAAAGATACCTCACATTTATATTTATCTATATCAGTTCATGCTCTGTTTTGTAGACCTACTTCTAGTATGATTTTCCTATATTGAACCATTTTATAAAATGTAATGTAGGGCGGTACGGTGGCGCAGTGGTTAGCACATTCGCCTCACACCAAGAAGGTCCCGGGTTCAACTCCTGGGCAGGAATTTGCATGTTTGCATGTTCTTCTTGCTTGCGTAGGTTTCTTCCAGGTACTCCAGTTTCCTCCTACACTCCAAAAACATACACAGTAGGCTAAGTGGTGGTTCCAAATCGCTCCTAAGTATGAGAGTGAGTGTGAATGGTTGTGTGTGTGTGTGTTGGCCCAGCAATGGTCTGGCGAGCTATTTAGGGTGTACCCTTCCCTCACCCAAAGCCGGCTGAGATAGACGCCAGCCTCCCCATGACCCTAACTAGGATTAAGTGGCTTAGAAAATGAATGAATGAATGAATATAGAACAGGTAAGACACGTTGAACAAGAGACTAGCTACTTTGGAAAGACTATTCAAAAATATTTTGATCTCAAACAGATACACAGATTTAATTCACAAATAATTCATCAAAACAAAATCTTCTCACTATTTCAGCGTCCCAGCCAGAAAACTGCATATTTTTCTGAGTTATGCCACCTAGACCATCAAGATAACTGTGATTAACCTGATTTCAAAGCAACAGCCATTAAATAACCTTGCTATAATTTCAGCCAATCAAAACATCTGAAGAAATAGTGCGTGGGCTCGTCTGTGACATCGGGCCCAGCATTATCAGCTGATTCACTGGGAAAATAAATGCAGAACATGCCAGTTGTGTCCATTCTACATCCTCAGTGCATGGCTGATGACTGATCAAACAGGGTGAGAAACCAACCAAAGGATATTACCTTTCCAAGATTTCCAACCAGAAGAGCGTATCTAATCAATTCACAGGTTCTGAGGTAAGATGGAGTTATTGCAGTCTAGTTTACATGCAAAATTGTACAGAGCATATATGCTTGAATAGTGAGTAAACATATTTTCTTTTCAGAAATTCAGTGGAAATGCTCATTAGAGATGTGTAGAATTTACAGAGAAATGTTTAAAATCATAAGCCTAAATTCTTTTTAAGAAATCTGTTTTACTAAGTAAAGCTGCTTTGTGGTAGTAAACTGGAATACAAATCCACTCACTCATTTACATAATCCTATAGGGTCGGGGGGAGGCTGGAGCCTATCTTAGCCGCCACTTGGTGAAGGCCAAGGTACACCCTGAACAGCTCGCCAGACCATCGCAGGGCAACACACATACACACCTTTGAGCAATTTAGAACAGTTAATTAGTCTAATGTGCATAACTGTGGGAGGAAATCAAACTACCTGCGTAAACCCACTCAAGCACAGGGAGAACATGCAAACTCCACACAGAAACATCTGACCAAGGAGCTCGAACCCAGGACCTTCTTGTTGTGAGCCAGACATGATAACCACTATGTCACTGTGCCACCCTATACAAATGCAACTGAACTGAATATTAAAGTGAATTGAATAATAGAGTGACTCTGCCCAGATGACACAACACAGCTGGCAAGAAACATTAAACATGGTGGGCTTCTAAGGATTCTGAGATATCGCTACATTATTGATTGTTTAGTGGGTTAAATAAAAATCGGGAAATATGCAGCAATTAGCAAATCCTTTCTGATACTGCTTATCCTCTTTAGGGTCACAGGGAAGTTGGAGCCAATCCCAGATGACTCTGGGTGAAGGCAGCATACACACTGAACAGCTTGCCAGGCCATCGCAGGGCCAAAACACACACAACAATTCACTCTCTCACTCACACCTAGAGGCAAGTGAGAATATCCAATTAGGCTAATGTGCATGCCTGTGGACTGCAGGAGGAAACCGGAGCACATGGAGGAAACTCACACAAGCACAGGAAGAACATGCAAACTCCAAACAGAAACACCCTCACCATCACCTCTTCTGTTAACATTCACCAGCACACGTTTGTGAACTGAGGACAGTAATGGTTTAGGACTTAAAGATTTTGTCCAGTTCATGATTGACATACGAGTTTAATCACTCTCTCAAGTCCAGGGTCTCCACTGTTTGTACACTGATGCCGGCCAGCCTAGTACCCACACTACGAAGTCTCATTGTTGTAGCCCATGCAGAATGAGGCTTGGTATTTTCTTGCTGGAATAAGCAGGAACAATATCCACAGGCAAGCATGCTGATCCAACACCTTTGTGTACCTTTCAGCATTATTGGTGCTTTAACAGACGTGCATTTCACATACCACAGCTACTAATACACCCCAATACCATCAGACATGCTTTGTTTTTGAACATTGTTTGTTGTGCTGCAACAATCTGGATGGTACGTTCCCTCTTTAGTCCAAAGTACACAACGTTCATGAATTTCATAAACAGTTCAAATGTGGGCACACCATTGCAATTCAACACACACAACCATTCACACTCACACTCACACCTAGGGGCATTTTGGAACAGTCAATTAGCCTAATGTGCATAGAGGACACTGGAGTACTTGGAGGAAACCCACGCAGGCACAGGGAGAACATGCAAACTCCACACAGAAACGCCCCTGCCTAGCCTAGGACTCAAACCCAGGAACTTCTTGCTGTGACACGCCACCGTGCCGCCATGTAATTTAATATGAGTGTATATAGAAAAGCGGAGCCAACGATGGAGTCTCTTGATGGGTGTCTGAGCCTGGGTTTGGTTTTTCAGGCCTTTCTGAATTCCACTTTCATTCCTATCACCTGTTTTGTTAGTTTAAGTGTCCGTTTAACAGGTTCATGTTGTATCAAACTTCTGATTTCAGTGTTTGCTCCACACACATGTATTTACCCACAAGTTTGTCTGCCTACCTGAGTTGACTGTGTTTTTTTAATCTGTGCAAATCTGAGTGGTTGTGTATGAGCCTATATTTTCTAGGGCTGCACTTTCGTTATTAATTAGAATTCTTTTTTATTTCTGCCCGTCGTCATGCAAGTCAGCGATACATGACAGCCAATTAGCATCAACCCAGCGACACAGCAGCTTTATTGGGTTTTCTGTGTTGTGCGTGACCAGACACCGGGCAGGACACAGGACAACAATCCAAGCCATATTCCATGCCTATGATGCTCCACTTAGGAGCTCGGTTACAAAAAAATAAAAAAAAGTTTTATCAGTTTGAACATCGGATGTATTCTATTAAATTAAAATACAAGGATGAAATGGATTGGCAAATCACTGCACTACATTTTTATTTTATTATTATTTTGTAGTTATTTAATTTTTAATAACAGCATCTCAAACTTTTTGAAATTGAGCTGTAATACTTAACGGTTAATAGATAGATAGACAGACAGACAGTGGCACTTTTATACTACTGGGGCCAAGTACGACCCAATCCTGTTCCTGGAAAACCTCCCTATAGACTTTCACCCTAACCATTCTGGTGCCCACCTGACAAATCTAATCAGCCCCTTAAGTCTTCATTTTAAAGTTTTATGTATTGATTGGATGATTAGATGGTCAGGTGGGCATGATTATGGTTCCAGTAAAAGTCTTCAGGGAAGTAGATCTCCAGAAACAGGGCTGAGCACCACTGACGTTAATTATATGTCCAAGATCCCCGGATCTCAATTTGAACACTTATGAGACATTCTGTGGTCACATTCATTTGTTCATTTTTTGAACCGCTTAATCCTATTTAATGTCGCTGGGAGGGTGGCGCCCATCTCAGCCGACTCTGGGTGAGGGCAGAATACACCCTTAACAGCTCGCCAGGCCATTGCAGGGAATTTTGTAGTCACATGTCAGACATCACTCGCCACCACCATCGGTTTTATCTACTGCAGAATTTGGATGAAGGTGCAAAGAAACAGTCTGGCACCAAGTTGTGGCAAACCACCTTACTAACACATTTTATGTTGTATTTTTTCCATTAATTTACATTTTCCTTTTATATATACATTGATCATCCATAACATTAAAACCATTATGACCACCGACAGGTTAAGTGAATAATATTGTCAGTGCAGTTACACCTGCCCAGGAGCGGGATATCTTAGGCAGAAAGTGAAGTCAGTTCTCAAAGTTATTGTCTTAAAAGCAGAACAAAGCTCAAAAGTACTTTGCAAATGTGACTTTAACAAGGGCTACATCGTGGTGGCTTACGCGACTGGGTCTTTTTATCTCCAAAATGGGAACTCTTGTGGGGAGTTCATGTTCAGGTATGCAGTGGTAAGTGCCTACCAAAGGTGGTCCAGGTTTGGACAACCAGTGGACTGGAAGAGTGTCATGGGTGCCCAAGGCTCCTTGATGTGCATGGGGAGCGAATGCTAGAATGTGCGATACCACAGAAAAGCCACTGTAGCACGAACTGCTGAAACTGTTAATGCTGGCTATGATAGAAGGGAGTCAGAACACACAGCCCACTTCATCTTGCTGTGTATGAGGCTGTTTAGCTGCAGACCAGTCAGTTGGAGTGAATGCAATGGCTGATTAGTATATAAAAAAACAGGCATATAATCCATGGAGACACATTAAAATGAGAAGTATTTTGCAAATGTACATTTAAAGCATCTTTAATAAGCTGAGAATGATAAGTGAATGAAAAGCAGTCCCTCTCTTACAACAATGTCATGCTGTTCCACTGATTCAGCCCGCATGACACTCACGCCATCTACACTTCTACAGTATACATTTTGCCTTTAACTATATCCTTACCTGTACTCATTCAGTTACGAGTCTTACAATCCTTCACCTCTCCGGACATTATCCATCCATGGCATGTAGCCACCAATCATGAACTCAAAAACACAAAGCCACACACAGAGCTAATGATATAGTGTTGCTTGTTGCAATACTATGTTAAAGTGAAACATGCTTTCTTTACTACTCCCATAAATATGTCTCATTACGAAAGTACCTAAAGAAAGAGTGTATCATTCGCAAAGCAGCTTAGCAAAAAAAACAAAAACTGAGATTTGCGGTGTATGTTTATTTGTGCATGAGCGGGTATTACGGGCCATGTCGATGTCCCCCAGAGGTGCATTAGGAAAGACAGTAGAAGAATGGGGGCTATGTGACTCATCATGTCTATGTAAGTCTGTGTGTGGGAAGAGAACGCTGTGTGGGAGGTAGTTATGTTGCCCGGCTGGCCAGAGTGAGATGAGAGAGAGAGAGAGAGAGAGAGAGAGAGAGAGAGAGAGAGAGAGAGAGAGAGAGAGAGAGAGAGATAAAAGAGACAGAGAGACACAGTAAAGTAAGTAAATTGCAACCGAAATGAGCAAGGCTCGCATCTAAACAAAGCATGATTAAAACATTTAGCTTTTTTATGAATAGACATGTTTAAATGGGTCACAGAGACAAGGGTGTTGAGGAAAGTTCTAGGAGATGTCTTAGAACATTATGTAGGCAGTAATGATGTACACCAAAAAAGAGCACATCAAGAATGAATTCAGTCCTAATTGAAACAGAAATGGAAGGAAGTACCTATACAGGTCCTTGTGAGCTCATTTTCTTAATTTTCCTACATTCATTGTCGCATGTTTCAGCTTAAACACATCAAAAAATAAAACAGCACACTTTCTTACTTGTTAAACACATGTAAATATAAAGTATGGGCTACAGTTGAAAGCAAAATGAATTTTGCATAGCTTAACATGAAGACGGTGACTCATAGAATAATTTGAATAATCTTTCTGAAACCGCATTTCCACTCCAAATTAAAAACACACACATTTCTAGACACAAAAGTCTCTGATGTCTCCCACATTAATTAAACAGACACAGTTGCCACCACAGCAATATTGAAGTAGATCTACATTCTTTGCATCACGTTTGTCCTAAAGCCTTGTATACACTGTACAATTTTAGGTTGTCTCAGTCAAAAGATGACCAAAGTGGAACAATCGGGGCAATTTGAATGGTTGTGGCTCCCAAACGCTCATCCTACATCTTAATTTAAGAGAGGTTCAAAGAAAGTCGATGTCACAGTCTTGTGACCGAAGACAGCCTGTGATCATTTCTGACAGTGTCAGAAATTTAGGATGGTCATCTCACAGGCTCCTACGACCTACGTCTACTTACCAACCAATAAAAACACAGTATGAAACACCCAAGTAGCATGTAGGCAAAAAGAAGGGCTCCAGGTATGTGACATAGCAATAAAGATTATACAATGTGTCCTCTATCCCAGCCATGCGGGTCACTCAAGCCAGTATGCTCTTAATGTTATGCCCAAACCCGGAAAAATGGTGAGGGTTACATCAGGAATGGTATCCGACTTAAAACCTGTGCCAAATCAAACATGTAGATTCAATCTTTTAAGGATGGCCTGCTGTGGTGACCCCTAACAGGAACAGCCTAAAGAAGAAAAAGAAGAAGATACAATGTGTCCTCTTTTTGTTTTTTTCCGCATGCTGATAACGTTTACCACTACATACCTTCATATATACTATAGTACAATAAACATACCTTCATATATACCATTGTACAGCATACATATCATTGTATAGCATACTTATCTTCATATATACCAACGTACAGTATACGTCACACAGTCTACCAGCGGGCCAGCAAGGCCTTCTCTATTGGCCCAAACACTATCAGAAGCACTGACCTCCATTTACAACTTAAATTCTAGTATTTGTTCCATGAAATTGTATTAATTTTTCCTCAACAGTCTATTCTCCACATTTCGTAGCGTGTCTCTTGGCTGCACTGCTTCCATTACATGGATGTGGATGTTAGACTTTTTTTGTTTAATCAGATTTCAGCCTCTATGTGCAGCCATGTCAATCTAATCTGCCCAGGGCCTTCAGAATCAGTAGAGCTGGCCGATGTCACTTAAACTACATTAGCAATGGTGCTGCTTCTTTAACCAATCAGATTGCAAATTAATAAATATTGATTCTCTACTGCTCCAGATGATGTTATAATGTAGAGGTTTGGAGCTGTCTGAACCCTTACATTTGGCTGAGTGCCAAATTTACTGACAGCCACCCCCGGTGATCTCCGGTGGAAGTTATGTAATGCTATTAGAGTAAAGTTATTACCAGAAATGTAACTCCGGCGTACCGGCGACGACGCATTCGGAGATAAAGGGTTAACTGGGTTTCTTGCATTAGTAATAATGGTATTCACCCTCAATATGTAAAATGCCTCTCTCTCTGTAATGTCAGGCCTTGTTATATTGCGTTTTTGTATATTACTGATGGTTTCTATAACTGAGATGTGATAGTGGTGGTAAAAAGAGGTGGATTAAGTAACCACTGAAGTCACAGGTACCAAAGGAACGGCCCGCCACTGCAGTCTACATACCTTCATACATACCACTGCATAGTCTACATACCATCATACAGTCTACGTACCTTTGTGCATAACATTGTACAGTCTACATACCTTCATATATAAAATACCATCAGACAGTCTGCATACCTTCGTATATACCACTGTAACATGCCTTTGTATATACCTTAGTGCAGCCTATATACATTAATATCTACCATTTTTGGTCTATATACCTTCATACATACCATTGCACAGCATACATATCTTCATATAAACCAATGTAAAGTATACATACTTTCATATATACCGTCGCAGTCTACATACCTTCCTATATACAGTACCACTGACAGCATACATACCTTCATACACAACATTGTGCAATATACATACCTCTGTACAGACCATTGTACAGTATACATAACTTCGTACGTACCATTGTGCAGTCTACATTACTTCGTACATACCACTGTACAGAATACATACCTTCATACTTGCCACTGTACAGTATACATACCTTTGGATGTACCACTGTAGAGTCTACATTCCTTCGTAAATACCATTGTACGGGCTACATACCTTCGTATATACCATCGCACTGTCTACATACCTGTGGCATGCAAGAATATTACATCCATGTTGCACAGTGTGTTATGTAATGATCTGCTAAAATCGCGTAGTTTCTAGAAGGCTTAGGCTGAAATGTACAACCTTGTATCCTACTGGAAATTGTAGTTAATATGCCTAAGTCTCTTTCATACAGTACAAATCTGTAAATGCTCAAACAGGGGTTGCCACGGCACCTCTTTTGTGGGAACTGTGCATTCCCCTGTGTTTTGTGTGATTGGGAACAAAGAGAGGAGTCTGCTGTTAAGGAAACCTTTGTTCAGAATTGTGCAGTCATGCAGACATCCCATCAGGCATCCCAGCCGATCTCTCTACCTCCCACATAGCACAGAGGTTGGTTTGTTATAAGTTCTCCAACACCATTACCATAATTACAGTGTCATCTATGAGCGAAGGCTGTATAATACATAAAGAAATGCACTGTAATAACTCCTTCAGGTCTTGGAGGGTCCAGACTTACTCATAACTATATACAGTACCTCACCTAACAGTTTCACTCTAGTTACTGAATAGTTCATGAGTAATACACTTTAAGGGGAATAACTTAAAAATAAGCCTGATCTTTAAATAAATAATCAAAAGTTATATTAATAGGTAGGAACTTACAGACTTACAGACATATACTGACACATGCTTATGCATTCATTCATTTATTCATTCACCGAACCACTTAAACCTTTATCAGGGTCACAGGGAGGTTGGAGACTATGGGTGGAATAACACTGGGTGAAGACAGGGTACACCCTGGACCACTTGCCAGTACATCGCAGGGTCAACACACACAGCCATTTACACTCACACTCACACCTAGGGGCAATCTGGAACAGACAATTAGCCTAATGTGCATGTCTTTGGACTGTGGGAGGAAATCAGTATACCCTGAGGAAACCCACACAATACAGGGAGAACATGCACACTCCACAAGCCCAGGACTCGAAACCTGGACCTTCTTCTTTCTCTTCTTTCTCTTCTTTCTGTGAGGCGGACACATTAACTACTAGACCCATGTTTATTCAGTAAATATAAAATGTTTTTATCTCCACTTGTAAAAATTAACTCTTCAGAAAAATTCACATTCATTTAATAGAAAAAAGAGCTTAGTGACAAAGGTTTATTTTTTCCAGAACTATCAGTGAAGAATGCAAAAATATAGTAGTAAGTAAAGTAATGACAGCGTGCATGATAAAAAGTAGATGAGTGATATGTGTAGCAAGGCTTGGGCCTGGAGTAAAGTATTAAACCCAAATAAAGAGAAATATCATTAAAGGTAACATCATGTTCCAATCCCGCTCCCAACATGACACCAGTCCAGAATCTGCATTGATTAAAACCACATGTTTCTTACAGCCAAACCTAATCCGACCCCATTCTCTTCCATGCCTGAAGGACAACATGTGCTCTGCTCCACACTATGGGACAATCTGAAAACACACCTTGTGTGAAGATAAGATAAGGTTTCTATCCTTCTTATAGAGACCGGCAGTCATTTTCCAATGACAACCCAGACTAAGGGTCCCCCCCCCCAAAATGTGTCAAATATTTATATGCACAAAGGAACTTTTCAAGGTTCGCACTGCATATATAGTGTTGGTTCTAAATCCTTGATTCAGCTATGGGCAGAATAATTAAAGCATTGTTAAACATACAGACCATATAATTGCATGACATAAAAAAGCACAAGAGCACTTACCACAACAGCATCTATTATAATATATAGATTTAGGTACTGCCTAAAAGATATTTCTATTGAAAGGTGTCCAAGACTTGGAGTTTAACAGCTCCTTTAAGAGCTGAATCAACTTCGGTCCTGACTGAAATCAATCAATCAATCTCCACTGCGTTTTCTGACAACAATCTGGAGCAAAAGCAGGAAAGGTTACACTGTTTTGTTTTTCGTTATTTTTCACTAGCTGATTTCCAGATTTATAGCTATATATA
>JAQMYF010000024.1:36514747-36544202 GCA_030014195.1 Neosilurus mollespiculum | reverse complement strand
TAATATAGGGGTTCTCCACATGCTTGCGTGGGTTTCCTCTGGATACTCTGGTTTCCTCCCACAGTCCAAAGACATGCTCATTAGGTGAACTAGCTGTTCCAAATTGCCCCTAGGTGTGAGTGTGGCTGTGAATGGTTGTGAATCCCTGGTAGGATTAAACAGTTCAGCAAATGAATGAGTGAATGAATGATTACGTTTCAGGATAGTGTGGTGTAGGGAAGAGCAAGGTCAGGCAAGTATGCTGTTTTCTAAGTCCTGTAGATATGTTTTCCTAATCTTACTCTTATTTAATTGTTGTTTATATGCACACAGGTTGTTGTAAAGTACACTGTGTTTTAAAAGGATTTTAAGACATTTATAAATGTAATATCCATGGGACACCCTGATCGTGGAAACACCCTGAAGAAACATTAACGAGAATGGGCGATATGTGACGTGACCTTGTGGAACTATGGCATATTTGGCAACTTTTATAATACCAGAATGGATTTTTGAGACGGGATGATTACATGATAACTAAAATACAGGGTTGCGTCCCTGACCAGAGTGTAATAAAGAAACAGACTGTTGCAAAGCCAAATGTTTATTTGCTACTCAGTGATTTCTCGTGGAATGTGCTGGAGTCAGTGTTGTACAGCATGAAAATGATAAGCCTTAATGCATCCAGAGACATGATTCACTCAGAAACATATCTTACCCAACAAAGCCTTAAAGAGCTGGCTGCCAAAGATAGCAGAAACCTTGCCAACACTGGTCTTTAGAGCCTGTTCCTCTGGGCTGGTCAGACTAGCCTGATACTGCCCCAGCAGCCCAACAGCTCTCTCAGTATCTGCAAATAGAGGGAAAGAAACTTGGCTATGCGTTGCCTGCGTATAGCTTCTGATTTACAATATGAGGTTAAAAATGCTGCTCATAATTCAGTTCATCATGACATTTCACGTGTCAGTAGAGTACGATTTGCAACAAAAGGTTTAAAGGAACCCATTCACTTCCCAAGTATATTAAATAAAGGTGAAATCCAGTGGTATCTCTTGGAAATACAACACAATCTGCCATGAGGTCTTTCTGAAACCATTTGCTTCCTCATGTATGTGAGTGTCAGTGACCCCTGCACCAGGTGTGACGATATTGGTAAACATCGCCATCTTTTTATACCTATTGAAATCGTATCCCTTCTTCTGTTTCTTAACACCTCATCTCAGACGTTTCCACTTTTTACAAATCGATGTTGAGCTGCCAAGTTATCACATGCGCCAGCTCGTCCCTTCAGCAACGTAGTCTTGTTACTGTTATTGTAAACGGACACAGAACCAAAACAAGACAATGAATAGGTGAATAACAGGCACTAAGCCGGTGAGCTGAAGTGCTTTCACCAAGAAACCTTTATATCCGTCCAGAATGAACCGATAATAGAATATAACACATATAAACTACTCACTGGTGAATCAGCCCCTTTAAAGTTGTCTCAAGTGACTCAACTGGGCTGAAGGTACAAATCAATACCTGTTTGTCCAAATGCACAAACTACTACAGAGCGGTTCAGTTTCCACGCCTGTCCAGTATATTCTCTCAGTATCTGTGTCACTGTTCCTGGGGTTCCTGTTGACTCAGAGAGTAAACACACAGATGAGTGACAACGTGGTCCTTACAGAAAGTGGGCGTGGCTAACACACGGAAACACCAAACATCAACACAGCCCCAAAACTAAAAACCTCTCACCGCTTCATACTGAACTCCTCTGGCATGTAATAATGCTAAAAAAAAAAAAAAAAAAAAAAAAAATTAGGAAGGAATTTCTTCACCACTTCCTGTTTCCCAGTGAACAAATTCCAAAAGCGCAAAATTATTAAAAATAAATAAATAGAATAGAATAGAATAGAATAGAATAAAGACACGTCAGACACTTTAAGAGAGAAATTAAAGGAAGAGTCGGAAAACACCACATGTCGGGTTAGAAGGAGATCATCGAAGGAAACTTACCATATTTATGGACCATGGTGAAGCTGATCGGCTGACAGTTACAAGACTCAGCGGTAATAATCCCAAATCTACTCAAAGTTTCCTCTGAGTCCGACAGAGACCGGAGTTTCTCCCACTTTTCACTTTCAGGGAGTTTTTGAGGCCATAAACTCGCTCTGGCCGCTTCACGGACACGTAGGTAGAGGGGCAGAGCTCAGCTGTGTGTGTGTGTGTGTGTGTGTGTGATGCACTGCACGGATGTACAGATGATACACCACCTGGTAGCTCAGACTGAGAGCCTCACTTTTATATCCCAAGCCCATATTTATGGTTTTGTTGAATTTGTTTAAAGTTTGCACAAAAGGGGTTTTTTTTCCTTCTTTTTTTTTTTACCGAGATCTCAAATTTCAAATACTAACCTCATGTTTTCTGTTTTTAACTTTCCCTTATTTACACATTTGATAGATTTATATATATTTATATATGTTTGTTTATAGCTGTGAAGCTAAATTTAGGGTGTAACTTGTTTGCCAGACCGACCACAGGTCGTTTTATCAGAACACAGTCGCCATCTAGTGGTGAGAAGTTCTGACAGTCCTGTTGAGGCCTAAATTCATTCATTCATTCGTTCATTCATTCATTCATTTTCTAAGCCGCTTAATCGTAGTTAGGGTGGCAGGGAGGCTGACGCCCCTCTCAGCCGACTCTGGGCGAGGGCGAGGGGGTGCACCCGGAACAGCTTGCCAGACAATTGCAGGGCCGACACACACACACACACAACCATTCACACTCACACTCACACTCACTCTCACACCTCGGGGTGATGTGAAACAGCCAAATAACTTACTGTGCATGGGCTTTTGTTGGACTGTGGGAGGAAACCCACGCAAGCACAGGGAGAACATGCAAACTCCACACAGAAACACTTGACCCTGGGAATCAAACCCAGGCCTTCTTGCTGTGAGGCGGACGTTCTCACCTCTGCACCACCGTGCTGCTCTCATTTATTCATTTGTTCATTCATTCAATCATTCAGTCAGTCTTCTAATCACTATGCCAGTAAGCCGCCCAGGCCAAACTGTGGTCAGTGGTTTAATTTTTTCCTTCGGTGCTCCTTCAAATCTATGCCTGCAAAACACATGTAGCCTACGTGTGCACAGTTTGGAGCAAAGGTGGGATTCTATACCTACTCCCAGGAATTCATTTTGATACTTTGTTGGAGACATGAGTAAAAAGTCTATCTCAAGAACCACATGTATAATCATGTGGAATCCTGCATCCTATTGCATTGTTTAGATAATATCCTCTGAGACCCCACTGTCCTCTTATGAGGACATCATATTGTTTCCCAACAATATTGTGTGTATGTGCTTCTAAGAGCCTCATACGAGAGCCACTGGGTATTATTCTTTTGCCAAATTTCTTCTTGATTGAAGACATCGATCAAGTTCAATAGTTATTAGGTGGTGAGGACCAGAAGCAGTGTGAAGAAATGAGAAGGAGGATGTGTCTAAAGAGTAAACACACACAGGAAGTAAACCTTTGCTAAAACTAGGTCAGTACATCAAAGCCTCAGTCTGGAATTTCCTTGTCCTGACCTCACACTCAGTTAATGATTATTATGTATT
Organism: Neosilurus mollespiculum; assembly: GCA_030014195.1. Classification (NCBI taxonomy): domain Eukaryota; kingdom Metazoa; phylum Chordata; class Actinopteri; order Siluriformes; family Plotosidae; genus Neosilurus; species Neosilurus mollespiculum. Next base: position 36,540,615 of record JAQMYF010000024.1, on the reverse strand, counting down.
TTTCTCAGAAGTGTTGTGAGGATGAAAATGGTCAACCAACAGAACAGGAAGATAAAAAGTTAGAAGAGAGCACAGCTGATTATTTATTTAAAGCTTAAATGATTTAGTACCCTTTATTATGCATGGAGATACATTTAGATTTTAATTTTTATTTTTTTAGATGTATATTTTCACACATAAAATCACAAACACTATGCCCAAAATAAGTTAGTATGGACATGCTTTCACACATTGTATCCCAAGGATTCATGTTAATCTTATTATAAACTCTGATTCTGTGGGGTTTTTTCCAAGTTCAAATCCTTCAATACCAAAGAATGTGATACACACCTGAAGATCCCTGAAATGCGCTTGTACATCTTAAAGCACATGAGGGTATTTGAAAAAACAGTGAGGGTTCAGATCATTGCCAAGTCTATAAACATTAACATTAAATAATTTAAATTAAATAAAGACAATAACTCACAATCACAAATGATCCAAACATTTCTGTGGAGGACAAAATAAATAATACTGTGGAATGCTATTGCATATTAGACATGCCTGGACATTTCTGTCTGGTTTTAAATGATATCTCAAAACCCATCTCCTTTCCTTGGCCTTTGGGACCCTTTGATGTCTCTTTGTATGTTAGATTTGTTTTATGTCTTATTGGTTATGTTTTTAGATATCTGTATACCACCTTGTTTAACTGGTGTTGTTTTTAAAGTGCTTTATAAATAAAGGTGGATTGAATTGGTTTGGATTTGATATTCTATGAGTCCGTATTTGGGTCATTCTCATAGAAATGCATATTTTATGTCCCACTCTTTATATATCCAATTATTTTTAAAAAAGATGTTAAATTGGATTTGCCAGATCAGTTCCGATATGAAAGTACCTTCATGTGTTGACAATTTAAGCTGAATATGTACAAAGACAGAAAATTAATAGATTTTGACATTCCGAGCATATGAAGTTATGTCCCTAAAAACTGTCATCTCTGTCACACAAGTATATTCGCTGTCCGAATCTAATTCAGGTTTTGTAATTTTCAGTGTAGAACATCAGAGCATGAAATCCAGCATGAACGTTTGAGTCTGTCAGATCATAAGTGGAGTTTTTGGACATCAACTCTGTTTTTATAAATACTCTCAGTGCATGACAGAGTGAAAACGTGGGAAAGTTAGAAGATTTAACCTTCTTTAAGCCTGCTATCATTGACGTTTTTGATTGAAAATTGCAATTAAGGATTTTATGCCATTGCTTTCATTATTAGGTCATATTTTGTCAACTTAAAGACTGGGACATAAAATATGCATTTCTGTGAGAATGACCCATTTATATGTTAATCCTCTTTAAATGTGTTTGTCCTTTAAAGGGTAGATATGATGCTTCTTCCATTTTTTGACTCATAAATGTTGTTACAGTGTTGAATAGCCACGATGCCAGAGTGTCAAATAAAAAGGTTAACATGTGTTTAAGTTTTCCCTCTGAACTGTTTATGCTGGCTGTAAATACAAGGGGCTTCTTTTTTATGAATATCTTTTTAAGAATTTTCTTAAATTTGCTCTTAAGAAAAGTCTTTTAAAAAGTGCACATCTGATTTGAGACGTGTTCTTAAACCTCAGATTTGTTTGCAGCTGTGCAGGCATGTGCCAGTTGCTCTAATTAGCATAAGTGAACCCCATTAAAGGACACTCATGTGCACGCACACATATTCATGATGACGGAAGTGCTGGGAACTCAGAAAAGGTAAAATGCTGCCACAGGACTTCCATTCCAGAAGTGCGATTATATTTGGAAGTGTAAATAGTTGATACAAGGCCACAGATCAGAGTGAAGCCTGGCATGCAGCGAACTTGCAGTGAATGCGCACCACTAAAGAAATAAAAAAAGAAGTGGTTTGGCCTGAAATCAGAGGCCAAGAAAAACATCGCCAAACACGGGTGTGAGATGTTGGCTTCTGGAGGTGGTGTCACTGGCCCCGGGTTGTCAGAGCTGGACCAGTGCATCTCGAGTGTGACACTGGCGTAGCACAAAGATACTGCCTTGTGCCCTATGCCGACGACATCAAGGTCACCTTTAGACATTCGATTCTGCAACTATAACCACATATTATAGGGGTAAATAAGTAAAACATCAGAAAAAAAGGATCACAAGGATGGTTTCCACAATTTCACAATTTACAGATCGCTCACCTGGGTCAACAATCATTGTAGCAGAATCTGGAACCTCACATTCAGAACCTGGCAGCAGGACCTCCACTCGTGTCCCCATGTTCCGTTCCCATTGTCTGATCTCTGAGATAGTCTTGTACAATCAAGAACGAATCTCCCAAACACTCACACAAATAGTAACACCGGGCACAATTTCAGATAAACTTGAAGAAAACATTTAAAATAAAACATGCACTGAAACCGGTGCCATTCTTAAGTGGCTCAAAATTTTCATTCATTTTCTGAACCTCTTAATCCTAATTAGGGTTGCGAGTGTAGTTGAGGCTGGTGCCCATCTCAGCCAACTCTCGGCGAGGGCAGAGTACACCCTGAACAGCTCACCAGGCCATCACAGGGCAGAAACATGCTGACGGCAATGCAGCCTACTCTTTACGAAAGTCAGCAATGGTTCTCTACAAACAGTGAGAGATGAAGGCTGGCCTTTGATAACCCAGTTAGCTGCACTGGGGGAACAGCGGTGACAACCCAGTGATGATGAACCCCCAACCTTGGGATCAGTAATTCAGCACCCTACCACTGTAATTTGGACTTAATGCACACATGTGTGTAGTCTATTGCTCCTATAATATTGTGTAGACCAGCAACAGGAATGGAATAATCTCTTCACTGGGAGCTGTGTATGATTAATATAGTATAATTTATTATATTCCCTGATCAGTAGATTTATACTCTTTAGAACACTACTGATGCCTTTGATATTATACAGCAAGTGAGCCATGAGTGCAAGAATCTAAAATAGCTAGGAGAGGGTAATCATCCCAACCCCCAACATGGAGGGCCAGTGGAATCACTCTTCATCTGGCCCCTACCTTTCAACCTGTCTGGCATGTGTGGGCCTACCAGGAGTCCAAGACTCCAGCTGACATAGCTGTAGGGGTCAGTGGGACACAGAAACCGCCTCACCACGAATAAGGTAGTGATCCCAATCGAGACAATCAAGATGATTTAAATCATGGAAGGTTATTTAAAACAGAAGCCTAATTGCTGTATAGAAGCAGTGCTTACTGTATGGTGTGACACAAATTTAATTTCTAAAAATCAGAAGATCAAAAAATGGCGGCATGGTGTTGTAGTGGTCATTGGTTCTTATGGGAAAACATGTTTTGGTTTACAAACAAATCAGCTTTAGAACAATATTTAAGAATGAAAAGTTCAACAACTGAGGTTCAACAGTATATAATATAATATAATATAATATAATATATAATATAATATAATATAATACAATATAAAATAATATAATTAATATAACACAATGCAATATAATACAAAATAATATAATATGATATAATATAATATAATTATTATAATACAATACAATATAATATAATACAATATAAAATAATATAATTAATACAATACAATACAATATAATACAAAATAATACAATATATCATACAATATAATATAATACAAAATAATACAATATAATACAAAATAATATAATACAATACAATATAATATAATATAATAAATATAATATCATATAATATAATATAATATGAAATAATATAATTAATATAATATAATTTATATAATATAATATAATATAATATAATATAATTAAAATAATACAATATAATATAATACAAAATAATACAATATAATATAATACAAAATAATATAATATAATATCATTAATATAATATAATATAATATAATATAATACAATATAATATAAAATAATATAATATCATACAATATTAAATAATATCATTAATATAATACAATATAAAATAATATTATAATATAATAATATAATATAATTAATATAATATAATATAATATAATATAAAATGATATAAATATTATAATGTAATACAATACAATATAATATAATATAATATAATACAATACAATATATAATATAATATAATATAATACAATACAATATATAATATAATATAATTAATACAATACAATACAATATAATATAATACAATACAATATATAATATAATATAATATAATACAATACAATATAAAATGATATAATTAATACAATACAATACAATATAATATAATACAATACAATATAAAATGATATAATTAATATAATACAATATAACATGCATAAATCGTTTTAAAGTTAAGAAAGTGGTTTAGGGTGCTGGGCTTGTGATCGAGAGGTCAGGGGTACGAATTCCTCTGCTAAGGTCTAATGTAACATAGTTAAAAAGGTTTCTATCAAATCCTGCTAAATGGGACAATTGTGCCCCCTGCTGTCATAAATTGGTACCTGCATTGGGCAGAACTAGCAAAGGCTTATGGGTAATATTCAAAGCAGGGGGGGTTTTCTCTGAGGTACTGTGTCTGTGCAGCATCTGTGGACAAAAACTATGAAAACTAACTTAAAATCACTTAAATGTTCAGCTGGACTGTGTATCATCTGTAGTGCTTTTATTTTGCCACATTTCTGCTCAGTTAACTGGATGTTTTTATGAGTTTATCGACAGCACCATTGACCTGCATTTAGACTGGAACGGTGACTGGATGAAAAACCGCCATATTGGAACCAGGATGACGGGGAACAGCCGAGCAGGTTGCTAATGTAAACAAACCCGCACAGCTGCATTTCCGGCCTTGGCTTCTGCAAAAAATCTCATTTTATACAAGCCTCAAGACATCACAGACATTATAACCTGTTTTAAGAGAAATAAATGTGTAAATGTGTGTGTTTTCTTCAACATATTTGTAAATATTTTTATGTTAAAGAATAAAATGCATTACACTTGCAGTGACATGTCATGTGTATATCAATAATTAGATTTGTACTTTAATATTTCTAAACAGGGCATTTGAAAACATGAAGCGGTGTTTTATAGTCGTAGTACCAGCATTAACAAACACTGTGTTACTACATTTCCAAATTTACAAGTTTATTTACTTACCATAAATTGACCCAAAGTGGGTGTGCTGTGAATTTTACAACATACAACGTAAAAATATTGTAAGACATTGCTACAATAGCTGTAAATATTATCATTATTATTATTATAAAGTACATTATAAGCTTAAGTAGTCATACAGAAAATTAAAGATAGTTTACCAAGCCAACCTGTAGCTCTATAAGATAAAGATATTTATTGTCAATTGTTGCATGAACAATGAAAATCTGTTTAGCAGCAATTATAAGAATTAAAAAAAAAGAAAAGAAACGTGCACAAAAAACAACTAAAGTAACTACACTAAGCGAAATGTGTGCAAATACCTACACATATATTGAACACACATATTGAAGTGGAGGAAATCGGGGTATCAGGCGCCACTTGGGACGCTGTATTTTTTGGACCCATGAACTGTGGAAGGCCTACGGCCTGCCGGTCTGAAATGTCATTATGTCATATTTGGTCCTCTAAAAATCTTATGCAAATTGCTGGACTTCCCGATTACGTACCGGCATTAATAACTGATTATTAACAGCACCAACATGAATATGAATACAGAAAGTGTAATATCTTTGGAATGAGTGATCATATTTCCTTTATTTAAAGACATTTACATGTATAGACACATATACATACATATGTCCTGTACATGCAAACACATATACGTCTGTGCACATATTTACACGTTTACAGACATATACAGAAGGGTGCATGATATGTAAAGGTGCATATTATACACAGGGTGATAGGTAGACCTTTTTAATCATAAGGTGCATGATGCTAAAATGTTATGTGATGTTCGAGACCTGCTCTAAACATGAGTACAGCACTTAAAGAGTAATATTGCTCTGTCCAGGATTCTGGTCTGAATGATGGTTATTCAGTCAGTGTGTGTGACGGTGGTGGTGGTGTGGTTGCACGTTTAACAGCTTGTAGGTTAAAGCTGTCTTTGAATCTGTTAGTTTTTCATTTTAGTGTCCTTTACCTTTTTCTGGATGGGAGAGGGGAGAAAAGAGAATAATAAATATTTCTTTATTATTATTCATTCATTCATTCATTCATTTTCTGAACCGCTTAATCCTAATTAGGGTCGTGGGGAGGCTGGCACCCATCTCAGCCGACTCTGGGCGAGGGCGGGGTACACCCTGGACAGCTCGCCAGGCCATTGCAGGGTCTTTATTATTATTATTATTATTAATATTACTTTTTTGTCACCCTTCTTTTTATACAGTATAGTAAAATCTTCTCACTACATGCATACATCAGGTAAAATACCACACTTGTTCTCAGTTCAATATTAAACAGCTTATTATACACAACAACCATATTTAACTCGAATGTTCTATAAATTCTTTTAACTTTCACTTTACTACATTTGTTGCTTTACTATAAATTTTAGAAGTTTGGCCCAAGAGATGTATCATACATGTGTACGTGTACGTCACTAATGTTATCAAAGTGGAAATTAGCATTTACTAACTTTTCCCCTAAGCTTCTTTGAATCATCAATGAACAATTTATATTAGCCTCATGTTATTTTATCAATTTTCATAAATGCTAAAAATAGCTAAAACGAACGGGTTGCTAATATCTCGTTCTACAGTAGTATACATTTTTGTTGCAATATGTGCATGCATTTTGCATTATTTAAATGATGCATGTTAAATAATAATCATTAAGTTCCTGTACAATATGGACAAACACGAGAGTATAAACATAGAAAATTATGGCACTTGAGAAATGTCTTATAAAGACTTAATGGATATTTCAGAGAACATGCAGGGTTTTTTTTGTTTTTTTTTTACCACACAAATGCTAAGTTACTGTGTTTTTGTACACTTGAGGTTGAAAATTGTATTCCAGTACATCATAAATACATCCATTAACACTACATTGTATAAATATTATACTACGTTTCTAACTGAAAAATACCAAGAATAATGAAAACTCAAGAACTGCAATTAAACTAGTCTTTCTAGAATCTAGATCTGAATTATTCTTTATATAGATCTAAATCTACAATAACAGTTCTTCATAGAAATCGGCCCAGGACTAGTCTATATCTAGCTATTATTAGGTTAAAACTCACTCGTGGAACCTTATTCCAGCTCTTCTGGATTCTACATTCTAGTAATTATTGCAATTTATGGCGTAACACTCTTTTCCTTTTATGGATTTAGGTTTTTTTCAGTATGATAGCCGTGGTCTCCCATCATTCACTTACATTCTAACCACCATGTTCCTGTTTCCAGTATGGCGGCTCCGCGTAACATTTCCATATAATGTACACACCAACCAGTCACCGTTCCAGTATTTAATACAGTTCAATGGACAGCACCACCAGCTAACTAAAAGTAATGTAATGCCATCTTTATAGACAGATTGAGCAGCAGGTGATATTGTCCACATCAGAGGATTATTCTGCTCTTTTGTTCTGTACCATAACTGCAGATGGAATAAACTGGCTGTTACCACAAATTTGACCATCCCAGGGGATTCATTTAAACAAGAGACATCCACACAGAGGTCACACTAAGACACCTGGCCAAGGTCTTTAATATGCCTCTACCCACCCAGCCATCTAAATGGGTTCCAGTAAAAAAATACATATTTTGTGTAGAATACATTCACTCCTGCATATTGTGAAATATCGCTGCTGCCTCCTTTACCTTTCTGAGTGATTATCAGAGCAGCTGAGACCCAATGCAAGCGCTGAAATAATAAAGTTTTTATAGATTTAATATAAATTACATTTAGGCTTGTAACTTTGAATGTTTTGAAATACCTAGTGTGAACAACAGCGGGAGTGGCAGAACTGTCATTATACCATCATCAAAGCAGAGGAGTCAGTACTGTGTGTGTGTGTGTGTGTGTGTGTGTGTGTGTGTGTGTTCTTAGTCCAGTACACAGTGGGTTGTTGAAATGCAGGTTTTCACCTGTGCAAAATCTGTTGAATCCATCTGTTCCATCAGTTGAATTTGTGCTTCCAGGGATGATCACATTTGACTCCTGAAGGCCACTTTCAATCTGCAAATCCACAAAGCATCCTCAAGTCAACATTTATTTTGTTGTGTGTATGCCATGAAGACTGTATGTATGTATGTATGTATGTATGTATGTATGCGTGGGTGTTTTTTTGTTCAGATGTCTCAGACTGCTACAAAAACTATATTAGAACCTGCTAAAAAGTGCTGGAACGCAGGCATTGATTACATTAAAACTTTTTACATTTTTAAAATATAAATTTTGCCCTGCGATGGCATGGTGAGCTGTCCAGGGTGTACTCTCACCCAGAGTCGGCTGAGATGGGCACCAGCCTCCCCGCGACCCTAATTAGGATTAAGCGCTTCAGAAAATGAATAGATTTTTGAAATGTAAGTTGCTCTGGATAAGGGATAAGTGCATAAATACCATAAGTATAAACATAGACAAACAGCAAACTTAAAAGTAATCAGCTATAAAATTATCTGACTGTTCTGTGGCTAGTCAGCCCCACACACAGCAAGCTGCAAAGCATGGTGCTCAGTTCTCCTCTCATAGCAGCAAGCTTGGCCTTGCAAGCCATCTCTTCAGTGAATTCCTGCTTATCCTTTCTGGCACTCCTTTCTGCTTCTCTGTCGTTTGACACATATGTCTGTTGAGCCTGTTGTTGTAGCCTAGGTGATTACATGTTGAGCATCTTCAGTTTTAATTGTTTCCGTTCATCTATCTTCTTCCATGTCTCAGGTGATAACTATTTCTTATTCTTTTTCTTCTTGTGGCTTTTTGTGCTGGCTGCAACCTCATTGTAGATGTTCTTAATTTCATTCCATTTGGTTTCAACTTGGGTGTCATCTTCAGTAACGCTGGCAAGGGCTTGGAAGCGGTTTCTTATCGCTAGGACAAACTGCTTTTGGATCTCGGGACACTCCAGATTGACGATATCAAGTTGCTTTCTGTGCTGGTCCTGTTTCATCACCGTGTGAAGTTTCAGCTTCACTGTTGCTAAAATAAGGTAGTGGTCACTCGATACATCGGCTCCTTGAAAGGCTCTTAAATTTTGAGTCCATTTTCTGTTGACGATGATATGGTCAATCTGGTTAAAAGCTCTGGTGACCTCCAAGTGAGTTTGTGGATGCTCTTGTGGGGGGAAGATGGTACCTCCAATTACAAGGTTGTTGTTGAGACAGAAATCAGCAAGTTGTTTGCCATTGTTGTTCATTGTGCTATAGCCGTGTTTGTCCATAGCTCTTTCATAGTTGGTGTTATCTGCTCCTACTTTGGCATTTAAGTCACCGATAACCAGAAGCATGTCGTGGCAGGGAACACTGGATATTACTTGGGTTATATAGTCATACCAGTCATCTTTTGCCTCGTCATCGGCTTCATTTATTGGTATATAACACTGAATGATCATAAGCTTACAGTGTTTTGAATCGAATCAGGCTCCCATTCTAACAAGGTGTTAGCCCGCTTCTTGGCAATAGTCAAAGCCACGCCGTTGATGTGAATGTTTTGATGGCCTGAATACTGTATGACTGAGCCATCAGTTGTTCTTTGGCGTCCAGACCCTGTCCAACGGCCCTCACTAATGCCAAGAATATTTAAATTATGCTTACTCATTTCTCTTAAAACCTGGGTTGATTTTGATGTTTCATACATGGTGCGGACATTTCATGCTCCTATTCTAATCCGTGCCTTTGGCCCAAGTAAACTTTCCCTCACAGCTCTAACTTCCCCATTAAGGCTTTCATTAGACTTGATCATACTGCCACTGATTTCCCGGCTTGAGTCTGCTCTTGGGCCTGTAGGTGTTTGTATTTGACTTGTTGTCGCTGTCATAGTTTCCGTAACAAATACATTTTTACAGGGTGGGGGAGTTGGCCCCATGCCCAACCCCCAACCTGGAGGACCAGGGAGGATTACTCTTCGTCTGGCCCCTACCTTTCGACCTGTTTGGCATGGGTGACCCTTCCAGGAGTTCAAGACTCCTGCCGCCATAGCTCTAGAGACATTGGGACACACAACCCACCCCACCACAATAAGGTGGTGATCCTGATCAGGGGCGGATGCGTGAGGGGGGCCTTATATTCACTTTCTAATTACACCAACTGATGCATACCAGCTGCACACTATGCTCCATGGGTAATGCAGTTTTTCAGAGGATTAGGATTAAAATTAAACTTAAATTTTATTAAAATTAAATTAAAGAGTGACAACATATAACAAAAATTGCAAATGCAGTATCCCCTGCAGTCATGTACACACTACGGCAATTTAAAATATGACAGCAACATTTCATCTGTCTGTGCAAATAAATCCAGGCATTGTTGCAAAACATGCTCCTTTCCCAGGGCCTGGTGTGCTAAGGCTTCCCAATGTAGCAAGTCAGCCATGACAAACTTGCAAGAGTGCACCTCACACTGACCTCATGTAAAGAACATGTATAGAGAAGACGTAAACGTAATTATTATAATTTATGCTGTTTTGCAGTCAGAGATTTTAATGTTGACATTAAAGTGATTAGTATAGCATACAATTAGAATTGTAGCATGAAAGAAACAAGTTAGAAACAGCAAACTATATGCACACAACTCCTATAACTAGTCTCCACCACACAAAAATGTCATGTTTTAATACCTTTACAAAAATTCGACATATTAAAAGATGTTGTGTAAATCAAATGATTTCACCATCAAAAAAAAAAAAAGTATCCACCATTGTGAAGCAACAACTTGGGAATAATGCCTGGAGGTGAATACTTTTGCAAGCCATTGTACATAAAGTTTGAACAAAATCTGAGATGTGCAACAATACATTTCTCAAATGCAGTCTTATGTGACACAGAATGACCCAGGAAGTACTTTGTCATTTCTTAAACATCCGTGTTGGAAGTCCCGTGGTCAGGTTGGTACTGATATAAATGTGTAGATAAACCAAGCAAATAAAACAACATGGAAATTGCTGAAAATACTAAAATGTGAACTGTCCAACATGTTATTAAAACCTAGAAGAACGGTGAAACCTCAACCTAAAGCAATAAACGTAGTCGGAAAATAATTCTGACTGATTGTGATTGCAAATGCAGTAAATCTCATGACTGTATTTAATAGTGAAATAAAGAGGATTTACACACACACATATACACACACACACACACACACACACACACACACAATGCGACAAATACTTACAGGATCGGGACAAAACAGCTGTGTGACCTCAAGAAAACTTGTTGGTAAGAATAATGGAAATAAAAGGCTTTAGTTTGATAAGGAGCATCGAACTTTGGAGCAATGTTAAAAGGTCATGTGATCTGATGAGTACAAACTTACCCCTTTCAAGAGTGATGAGTGTGTCAGGGTAAGAAAGGAAGAAAATTAATCGGGGTACCCAACATTGTCATGATCCGGGTTTGCTTCAGTTGGTCAGGTCGAGGCTCAGCAACATTATGTGGCAATAAAATGAAGTCAGCTGATGAGCAGAATGTACAAAATGACCAGGTTATTCCATCAATGGAGTTTTCTTTCCTGATGGCACGGATAAAATTGTTGCTTAAAAAGTGAAAGAGTGGTTCAGGGTGAATCAGGAGTCATTTTCACACATGAACTGGCACCACAGAGTCCTGACCTTAATGCCAGCAAAACTTAAGGGTGTGCTGGAGAAGACTTTACGGAGTGGTTCATCTCTTCCAACCTCCACACAAGATCTCAGTGGGAAATGAATACAACTCTGAATTAAAATAAAAGTTGTGATATTTCATACATTTATTATGAACAGCTACAACAGCATGGCTATTTGTCTACCTCATTGTTTCACAGTACATCTCAAGATGTATCCGTGGTGAACATGATTTAGCACTTTTCCATCTTTTCACGGCTTAGAGAAGACGGCTCTCACCGTGATTTGCTGAGGTCCAGCATTTGGAGTATTTGAGATAAGTGTGTTTTGAGATGGAGATACGGGAGTGGGAAATGCAGGTGGAAGGTTTAGATAGTGGTATAAAGTAAACAGTGTATTCATTCCTCAGATTAAAATCGATTATTTGCATGAAACACTGATTAAAACTGAAAATTCAAGTTCTCAAGTTGTGCAACAGGAAAACTTTACACACCAGATTATCACAGGTGTGGATCCTGATAATACTACAACCATCTGTGAAGGGGAATCAACGAAGCAAAAGTAATAGTGCTATCTCACTGGGGGGGTGGAAGGAATACCTCCTGCACGGACGCAGCACTTTCACACTGCCCTGAAGTATGAGCAGTTTGAAAAGGTGTATTGGAGTGGCTTCAGATTTCTTTAAAATACATATATGATGTAACCCTCCTAAGTCTGTATCAGTCACGTGATAAGAAATTTGATATGAGGCTGTAAAACCAAATAAGCAATCAATCAAAAAATTTATTCTGATTAGTCAAAAGATGATTTCTTTACGCCATACATGTATTTAAAGAGATACATTCATTACATTCTAGTGAAGACAACATGACTGATGATGGATTGTACAGCAAGTCACCTTTCCATTAAAAAAAAAAAAAAAAGTAAAAAAAAATTGTCGGCACATTACTTCTTATTTTTTTTATTTTTGCACCAACAATGCTCTAAACATATAGAAGAGTTTAGTGTTACAGAAGTTACACAGGAGCTGGCAATGTGGCACAGTGGACAGCACGTTTTCCACACAGCACAAATGTTCTGGGATTCAATTCCCGGGCTTGAAGAAGGCTTTTTTTAATGTGTATAGCACAATTTATTATTTTTTTATTTTAAGGGTTTTTTTTTTTTTACTCATCCACAAAACCTATGATGTCATTTAATGTAGATATTACTCTCTATGGGCAGAATGGTGATGTTCATCTCACAGCAAGAAGGTCCTGGGTTCAAGTCCCAGGCTTGTGGGTGGAGTTTGCTTGTTCTCCCTGTGCTTGCCTGGTTTTCCTCTGGGTATTCAGCACCTGGAGAAAACCCAAGCAAGCACAGGAAGAACATACAAACTCCATACAGAATCCTGGGACTTGAACCCAGGACCTTCTTGCTGTGAGGCAGACGTCACCGTGCTGCCCACAGAGAGAGCTGTCTACATTAAATGACATCATAAGATTTGTTGATCAGTAATTTAGTTTCAAGTACTGCAGACCTACTAACCACTATAAACTGTCCTTGCCAGTTATTGTGTTAAAAAAATAAGTAATATACTGTAACAAAACCACAGATGTGTTATACATACATCTTGTTCTTGGTTACATTTTTAGAAGTTTTAGTTTAGTGATGGGTTTAAGACTAATAGAAATACTATGTAGAAATACAAATATATATAAAACTATTACAAGATACCTTAATCATTTAATTCAGTAGTATTTAAAATACTGTCCAAGATTTGTGTGGTACAAAGCATTACCTAAATGATTGAGAACAGTAAAACACTTTAAAAATAGATGAAATGTACATTATCTATATGCTCTTGCTGAAGCATGGTTCTCAGCCAGAAAATGGTGGAATACACCCTCCGGGTCTGGAACGAGGTCCTAGTGGAGGAGTTCAAGTATCTCGGGGTCTTGTTCACGAGTGAGAGAAGGATGGAACGGGAGATCAACAGGCAGATCGGTGCAGCCTCTGCTGTAAAGCGGAGCTTGTACCGGTCCGTCATGGTGAAGAGGAAGCTGAGCTGGAAGGCAAAGCTCTCAATGTCGATTTGCATTCCAATCCTCACCTATGGTCACGAGCTTTGGGTAGTGACCAAAAAAACAAGATTGAGAATACAAGCAGCTGAAATGAGCTTCCTTCGCAGGGTGGCAGGGCTCTCCCTTAGAGATAGGGTGAGAAGCTCAGCCATCCGGGAGGAGCTCAGAGTAGAACCGCTGCTCCTCCGCGTTGAGAGGTGCCAGTTGAGGTGGCTCAGGCATCTGATTAGAACGCCTCCCTGGTGTGGTATTTCAGGCCTGTCCAACTGGGAAGAGACCCTGGGGTCGACCCAGAACACGCTGGAGGAACTACGTCTCTTGGCTGGTCTGGGAACGCCTTGGCATTCCCCCCCGCAGAGCTGGAGAAAGTGGCTGGGGAGAGGGACGTCTGGGCCCAATCCCGGAACAAGTGTAAGAAGATGTAGATGAAATAGATTAAATGGTAATAGATAAAAGTATATCAGTGCACCATTTTATGGGTAAAACGTTTTTTCTATTTCCAAGAATTAGACTTCCCCCCCCCCAAACAGACTTTATTGGCTTACTGCGAGAAATAGGCCTTCAGTTTTCGGTAGGACCTAATGCAGGTATTCAGAGAAGATCACATCATACCAGGTTTGAGCAAGTCAGAAGTGCTGCTAGCTAGTTAGCTGTTATTCTAAAGCCTGTTTCTTCAGTCCAGACTGATTCCGTGAAAGCAAAAAAGTATGAACTGATGTGCTTTAGACACTATCTGTGACGCTAATATTTTCATGCAGTGCATTTAGCCTTTATCATAACGCATAATAATAACGCATATTCTCATGGCTTTACTGCTCCAGTTGGTCAGATCGAGGCTCAGCAACATTAATGTGGCAATAAAATAAAGTCAGCTGATGAGCTGAATGTCCTGAATGAGCAGGTTATTACATCAATGGATTCAAATACTGAAAGCGTGGTTCAGGGAGCATGAGGAATCATTTTCACATATGTACTAGCAGCCCAGAGTCCTGACCTTAACCCTATTGAAAGTTTTTGGGATGTGCTGGAGAAGACTTTATGGAGTGGTTCAGTTTTTCCTTGATCAAATCGTCAGTGAAAAATGAAACCAACACTGGATGGACTATAAGCAAGACTAGCAGCAATGAACCAACAGTTTAAAAAACAATTTTCGTAAACTAATTTCAGCTGCATATACTGTATCTTTGATTGTTTTAAAATCATGTTGGCAAAAGAGGACACTGTTGCATTAAAATAATTTCGTGCTTTTTCATTTTTCAATTTGTTAAAGATGGGTTTTTAGTTCTGTACTGAAGCTCTGAGGCTGATGTCGCTATGAACTCAAGTCCCATTTGCACTACTGGTTTATTTTATTTTTATTATATTTATTTTATTACAGTAGCATATTAATGCTTTCTTCTGTGGTAAAACTTCTCAGATGTTTAGAAGAGGGACCATTCTTTCTGATTCCAGGACAAAAATCTGGTTCCTTGCTTTCCTGTACACAAAGAATTAAAGATATTATTTTATGAGTGTGTACTTATTATAGATTCCTCACTGAAACAGTGGGGGGGAAAAAACAACAGCAACAACAACAAGAAATAACAGCAGAAACAAAAATTACCAATATACGTATTTTCTATATTAATATATTATCTGTTGAAGGACAGGTATGAAATGGCTATGAAAACTAGAGAAAAAAGAATCAGTCCAATTTGCTGAAGAATTCAGTGATGTGTGTAATGATTTAAAAATCAGTAATACATTTAGATTCGTCTTACCCCTGCATGAAAAAAAGGATGATTATCACCAGCAGTGACAATACATCAGCAGCAATCCATATAATTGTGTACACATGAGGAGCCTGTGGAGTTTCAAACACACACACAAATGCACGCACACACACACACACACACACACACACAATGATCAAAATACACCATATCACATGAACTTCTTGCATAACTTTTTGTACTCCATTACAATGCTGAAGAAACTTTTTCAGAGAATTTGCGATGAGAACAGAAAGTAGAACAGGCCAAGTAGAAATTACCAGATGCCAGTCAGGCTGAGACATGTCTTTAAGGATGTGACATGTGTTGGTGGTCACTGAGCTGGCCCCTGCGCACCACAGTAAGGAGAAAAGCCAGCGCTCGTTCACTACCCACAGGTTGATGGTGTTATTATTTATACTGTAGTTTCTAAACACCATAAACAGAGAACTGTAAAATTACATTTAATACACCGCAGCTAAATTCATCATCATCATCATCATCATCTTCTTCCGCTTATCGCAGCTAAATTTTATTTCCCTATTTCCACCTCAAAGTTCTGATATGTTCATACAAGCAAAAGTCTTTCACACTAGAGAAAATAAGATTTAAAGCAGAAAAGACTGGGAAGGCAATTCTAATGTGCAATTCTAATAACTTGCATCATGAAGATATAATCAGTTCCTTTTAAAATTCCTACTAGTAACAAACAGCATTACGCACCAACTACACAAGTTACACACTGAACTTCTCATGGAATTTCCACATGGTGTCAAACTACAGCCTTTCTTGAGCCAACATTCTGGGACTTATTAGCATCATGTCTATACTTGCCTCAGATAGTAAGCAAACACTTTTTTACTCACCTAATGTCCTTAGTACTCAGATTACTGTATTTCAGATTTAGATGGTTCACTTGTTTATTCTTTATTAAAGTCGTATTACTGTAAACCTGGCGGAACTCTGGACCCAGCTTCTTAACCTTATCTCTACACTTCGAAGGGAGCCACCATATCTGAAAGACATTAGAGAGTCACAGATTTAGACCTTCAACAAAAAGCAGCACAGCAGGATTTAAAAAAGTCTTGGCGTGCCCATAGCCAGTACACCTGTGTATTCTGATTCAATGTATATCTCGATTGTATTTACTGACGCATTGAGAGTTGACATCACGTTGTCATGATAGTAAAATTTCCAGTTCCATACAAAATAAAGGTGTCAACAGTGTGTTATATTGTTATCATTTCCTCGTGTTTTAGAAAGTTGAATCTGTATTGAATTCTTCAAGGGCACTTGTAAGATAAAAGAACTTTAAAGGTGGACATTCACTAGTGAATAGTCGATATGATTTATCTGTCATTATCAGTTTATTTTATCTGAATACATGATGACACCACCATCTCTTATTCACCTGTGTTACATCTTGCTTTGGTTCTGTGTCTGTTTACAATAACAACAATTATAACAAGGCCACGTGATTGGAGGAACAATCTCGCAGATTCACGATAACTTGGCAGTGCAAGACCGATTTGTAGAAGGTGTTTAGTGTTAAGTAATTGTCCGGTGCTTTGTTTAGAACTGACGATTTTGCTGTCATGGCAACATAACGTCACACTTGAGGGCTGTATTGATTAGCTGATGTGCACAGAAACTTGATTATTAAAACAATTGTGAGAAGTGAGTCGGACACAAGCCATGTCTTAAACTGAGCTTACCAAATCACGCGAGATGCCAGATTCCAGTATGGTATTAACTGTTGCATTGCAGTCTTCATCACTTTCATTCTTTAAGTCAAAGATAAGAGAGACGTTGACCTCTTTTGCAAAATCTAGGAGTTGTTTCAGGGATGGCACTTTCTGTTCACGAGCAAGAGCCTTGTCTTCCTCCGAAAGGAAGGACATTGACCAAAACGGGTATGCCTGCATGAAATACACAATATTCACTCTTAAAAAAATAAATAAATAAATAAATATATATATATCACTTAGGCGTGTAATAAACCATGGAGGAATTCCCTATTATACCTTGAT
This sequence comes from Neosilurus mollespiculum, assembly GCA_030014195.1. Taxonomy (NCBI): domain Eukaryota; kingdom Metazoa; phylum Chordata; class Actinopteri; order Siluriformes; family Plotosidae; genus Neosilurus; species Neosilurus mollespiculum. The sequence continues at coordinate 36,523,065 of JAQMYF010000024.1, read as the reverse complement.
AAACCATTCGCCAGCGTTTAACCTCTGTAGCTCATCCCACATGAAGTTCCTGCTTGTGTTGTATGTTTTATTTGGAAAAACAGCTTTCACATCAGTTGTTCTTTGTAGAAAGTTTTTACCTTTGTCGTGCATTAGAAAAGGAACATTATCCTCACTGAAGAGAGAGGAAGAGCCACATTAGAAGGTGAAACCAACACAAAGGCTGTTTCTCAATTTGCGTTCTTTCCTGTACTTTCGTTTTTTGCGGACTTGTGAAGCATCATTATTCATAGCACAAGTAATGTTCAAAGTTCACATCCAGCCAGATGTGTTCTTGCTCCTCCCATTTTACTGGGGATGCACTGGGTGGTGACTTCTGTAGACTCAGTACCAGATAGTGTCCCAGAATGCGGTTGGTACCAGCCAGCGCAAGTGTGTAATTTATGTCCAATTTTGTTTTTCATTCATTAACTTATCTTTTGTTTTGTGTCTCCTGTCAAACACAACTTCAGTCATTCAACACAACAACCTCACACAACTTTTCTTCCTCCACTAGCTTTTTCTATGTATGTCACAGATCTTGGATATTTAATTCATTAGTTTTCTAAGCCGCCTACCCCTAATTAGGGTTGTGGGGTGGCTGGCGCCCATCTAAGCCGACTCTGGGAGGGCAGAGTGCACCCTGAACACCTCACCATGCCACTGCAGGTTGTATGCCTGTCGTATGCAACACGCATACAACTATTTACACTCACTCTCACACCTAGGGGCGATTTGGAACAGCCAGTCAGCCTACTCTGTATGTTTTTTTGAGGAAACCCATGCAAACTTTACACAGAAACACCTCGAACCTGGGAATCAAACCCAGCACCTGGTGTGAGGCGAAGGTGCTAACCATTGTGCCACCATGCGCTATCTTGGATTAATATTAATTAATATTTATAAAATGAAATGAAAAGGTATTTACATTTTATAGTAAATATACTTTACTGTGAAAGTAAGTGAAAGGCAAATGGATATGGCATTAAGTATGCTCCTGTTCCAATTACTTCACGAGTGTAAAGCATCCTCCCATCCTCAGGGTTCTCTGAATCAAACTAGGTATGTTAATACTCCCAAGTACGGGAGAATGAACTTGGTGAACTTGGAATTGAGAAACAGCCATATTGTAGAGGTATGTAACTTGGTTTCGATGTACCTGAGCTGCACGTCTGTCTCAAAGGCTGATACATTACACCCCACACTCTTATTGAAGGACATCATGGTGTTCTCTGGAGCCAGCTGACAACACAACAGTAAAGATTTTTATATGTGATGTTTACAATATGTACTATAATTATATGAACTCCTAAACATATCATTCTGTAACCTTTAATGCCGCTGCATTACTAGATCAACTATTCGAAAGGGCTCAATCATGCTAACCGAGTTACAAATCCCTCTGATCTGAATACCATTCCCACATTAGACAGCAAACTCATAAAATAACAACTTGTTTTTACAGCACACTTTCTGGGAATGATGCCAAAAGGTGAAACAACCGCAAATGATTCACTCTGTAATATGCTTCAACCTGACACTGGTTTAGGAAAAATGTTATAGTTAAACAAATTACATGAAACATTAGAGCAAAAATATTATTTAAAAAAAGAGCCTGTCACTTATAAGCATGTGTAACATGACACAAGGCTACTGTTAACTGTAAAAATAAATCAACCACCAATTGAATAATAGCATCAGAGAAGCTGTTCTTACCATAGGTGCACCGCGGTGTGCCACAAGTCTGGGCTTTTTGGGAAGTTCATCAGTAAGACATGGACTATCAATCAAGAGCGGACTGAGGAAAACCACCGCCAAAACTACCAGGAATACTCCAATTATGACGTTCTTAGAAACTGTACAAACACAAAGACAACCAGTATACATTGTGTTCAGTGCTTGAATATGATTATATTGAGATGATTTTACAAGGAACTGTCATGAGGGAGGAAATGACAGAAACGCCTTTGCTTGTGATTTGTTATGATATAGTAGAGCTTCAAAACACTGTGAAAAATATTTTATAAAATGTATTAGTATTTACCATCTTCAAAACATTTTTAATATTTAAAAACTATGTATTAATAAAAACCAACTTAAAAAAGTCACATTCAAACATTTAAATATTACAGCTTCATCCTATTACTACTGCCTTCTGGACTCTCACAACATTTTCCAGCAATCCCTGCTTCACTTCTAGTCACATGACTTTGGACCCTTGCATAATAAAACAAAGTTATGTTTTATTTTCTGCACTTGCTTCCACCTCAACATCTCCACGTCGTGGACAGACTCCCTGGAAGAGTTGCAGGGGTTGCCTATCAAATGTAGTGTGATACTACCACGGGCTTGCTCATTAGGGATGTGTAGGGGGGTGGGTAAATTCCTCCTTAAATTATTTTTACTATGTAAAGCTGCTTTGTGACAATGTCAAATGTAAAAAGCGCTATAAAAATAAAACTGAATTGACTTGAATTGAAACAGGCTGCAGCTGTGAGATTTCAATCCGTTTCCCGGATTCAGAAAGGGCTTTTCATTGTGGAGTTTGCACGTTCTCACCGTGCTTGAGTGGGTTTCATCCGGGTATTCCAGTTTCCTCCCACAGTCCAAAGACATGCACACTAGGTGAACTGGCTGTCCCAAATCGCCCCTAGGTGTGAATGATTGTGTATGTGTTGCCCTGTGATGAACTGGTGAGCTGTTCAGGGTGTACCCCGCCTTCGTCCAGAGATGGTTGAGATAGGCTCCAGTCTCCCTTCGACCCTAATAGGATTAAGTGGTTTGGGAAATGAATGGATGGTTATATTACTCTACCCAACCATCATTGAAATTATTGAAACTGAAATGAATGAAGTGATCTGATTTCTACCAAAATCAGATTTTAATCTACCAAATGTGGCAGGTCAACCCTGAAATACTGAGAAAGTACTCACCAGTTCGCTGAGCCCTGTAATAACTCTGGAACACCAGCCAGCTGATGAGTGTCAAAGCCACAACAGCACCCAAATGTAGAAAAGGACCTGTGGCCTGAACAATACAGCAGCACGATAACAGAGACAGAGGAACAACAAAATTATTTTGTATGCAGTAGTTTGCAAAGGATTTTAGGCACATGCAATATACTGATCAGCCATAACATTAAAACCACTGGAGTGATCTGTGTCAAGACAACCGCATGCACTTCAAGCTTCAATGCACTGCATGTTTTACACCTTTCTATCATAGCCAGCATCAACAGCTTCAGTTTGTAATTTATATTAACGATATTAGAAATTTTTACTTAGACCTTGAACAAGAGGTGTGGGTCAGGATGACAGTGCACTTAGACCTTTTAGATAAGATAAGATAAGAGATCTTTATTGTCAACTGAACAACGAAAATCAGTTTAGCAGCTCTCTGTTTAGCAGCAATTATAAAAAAGTGCAGAAAAGATGTAGATACACTAAGCTATATATGTGCATATACCTACATACACATACAATCATTGACAAAAGTCTTGTTGCACATGTGGACAATCATGTATAAAAGCCCATATCTCACCAACCTATTCACAGATTTTCATCAACTATGCCGTACATTAATCCTATAAGTATACAGATAGTTTTGTGAAAGCAACAGGAAATTTTACATTTATTTATACTTTTTACATCTAATAAAAGACAAACATATCTATTCTAGGCTGGACAAAAGTCTTGTCGCAATCATGTAACATCAAATTCTGGATCAAAGTAATTAGTACAATTAGTAAAAAATAATGAAAAGTGCTTGATTAACTAAATATACATAAAATACAGGTATTAAAGAAGCTTTCAGGCAATTTATAAAATCTTTTTGCAAAAACTGTAGAAACCTTCAAGATTTCCTAAAAGCAAATGAAAATAATTTTATGAAATTAAGAAATTGTAAGAAATTTTAGACACCCTTGGTACACATAGGTAAACTCGGTCATGCAAGGAAAACTATCCACAAAACAACTGGCTGCACAAAAGTACTAGTTTCTCCTGATGACTCCCTCAAAAGCTCCATTAGGACTCATAGCTAGCAATGTCTGCTTTAGCATCAACTCTACATCATATTTCTTGCAGTGGTCACCATACACCATACAGGTCCTGTACAAGACACAGCTAGAACACCATGACGTGCTTATCAAGGCCCTAACATGAGGAAACAGTTATTTGCAGAAACATGGAGAAAAAATTATATTTGAGATGAATTATTAATTCAATATAATCTCATTATGCCACCAATGTTGTTACTGAACATCTAGAAAATTGCTGGACCCAAAGTTCACTGAAGAGCCAGTCATGTATGAAAGTGAAACATCATGGTTTAAGGTCACCTCCAGTACATAGGTATCACAAAGCTATGTAAGATGGGTGGGAACATTACCAGACGCAAATATCAACAGATTATCGCTTCCTATTCTGTTCAAACCTACAGGTGGCTCCAATTTCTCACCATCGGGTTAATAACAGACTGTTTTCTGACCATTTGATGCTCGAGCTGCCCTCTAAAATATCTTACTTGTGTATTTTAAGAAATGGTTTACAAGTGTTTTTGGCCTCAGGAATTTTTAGTAGCACTTACAAATTCTTATGATTTATGATTTGAAGATCTTGAAGTTGTCTGATTTTTTTAATATGATAATTATTGATCATGACGAGCACCTGGGAGTCTGGTACCATCATGGCCATGTTTGCAGAGGCACTACTGACCTTGAGTGATTTTTTAATATGATGATATATTTGCTACAATATTATATATTTAGTTATAAACCAGGCCATTTGATTAGTTTTCTCTTAAAAATATAGTCTTGACAGTGAAATTTAGTCTTTGCGACAAGATATTTTTGTCCAGGCGAAAACGGGAATGTTTATATTTAAGAAGCTGTAAAGATTAGAAGAAATTTGTTATCCAATACTGCTGCTAGCACATAATATTCAGTACCATCAGAGGGTTAATTTAAGTCATAGTTAAAATCGGTTAATAGGTTGGTGAAATATAGGCTTATACATGAATGTCCACATGTGTGACAAGACTTTTGTCAATGACTGTAAATACACATACCTATATGTACACACATAGACACATATGCATACATATATCCTATATATGCAAACACATATACATCTATCCACATATTAACAAGACCCACTCGTTAACAAGAGGTGTGGGTCAGGATATCAGTACAAAACAAAATGAGTTAATCAAGAATCTACAGAATAGGGAAAAGAAGCGCAAAATCAGGAAACCAAGAAATGTCTGACTTAGCGCATGGCTCAAGTCACATGAGAGTGTTGTGATACCACAGCCCTTAGTACAGTATAAGATAGGGACTGTGAGAGGAGAAAAACATACCTTTTATATGCATACTCTGATGGGTGTCTGATGGGTGTCTCTTTGCAAAGATCAATAAATTATTGCTTGCTGTTATTAGATGATAATTGTTCAATTTTGGGTCTGAATGCAGTATAGGCTTGTTTTTGTGTGGTAAAGTATTTAGTCTTACTGTTTAGTTTTTATACTGGAGCATTTCATTTACTTCAAGTGTTTCAGTTCCTCATTACCTTAATAAGGTGACTTAAAAAGTTATGGCTGTTCTGGGTCTATTTTTCACCAAAACACAGTTTGTGGGGTGTTCCTGGTATTCAGTTAGTTAAGTACCTGTCAAGGATGGTCCAAGGAAGGGCAACCAGTGAACTGCCAAGAGTGTCATGGGTGCTCAAGGCTCAGTGATGCACGTGGGTAGCGAAGGCTAATACGTCTAATTTGATCCCATAGAAGAGCTACTGTCACACAAACTGCTGAGACTGGCTATGATAGCAAAGAGTCAGAACACACAGTGCACTAGAGCTTGTGGTGTATGGGGCAGCCCAGTTGCAGACCATCATGTGGAGTGAATGTTATGGCTGATTGGTGTAAATGCTATGAAGATCTTTTAAAAGTAATGATTTCACATTAGACAATACTATGAAGCTCTGTAAACAGTAATGAAGAAAACAAAGTCAATATTTGGTGTCAACCTTTGCGTTTTTTAAATACGAGTAGTCACAGGTAAAATTTGTGTGGTTTTAAAAGGAATTTAACTGGTAGGTTTCTTTCATTCATTCATTCATTCATTTACTAAACCACTTAATCCTACTAGGGTCACAAGGAGGCTGGAGCCTGTCTCAGTCTCAGACGACTCTGGACAGCTTGCCAGTCCATCACAGGACCACAAAAACACCCAAGCATGTGGAGAACATGGAAACTCCATACAGAGTTTCCCTCAGTGAGCTCGGAACTCAAACCCAGGACCTTCTTTCTATGTGCTAACCACTACGTCTCCGTGCCTCCCTGGGAAGCTTTAACTTTCAGCATTTTAGAAAATCTGCTACGGCTGTTCTGGAAACTTTGTCAAAATTGCTTTTTTTCTTTTCTTTTCTTTTTTTTTGCAAGATCCTGTCTTCATTATGTTTTTGTCTAAAAAGCTGCATACCATGTTGTGGTGTTTACCAGCTTGAAAAAGTAATGTTTTTGCCTAAAAAAAACTGTGTACAGAATACTTTATATGTATATCCTCAGCCTCACTGTATGGAGTTTGCTATCATGGTTATTTCTTTCCTTACCTGCAGTGATAAGTGAACAGTGGACCATTCTTCTTTCCAACCGATGATCATTCCACTTATGCCAAGCATGACTATAATCAAACCCAGAAACAGCAAAACCTACACAATAAGAAACAAACAAACAAACAAAAACTATCAGTAACCAGACCTGATAAACTTATTTCTGAGATTTTACTGATAAGGTTATTCTCATCATTTCCTTCTGAAGCATCTAGAGCAGAATGTTCACTGAAAGGACTCCCTGGTTATAGCACAGTTTATAGTTTATATAATGGATTAAAATGTGTTTAAACACTACATGAGAAACAGATATCTCTACCTTGTGCAGCCAGTGTAAAGCCAAAGGTTCTTTCATTGAAATAAGGACCAATGCAAGCACCTGAAACAAACAAGGTGTTTTATTACGACAGATAAATAATGATGTATACTTAAGAAAGCCATAACTACTATGAATCTGTTCTCAATTCTCACCAGGAGTAGAAGGCAGTACGAAGCCAATACTGCAGACAAGATGATAAAAATCATGTACCAGTTCACCCAAATACTCAGTTTTTCAAAAGCCTGCCTGTTAAAGTGACAAATCAAGGACAAATAATTAACCATGTTGAGGAAGCAGTATATTTAAGAAAAAAGACATATTGACATATCACAATAAACATATATTATTTTACGTTAATTATTTACATAAATTTGAAAAATATATATGAATGAGCTACATCATGTAGGCAGTATGTGTGTGTGTGTGTGTGTGTGTGTGTGTGTGTGTGTTCTTTACTTGCTACATATTAAGAAACAGAGTGTGACATTTTGGCAGGTCCTCAATTCTTTTGGTTTTAGGGTGTATGTCAGAGTTAGGGAAAAGGTCGGGGTGGGGCATTTAGTTGTAATGGTGTGTGTATGTGTTTGTGTTTGTGTGTGTGTTTACGTGTTGACATCATTGTGGTCATTGTAAGCCACGAAACAGATATACATCCAGCCCAGGGCCAGGATGGACACCAGAGAGAGGAAGCTGAACCAGCAGCATGCACACTGTAAAGAAGGATGACACAGGAAAAAAAGATTGTACATGTTTCTACACGTTTCAACTTACTTTCACTTGTAATCATCATACCGGCAAAACAGGTAAACTGTATTACCAGCACAAACATCAATCTGTCAACTTATCGCTCAGGTGCTGAGAGTTCACAAGAATTGGGAAATTCTTATGAATCAATAAAAAAAAAAAAAAAAACCCTGCAAATAATATGTCACATCTATTAGCATCTTCTGGTGTTCAAGTTATATGTAATCATGTAATTAAATTATAACGTCAAAAAGCTTCCACACCAGTGAGTAGTTATGCTTTTTTATTATTGTTAATAATAAAAAATATATATATAATAATTAATTGGGGCAGCTGTAGCTCGGTGGGCAGGGTGCTGGCTTACTAATCCGAAGGTTGGGGGTTGAAGTGCAGCTATCACCAAGTTGTCATTGCTGTCCCCCCAGTGCAGCTAACTGGGTTATCAAAGGCCAGCCATGTCTCTCACTGTCTGTGGTCAGAGCCATGTAAAAGAACTACTGCTGTCGTTCGTAAAGAGAAGGCTATTGAGTTGCTGTCAGTGTGTTTCTGCCCTGCGATGGCCGTCGTAAATGATAATTTGTGTGTGTGTGTGTGTGTGTGTGTGTGTGTGTGTGTGTGTGTGTGTGTGT
>JAQMYF010000024.1:36501852-36514501 GCA_030014195.1 Neosilurus mollespiculum | reverse complement strand
TAAGGATTATAAAGATTCTCCCAGCTCCAGTTATCAGACTTCCAGTAAACAGGCATTTCATCAGAGATAAATCATCTGTCTAATAGCACGACAGTCATTAAAAAGGAACACAATGACAATTACAAGATCTCATTATAGACGTTTTCAGTGACATTACAAAATGATATAAAATGATCAGTGCTCACCTTTTGTGTTTTCTGTTGTGAACGCTTCCAGGAGCAATTGTAAATCCCTCTGAGGCAGGTTCGGAAGATGCCGTCTCTTGAACACATTGTGTTTTCTTCATAAATTCAAGCACAGAATGAACAATGAATAAACGTGCCTTTGTTAGTTTGGTGAGGAGTAGCTGTACACAGGTATCCGTTAAATGACTCACATGTTACACCTGCATGAGACAAATTGAATATATAAAACAAAAGTGCACACTGAAACACACCTACTGCACGATTAGGTTGGGGCCACCTGCATTTATGAGGGAATGACAGCTCAACAGACAAGCAGCAGGCATAAAGACACTATTTTAGGAAATCTTTCATTTAGTATTGTTTACAGTTTATACATTTATTGAAATAATTTCTCTTTTCCCCCCTCATTTCTTCATCTTTTTTCTCTTTTGTATTTCTATATGGGGAAGAATGTCCATTGGGATGGGAATTGGAAGTCCTGTTTCCTCTTCCTGTCACATTTATTGTATTTATGGTATTGCTTAGTTATTTTTGTATTAAATGAATTCATATACTCTGATATGTGATTTTGCCATAAAATAAATGTTATGTATTTATGATTGTAGGTGGCATGGTGGCATAGTGGTTAGCAATCTTCCTCACAGCAAGAAGGTCGTGGGTTTGATTACCGGGCTCGGGGCGTTTCTGTATGGGGTTTGCATGTTCTCCCCGTGCTTGCATAGATTTCCTCCAGGTACTCCAGTTTCCTCCCGCAGTCTAAAAACATGCACAGCCTAATTGGCTGTTCCAAATTGCCCCTAGGTGTGAGTGTGAGTATGAAAGGTTGTGTGTGTTGGCCCTGCAATGGCCTGGCGAGCTGTTCAGGCAGTTTGTATGTAATTAATTCTGTAGTCAGAAAAAGGGATATGCTCGAGTGTCATTCATTGTAGCGACTGAGTTTATAGTAAGTAGTTTATGTTACTGGTGCGTATTTCATGGCCTGAGGAGAGCCAGGAAATGTGGACTCCGGAGTACACACTGCATATCAACAAAGATGGCTACGTTTTTTTAAATACAACACACATTAAACAATTCAACAATTTTATGCCTGTCTAGTCCATAGTTTAAGGCTACGGGCAAGATTTCTTAATCTTAAAAAAATACACCTGGCCTCCTGGAACCAGGGCAGAGTAATTACCTTGTCACACTGGTATGTGCCCCATTGTTTGGAGCTTTACACCATTTAAAAGGTGCTTTACAAAGTTGAAAATGCATTTTTGCTGAGTTATGAAGGGTAGAGAGCTCAGCTACGAAAAGCTCAATATTAACGCATTTAAAATTAATATCTTCATTTAACATGTATCTGTGTTTTCTACATTCCTCTGGAAGGTACAGTAGTAGCACTAAAAAAATAAACAAAAAAAAAATGCAAACATGCAAAGACATCGTAGCTCTTATGTCTAAACACATTCCACCTAAGGGTGTGATTCACTCCCAAGAGTGTACTGTGATAAATTAATGAATTTGATGATATATATATATTTAAAGCTCTAAAAAAATTCCAGGATTAACATTGTGCTGTACTGGTGCAAATGGTGCCATCAAAGAAAATATTTCGAGTTATGACATGTTAAAATGTGCTACAAGCCTTGTAAAACATGCATTGCATACCTCAGGAGACAAACCAGAGAAAAACAGTATTTTAACATAGTTTTCAGAAACTACTGTTAGCTCTGTGGGTTGTTGCAACTTCTATGCTTCAGTGCAAATTCTTGAGCTCTAGGTGCAAAAATTGATTTATAAATTTATTTTACCTCCACTGTCTCAGTACAGTGGTGCGAACTTAGATCAATGAAGAGTATCAAAATATAACTTTTTAAGTGATCCTTCAGTCATAAACTCAAATTCTGCACTGACTGGTTTCCGACAAGGATCTACATGCTCCAACAAAGTCACTGAACATATCAATCAGTGAGATTTGCTCCAGCAACATATTCCTTCCTTACAAAGGTTCAGATAAGACACTAACATGATGGCATAGTGATAAGTTTCATTTTTATACTCAAACATTTATTAATTGTTCATTGGTATAAATAGAACCTGTACAACCGACATATCTATGTTTTGTTTTGCACTGGCACTTCGGTTTTGCTTGTCGTCATTTTTAACAAGCTGTGTATTCCCTTACTTGGTGAGGTAAATGAATCACCATGTCACTTTTACACTGACATGCAAGAGAGAAGATGCCATCCCTTTCGCCCAGCGAGTAGGAGTAATTTTGCTCCCATGGCAGCTGGGCACAAATTTGTTGTGGAATCATCATCCAGACTCATACTCATTATCTCTCATGAGATAAAATCTGTAATATCTGGCAAAGTTGATTCTGTGTGGAGTTTTAGTACTTGCATGGGTTTCCTCTGGGTACTCCAGTTTCCTCCCATAGTCCAAAGATATGCATATCATGTTAATTGGATATGCTTGATTGCCCCCGATATGGATGTGAGTGTGAATGGTTGTGTGAGTTGGCCTGTGATGGTCTGGCATGGTGTACCCAGCTTTCATCCAGAGTTAGCTGTGATGGGCTCCAGCCGACCCACGACACTAATGATGGATAAAGTGGTTCAGAAAATGAAATGAATAAAATAGCATCCGTGAAAATTACAAATAAATTTTGGAGGTGTTCCTTGCCTGGCATAATGTTAAAAAATTTGTGAATCCTGAAAAATGTTTATCCTCTTTAATATGCACAAAACTTTTCTTCAGACACCCACTAGGGGGAGACATTTCTATACAACTATGCCAAGTTATAATAATCCATCTGCACTCTTGCTGGATTGTTTATCAGGTCTTTCCTGGACCGGAAGCTATTTTCCTGGACAGTTTAATGTTAACAACATAATATTGACTAAAGAGAATTATTGCAAAAAGCTCACTTTGTGGTATAAGCACTTTCATTGAGAACATTGCCTTAAACCAACTTGCATGACTAAAAATCTTCTTAATAGAGAAACTGTCATTAGTCTGTCATTAGCACAACAGCAAACATTATGCAGCCAGCAATAATCATTCTCCATTCTTGTTTGGAAAATTAAAAAACCACTGAAAGCATGTTCACTTGTCCACACACCGTAATTGCACAATATGAATTCATGCTTTTCCTGCTTGAGAAGTTTAGCAATGCAGGCTGTTACAAGATCTGCCTTCCGTGCAAAATTTTCAGTTGAAAGCACTTTACCATAAAACCGCAAAGGTCAATGCACTGCACAACCCTTATCACAATCGTCAGATCTACGCAATCCTAAAAATTATGATGTACTCACTCTTCTGAATCTAGATTCACTGCTGGGTGCAGAAGCAAATAATCAGAGCAACCTAACTGTATAAAACACAGAAGGCTTACATTTCTCCACTATAAACAGGAATGTCACAAATTTACTGGTAATAGTTTATACCTGAAATCAACACAAAGTACATTCAGGTATTGAAAGTAAATAAAATCATTCACTTGTTAGGAACATAATATTTCTGGGTTCCCATCACACATCACCCAATTAAGAAACCACAAAGGTTCTTTATTAATGGCCCTCTGCAAAAAGGAAGTCAGGTAAATCCAGCAGGTAAGTGACTGAATGCACCAGTGGCTAACCAGGAGGTCTATTTATGTGTTCTGTGCATGTCTGCAGATAGAAAGAAGCGGGAGACAGGAGCGAGAGACCTGGGAGCGATATCTCTGTGTGTGCGCACATGTGGTTCAGTGCATGGTTAATTGTGAGTCTCAGGCTGAGACAGTGAAAACAAAACAGATGAAAATCTGAGAGTAAAGTGAATAAAGAGAGTGAGATGTCCACCTGCCTCTCAGGCTCTTGTGTCCCGAACCTGATAATATAGAACTGTTACTCTGGTACCCGGGACATTTCAGAACCCACCAGGATGGACTCATGCGCAGTTCATTTTCTTATTTAAAACAATCTGCGAGATCGTCAGCAACCAGCAAATTGCACCCGTAGCCCTAAATTGCGACATGAAGCAGCTCGCTGATATGATCCATCATGCTTGCAACACCTCCATTCCTAGTACAACAGCTGTAGGCTATCCGCATGCTGCCCTCAATTAGATGGGGCCTATGATGATGCACAATCCTTCATTGAAGCATTTAGTGTGGATGGCCATTTTGGGTTGATCTCACTGGGCCATTAGACAAATCTGGAATACGACTTTGTCTTAGTCATATTGAACTACATAACATAACACGGTTGCAGCTGTTCGAGGTGATCTCCAACGTGGGCATACCAAGAAAAATTCTTATAGATTGCAGATCCATGTTTACAGCATGTAGACTAGGTGAGCTGTGTCAATTATTCAGTATTAAACTAATTCATTCCAGCAGGCACCAACCTCAGACAGACAGGTTAGTTGAAAAATATCTCCCCTTAAAACAATGATTCGTAAGGTTGTTCATGATGATGCACATAACTGGGATAAATGGTTGAATGCGCACTTGTTAGCACTGAGAGAGAGACCAAAAGCCTCCACTGGGTTTTCGCCGTTGGATTATTATACAGCCAGAAGCAGTGTGGCAGGTTAGTTGTGCGGACAGGGAAAAAGACACGATGTTTTACAGAGTTCCGGTAATTATTGAAACCCTGAGTGCGCATACACAAGAACAGTCCAGAAAAAGGCGAGCAAAAGATTTAACAATATACTATCCACAGGAAATTTGGACGAAAACCAGCTTGAGACCCATCTTTGCAGGGATCATTTTATAACAGGCAACTGTACATGTAAAACTCTTTTTTTGTGTTGTTTTGTTTATATTCATGAGAAAGACACTCATCATAAATAATTATAGTGCAAGTAAATCAAAGACTGACAGAAAGTATGTCTTATTAGCTTTTTCAACTGGCCAGCAGCAACAAGTTGAGGCAATGAGGAGTGAAGTCAACTCTTAGCATCTGCTGGTTTTGTTGCAGTACATTATCTGTCGCTGTTTTATTTATTTTTTACAAAAACTTGATACGCTCAGATACAGTCATGTTTAAACCTGCAGCCTCCCTGCTACCCTGTACAATAATTTCAGCTACAGACTCGACTGAAAAAAAATCTTACACATGGTGATATTTACTGAATTTACCCAGCCATGCAGCTGCAGCGTACAGTCAAAATCTCTCCGTCAGCTTTACTCACATCCCAAGGTCTTAAAGGGCCCGGCACCTACTCGTTGGAAATGATTTACTTGCAAACAAAAATTTTAACAGTTCCCAACAAATGTACTCATGTACAAATCCCCTTTCTATGGCTGTAGCCACGTTCGAACACTGAACATTTAATTTTATGCTTCACTCGACTGGACTCGCACTGAGCCACACACAGATCAGGCCTACACTGGATGCCTGGATTGCCATTTGCACCCATTCAATGATGAAATGTAGGATTCCAAATACCTGGTATGTAGGGCTTGTTATTTATGCTGTTAATACCAGGCAGTTTACAATATCTGCAAACTGTACACTTGGCCAACAGTTCGATTTTGCCTAATAATTCAGGCTTCTGAAGGCTGTAATCCTTCCATCACACAAAGCTATTTTATCACAGTATCCCGGCTGTGTGATGACGGATAGAGTGTGAAAATACTGCGCAAGGGCCATTGCTTTTGTCTGCATTTGGCAGCATGGAGATCTCATTGTTGGGCACCAAGAATGGCGAACAGCTTTCGTATCCACGGGCGACGATCCAGTCCCATGGACGGAGCCGTGGAACCAGCCTTTAGCCAGATAAAGGCAGATTTGTGTACAGGCTGTTGCATGCAGCTGACTTTTCTCTTCCTTTTTTCTTGCCAACTGATGCATCAGTCAGAGAGCTGGGGGTCGTTTTGTCCCAAGTGGTGGAGGGGAGGAGCGCCCAGTGCTGAACATCAGCCACAAGCTCACTTTGAGGGAGAGTAAGCATAGCATCATCAAAAATGAATGCTTTGCCATCAAGTGGGCGGTCCTCACTGTCCAGTACTACCTACTCAGGGGTCCTTTTACTCTCTGTTCAGATCACGCCCCGCTCCAATTGCTGCACTGCATGAAGGTTGCCAACGTGTGGACCACTTCTTGGTATCTGGCTTTCCTTGGGGTGTGTAGCAGTGAGGACTTAATAAAGCATGCTCTGCAGGAAGGGAGGTAAAGCTGGCAGGTAAGTGATTGAATGCAGCAGTGTTGGAAGCCTATTTATATGTGTTCCGTTGTTGTTTACATACAGACACAGACTAAATATAGAGACCTGGGAGCTGTATTTCTGTGTGAGTATGTGTGCGGTGCAGTGCATGGTTAACTGTGTATCTCAGACTGAAACAGTGAAAGAGAAACAGCTGAAAAAAAAGTGAATATACAGAGTGAAAAAGTGAATAAACTGAGTGGACTTTCTGCTTGCCTCCAGTCTCCTGTATTCCAAACCTTCCGACTGTTACAGTAAAATTCACCCCATACATTCATCCTTTAAAGTATACCACCTATCTGTCAGGGTCGTGGAAGGCTGCGGCCAAACCCAGCTGACTTCAGGTAAGAGATGGGGCTGTTTATGCCTTTTGGCATTTGCAAATTAATTTAATTACAGTATTCTCTTTTCCTGAGCAGAGCACCAGTCATATGTCTTAGATGGTTGTTCCATGTCCGTTCGGTATCCACATGTGCCAACCACAGGAAAACCAGTAAGAGTGCCACATCTGTGGGCCGATGCTGGTTGGCTCTTCTGTATTGCTGATATGCATGGCAGTGGGCAGGAATTGGAAAAAAAAAAAAAAAGATTTATTAATTGCAGAGCTCTGCGCAAGTCCATATTTATGCAACTGCCATAAAGCCATGAGCTCGAGTTTGTTGTCATGTCACGTACTCACAAAAGCAACCTCTTACGCTTAGGGTTCCACTTTTAGGCAGTGCCTAAATATTCATACTAACAAAACAGAACCCAAAAATGACCGTTTCATACCCACCACCACTCAGACCAGCATAGAACACAACACACACACACACACACACACACACACTAATTCAGCTAAGCAGAGAGACTTGCAGGTCAAGAAATGTTTGTGAAGCAAGCACCAAAATCAGAAGATTGACAGAATGTGAACTCATAAAACGGATAATTAAACCAACAAGACAGGTGAAGCAAATGAAAGTGGAAATATCTTAGTGAAAGTAAAGGTTCTGAAAAGCAAACCCATCCTTGGGTACCTATCAATAGTTTGTGAGGCTACCCGGGCTCCAGTACACAGTGCTGAGTAAAGAAATACCCACTCTTTTTTGTTGTTGTTGTTGTTGTTGTTGTTGTTGTTTTTGGAAGAGAAAAGGAAATTTCCACCACAGTACACACCCTAGTGAGGTTTAAAGTCAATCACAGGACTAACACAAACAGCTATGTTCACTTACATCCAGAATTTCCAGTAGCCAATTGACCCAGTCTTTGGACTGTGGGAGGAGACCGGGGAAACCCACACAGGCACCAGAAAAACATACAAACTTCATACAGAAATGCCCCAGCCATCCACTAGATTTAAAACAGAACATTCTTGTTGTGAAGCAACAGTACAAACCACTGCACCACCATTCTGCCCATAACATTTACCTTTATTATTTATTTTACCTTAATTATATTTTTGTCAGGACAAGCAATCTACTGCAGTGTGGTAATTTTAAAGATTTTATGTGAATACTACTACAAGCCTTTTTAGCTTTCAATTCCTATCTAGAGGATATAAATTCAATTATACCAAGATAAAATGCCCATCCTCGATACCGAAAATTCTGTTTTAGCTAGTAAGGTTTGAAAGTGTGTTTTGATTCTGTTCAATAAGAGTTTGAATGTCATGAATCAGAAACCCAGTTATACCTAGCAATAATTAAATTTCACAGATTATAATTAATAATTTTAACAAGATAAACTTTAATTCATGAAATCGTCAGACCTGCTTACCGAAAATATCTGTAAATACTATGCAACCATACACATCAGTGTGGTGAAAGTTACCAACATTAATGTCAATATTCAAATTAAGTTAATCTGCATTAGCACTAATTAAAATTTACTTTTAAATATCAAGAATTATTTTATGCAGTCAAAATTTTATAGTAATTAGTTACAACTGAATTGAAATCTGCATTTTACTTAAAATTAAAATATAATTTCTGATATGATGTATTCTCCTCTTCATGATGCACTATACATTTTTAATAAGGGACAGATCTGGAATTGCAGCAGGCCAGTCAAAGACAATATGTAGTCCCACTTGCTTGTCTAGCTTGTGTAGAATAAGGCATGGCATTGTCCTGCTTAAATGGACATCCAGTTGCCTTGATGCAACATATGTTTCCCTAAAAACCCAATATATGCCTCCATGTCAGTAATCATTCACACAGAAGAAACCCACCCATATAATGGGCACTGATGCACTCCCACACAATCTGGCTTTTGCACCTTTTGCCAATGATTTGTATTTGTATAATTGGAAAGTCATTTTTATATGTGGCATACAGTAGAGAACTCTGTTCAGTTTTTCCAAAAACAAGCTGAAATGTGGACCCATCTGACCACAGCACATCAGCCCTTCTAAGATAATTCTGACCCAGAGAACTCTGCAGTGTTTTTGCATAGAATTGATGTATGGTTTCCTCCTTTTGTGTAATACAGTTTCAGGTTGGGTTTCTGGGTGTAGTGGTGTACTGTGCTAAATGACAAATGGTTTTCTGAAGTACTGCAGAGTCCATGAAGCTGTATTTGTCACAGTAGCATGTCGCTTTTTTAGGCAGTGTCGCATTAGGTTTTAAAGGTCATACAGTAGTGGTTTTATGCACCAAGATTTGTCTTAATTAACTTAATCTTTTTACCATATTATACAACACAAAATCTCTGCAATCTTGCAATGAGAATCTCATTTTAACTCTGTGAACTCCAAACTTTGTGGAACACGTTGCAGGCTTCAAATTCTAACTTTGCTTATATTTAGTGTGGGGGCAGTCATAGAATAATGGTTGGACAAGCGGCTTTGGGAACGAAAGGTCCCTGGTTTGATTCCCGAACCAGCAGGAAAAATGTGGCAGAGTGGCAGAGTGAGCTGCACCTTCCCTTCCAACACCTTCATGGCTGAAGTGCAAGGCACCAAACCCCTTAATCTGCATATACATAGGGTCATGATCTAGGACAGGGATGTCCAATCTTATCTGTAAGGGCCAGTGTGGGAGCTTGTTTCAAGCAAGCAGTAGCCACACCTTCCACCTGTTTCAATCACTGATCTAAAAAAAAGTGCCACATTGACCAATAGTGTTTCACTTCAAAAACCATGTGGCAGCCATCTTGGTGAGACCACTTTACTGTTGAAAGTTATACTCAAATAGTATGAAACGATGGGGAAATGGAAATAATTACATTCAAGGTGTACATTTCATTTTAAAACTTTTTTTTTTTTTTTTTTTTTAACCAATTTGGTTTGGTTAGGACCTGGATAGCTCACAATCATAGGATCCACCATGAATTCCACTGTGTATCAGAGGGTGCTTGAGCAACATGTGAGATCATCTGTAAAGAAAAATTAAGCTGAAGCAGAACTGGACCCTGTAACATGACAGTGACCCAAAACATACCAGTAAATTCACCAAGAACTAGCTGAACACTAAGAAATGGAGAGACCTGGAAAGGCCAAGTCAGAGCCCAGATCTTAATCCCACTGAGATGCTGTGAGGTGACTTGAAACAGGCTGTACATTCAAGAAATCCCTCAAACATCTCACAGTTAAAACGATTCTGCATTGAGGAGTAGAACACACTTTCTTCAGACAGATGTCAGAGACTGGTAGATGGCTACAAGAAGCGTCTCTCTGCAGTTATTTCAGTGAAAAGGGATAACACTAGCTATTAGGGGGTAGGGTGTCCTAAAGTTTTCCTCAGGCAAAATACGTATTTCTGTAGAATTTCATTTTACAGAAGATCTTGAAAAGTCTTTTATTCAGTTTCAATTGTTCAGCTCTATTACTCGCATCTCTCAGTATTGTTAAAACTGAGATTAAATATTCATAATTCCAAAATTGTTACCAAAATACACAGGCTTTGATAGGGTGTCCTAATTTTTTCACATGATTATATATTATTTATTTATATAGTCAATATCACACAGCCTTTTTCATCAGTCTGTACAAGACAGATGCTAAGATAAAGAAATTGCATTTGCTGAAAGAGGCTAGTGTTATTTTCTGTTGTTTTTAAAGGTTACAGACTACATAGTTCCCCATCCACAGTTTCTGCCAGCAAAGCAGCACTCTTGAACTGTTTGTCCATGGCATGAAGCCAGAATGAAGAGCTGAAGTTATCAATTGGCTCAATTCATTATCTAGGCGGTGGATTCACAGAGGACACAAAGAATGTGCTAGTGTAAAAGTGTACTGTGAATGATATCGCACAGCAGCAGTCCACTCAGCACAAAGCTTATAGTTATTCTACATTCGGTCTACAGCTTTCAGGAAGAGGGATCGGTATTTAATTTAAGTGAACAGTATTTAATTTTCAATGCCCCAATTGTTATATAACATCCTAATTACACCAATTTAGTGTAAATAATACTCTGTACTGAAGATGAAACAATAAAACAAAAAACATAGAGTCACAAACTGCGATGATCTAATATACAGTGTTATGATAGTGGCTTCCCAAAAAATGTAAACTCCCTGTTCACAGGGTTATCCCCCCAATGTGCATATCTTTTTTTTTTTCTTTTTCTGTTTTCAGTTTTGTTTAATGAGTTTTATCAAAACAGGTACAAGAAAGAGAAAATAAAAGAAAGAACAGAAAAACAAAGAAACCATCTTGAAAGAGGCACAGCCCACATAAGACATAAAAAAGGCAATATATGAGACAATAACAGTACCCCAGTGAACAAAAAAATAGTACCCCAGTGAAATGCAAGACTAAAAAATATAAATAAATAAAAATATATATATATAAAAAAAAAAAAATAATAATAATAATAATAAATTAATTTAAAAAAAAAACCAAAAAAAAAAAACAAGCAAGTAGGTAATGCTACATGCAAGGGAGCTGGATGAAACAGAATGAATCGACGCAGACGCCCAAGTATACAAACTTATTCGTCACCCTGAAAGGAAGAGAAGTGAATAAAAACTGTCGAGCAGCCTCACTGATGGGAAACAGCTCACTTTTCTGTAAATTTAGTTTGTAGCAAGAGAGGTCATGAAATTGGTCCAATATGCGAAAAACATGTGGTAGAGAATTGGCGGAGTCAGAGATATAAGAGCAAATCGTCAGCGTACAATGAAACCTTCTGTTCAAGCCCTTCCCTAATAATACCTGCAATCTGTATGTTATGTCCAAATGCAAGGGCTAAGGTTACGATGGCTACAGCAAAGAGCAGAGGTGAGACAGGGCAGCCCTGTCTCGAATCATGGTTTACTTGGAAATATCTAGAAGAAATATTAGTGTGAACTGAAGCCATCGGAAATACATATAGAAGCCTAATCCAGGATACAAACATCTCACCGAATCCGAACCTTTCAAGAGTGTTGAAAAGGAACCTCCATTCCACTCTATCAAACGCTTTTTCTGCGTCAAGTGAGACTAATAGCTCAGGGATGGGGGGTCCGTTGTGTTGTAAATAATATTGAACAGTCGCCTCACATTGAAAAACAGAAAATCTGTCCTTTATAAAGCCCATCTGAACAGCGGAAATTATGGTAGGGAGAACGCTCTCTAAACGATGAGCAAGAATTTTTATAACTGTATTCAACAGAGAAATTGGGTGGTAGGAGCCTCAGCAGTGAGGGTCTTTATTAACCTTTTTGAGAAGTGAAATTTGGGCTTCACACAGCGTCCTGGGTAGGATACCTGAATCAAAAGACTCATTGTACATATTCAGTAAAAGGGGTGAGAGCTTTGCAGAGAACTTTTTAAAAAAGTTTCATTAGAAAAACCATCCGGCCCAGAACTTTATCCACTCTGCATGGCAGTAATTGCTTCATTAACTTCATTTAAACTAACTGGAAAGTCAAGGGCTTCAACCGTATCAGCAGCCACCTTTGGTAAGGGAAAATTGTCAGAAAACTTGAGCAGGTCTTCGTAACAGGGATTACGCTCAGAGGTGTATAAAGATATGTTCAAATTTTGAAAGGCATTGTTTATTTCAGAGGGGTCACGAATTAAACCCCTGCTCGTGCCAAGTTCTAGGATGAAACACGAGGCAGATGACCGCCTAAGTTGGTGAGCTAGGAGTCTACCAGGTTTCTCACCATGTTCATAAAAAGTATGCCTGGACTTGATTATGAGCGCATCTACTGCTACCGAGGTGGAGAGGGTGTCAAACTCTGTTTTCAAAATAAGTATTTCCTTAAAGAGAATGGGAGGAGAGCTTATATATTCTTGCTCAAGTTTTAAGTCAAGTCAAGTCAAGTCAGTTTTATTTGTATAGCGCTTTTTACAATTGACATTGTCACAAAGCAGCTTTAC
>JAQMYF010000024.1:36479065-36501752 GCA_030014195.1 Neosilurus mollespiculum | reverse complement strand
TCTAAAAACTGGCAGTAGTTCTGGGAGTTGATTTTAAGTCCTTTTTCAACCCAAAAAGGTCCAACTAGCTCATCTTTAATAATACCGGCCCATACCAGTACCCCACCTCCACCTTGACTTCTGAATTGAAGTGGAGCTTTGTGCCCAACACTGATCCAACCACCGGCCCATCCATCTGGTCAGTCAAGAGTCACTCTCATCTCATCAGTCCACAAAACCTTTGAATAATCAGTCTTCATGTGCTTCTTGGCCCAGTCATTAGGTTTTAACTTATATGTGTTGTTCAATGGTGGTCACATTTCAGCCTTCCGTACCCTGGTCATGTCTCTAAGCACTGTTGACCTTTTGCAAGAAAACGTTAGATAGTTCTATGATCAGTATCAGAATACTTTATTGATCTCGGAGAAAATTGGGTGCACACAGTTTTTTTTGTTTTTTGTTTTTTTTTTAACAATTTTTGACTTTACAGAGTCAGTCAAACTTCTTTTTTGGCCCATTTTTCCTGAAGAAAAGAATCTGCCTAATAATTATGCACACCTTGATATAGGGTATTAACCTTCTTAGGCCACGCCCTTCCTCATCACACAAATAAACATCACCTGATATACTCCAATCCAATAAGCAGTCAAGTTTATACAGCTTGGAGTTGGGAAATATGCATAAAAAGGATGATATGCTCAAAATACTCACTTGCCTAATAATTGTGCACACAGTGTATATCTTAACTCATCATAATTCATCAATAAAACGTAAACGGGTGACGTGGATCAATGTGCAGTGTTTAACTGTAACAATGATTACCATTATAAACACAGGTGCGTGATATTAACAAGCTTTGTCGACTAGCCGCTAAGCTAGCTAATTACAGTGTAAATCCAATGGCCTTTTCCTAAAACTGTTAGCATCTTGACTGTGCTAGCTTTTCAGTTAATATGAGTAATGTCAGTTCTCATTTACATATGCTAAATGGTTAGTTGTCCAAAATAGGATATTTTGATATTTCTGTTTAATTCATGATTTTTCTTTATATATTGTGAATTCAGGGTTAATGTGTTAAAATTTTGACTATATTTTTATTGTCTTGAATGTGTTACTTTTAAATGTATGAGTGACATGAAACAAATTCATTTGGTACAACAGAATTGGGAATAGAACATGAAACTAGTTACTCTTAGGTTTTATTCTAGTACAAGAAATGGTTATAGATTACCTTAAAGCATAACTTAAAGTAAATTAAAGTAACTTAATTTTGACATTGTCCATAGGTCAGGTTTTTAATTTGTCAGGATTCAAAAGAAATCCTGGATCCCTTCTGTTACCTGTGAACTTCCTAAGAACTGTGAAGTTTCCACCTAGTGGATGGCGACCCATTGCCCTGTGGATGCAGACTGATTTATTCTTTGTGCCTGAACTGTTAAAGGAAAAACCTGACCACTGAAACATCTGGTGGAAACTGAACAGCAATCTGAGTCTGAAAGAAAAAACATTTAAAGACTCAGGTCAAAATGTATTTTATTTTTTTTTATGATCGCTCAGATTGAGGGTAATTTTTTGTTCGTAATGCTTGGGCCACATAATGTTATGCATATGTGCTGCTTTCTTCTAAAACGCACTTAGACTTCTTCTGAAAGTCATAGAAATGTCCTGCCATTTCTATGACCACCATGGACAGCTCACCAGGTCATCACAGGGCCAACACACACACACACACACACACACACACACTTACTCACACTCAGGGGCTATTTGGAACAGACAATTAGCCTAATGTGCATGTCTTTGCACTGAGGGAGGAAACCGGAGTACCCGGAGGAAACCCATGCAAGCTCGGGGAGAACATACAATCACACAATTTCCTCCGGGATCAATAAAGTATTCTGATTCTGATAAACATTCAAACTTCACACAGAAACCTTCCGAGCCCAGGAATCAAACCCAGGCCTTCTTGCTGTGAGGCGGACATGCTCACCACTAAGCCACCGTGCTGCCCTAATCTCGCATTTCATATTTCATTTTATGAACCTCTCTATTGTTTATTAGGGTAACTAGGAGGCTGGAGCCAGTACACCCTGAGCAGCTTGCCAGACCATTCCATGGCATACATGTACAGACACACAACCAATCACACCTAGGGGCAATCAAGAAAATACAGTTAGCCAAGTGTGCATGTTTTTTAACTGTAGGAGGAAACTGGAGCACACAGAGGAAACCCACACAGGCACAGGAAGAACATGAAACTTCACACAGAAAAGCCCTCAGCAGGCACAGGGCTCAAACCCACTACACCACCGTGCTGCCCCATTATTATTATTATTATTATTATTATTATTATTAATATTATTGTTGTTGTTGTTGTTGTTGTTGTTGTTGTTGTTGTTGTTGTCATTGTCACTGCAGCATCTGCAATGTTTACTTCATATTGGTAGTATAAAAATGAGCCCATGGTGGAAAGGGGAGCCTTAATAAAATAAATACATGAGAGTGAGATTAAGGCTTTCTGAGAGCAACTAAAATTCAACCTGGCAAACAAAAGTGACAGATAAACCAATAATCAACTTTTGACCCTCAAACATTCCCTGCACAAAGCCCCATGTGTCAAATATTCAAGCAAGACAAACTATTATTTGTACCACTTCAGTAAATCTTTAGAAGTGCCTTCATAAGATTTGCTGTACATTTTTCTGCACCCTGATCAGCAATCTTGCAGTCAGAGATACTTACATGCTTGACAAGGGGAATTCTAATTAATCTGTGATTACACTTTTCCGTCACTAGGGGTCTCTGCATGTACATGTTCAGGAGTAATTCTCCATGAGTACACTCATTCTTCAGCATAATAATTCCTTTTAATTACATTTATGATGTAGATACGTGTGTATTCACATTTTACACACAAATCCATATACATGGTAGAATAAAATTAAAAAAAAAGGTTAAAAGCCTGTAAGATCCCCATGATACCACAGGTCTTTAATAATTTGTCACTGATTCACTTGGATTTTTGTTTGATTCTGGGATTTCCGTGTTTAGAGGAATATGGCTACAGGATAAAGTGACTACTGTTTTCAATTCCAGGTATCTTCCAGCTACACAAAGAGCCTGACAACTGCTGAAGAACATGCTCACTGGACAACACTGTCTAACAGAGATCATAAGCATGCCAGTGCGGGTGCTACTCTCCTCACTCAGACCCTGGGATTGTGGTATAAACCTGATGCAGGGACAATCTTTTACATTCACATATTCATCCCTTGTCCATCAAAAAGACTGGTGCTATTGAAGAGAACATACAAGAAACTCTTAGGCAAGGGCTTAAACAAAACATTTTTTACCCATGGCAGGGTTTTCCATGTGGGGTGACTCAGGCCTGTGTGCTCACCAAACTTGACCTGAGGAGTGCTTACACTTATACTGTGGGGACTTTCTCTGCCACACAGCACTATTAATACATAATGATACTGTATGGCCAGACCTGTACACCTTTCTGTGTTCCAGTTTTTAGGGAATATAGTACTCTGTGTTCAAATGCCATGTAGTAGTTTACACTGATGACATGTAGGAACACATAGGTTACATACAGTCAATTCTGCAATGGGTAACCGGTGTTCATCAGAGACAGTAGATTTACACCATTTACAACATTTACAACATTTCTCCTTTAAGGAGCTGTATGGCAACGCACATGGCCAACTGCTGCAGTAGAAATACTCAGACATGATAAAGTGGTGTTTTGGGACTGATGATCACACCCACAGCCTTTTCTGCAGCTCTATGGACTCACTACATTTTCCAGCAACCCTTGCATCACCCCCAGTCAAATGAATTTAGACACATGGCTCACATCACCTGCTCGAAGCACACCTGGTTCACATGACACTGATTGGCAGCACTATATAAGGCCTCTGTTTTGGTTGTTCTTTGTGAAGTATTATATCTGTGTCATTAGTTGTTAGTTGTAAAAGCCTTAGTGTTCTGATTGTGTTGTCTGTGTACGACCACGTTTGTTTCAATGTTGCAGAGTTTGAACTATGATGTTGTGTTCTTGAGTTTGACGTCTGCCCATCCCATGTTTATGAAATTGAACTGTGTTTCTGAATTTCCTCTTTTGCCTCATTAAGCCCTTTTTTTCTGCAAATGCATCCATACCATCTCCAGCCCCAGTCACATGACACTGATTCACTGTCAGCCAATTCCATCACTGCCTTTCATCTTAGAAAGATAATTAAGTATAATTCTTGATCCTGATCTAAGTTTGACTATATTATGTGAGCAGCATTCTTTCACAATCAGTACGCACAATGCAATAATTTTCATGCTTGTTTTCGTCCTTTAATGCATTGGTTCTGGCAAACTTGTCCACTAACTTCTGCATATCTTCAGAGCTGTGAGTAACAAATGCACTGTCGTCAGCAAAAAGCAAAAAGCATTACCCTCATGAGGTTCTTAGTAGTGCGAGTAGTGCGAGGCCTTGAAATGGGACACATTGAAGAGGTCTGCATTGTGACGAGTTTGTATGTAGATTCCATCCTGGGTGTCTTTGAACTTCCATGGCTGTCAGATAGATGGAGAATAATGTTGGAGCGAGTACACACCCCTGTTTGACACCGTTTGTTACTGAGAATTCTTTGGATGTGTTACTTGCATGCCATCATGAAGACCTCTTATCAAGCTGATGACTTTTTCTGTACATCCATATTTACTCAGAACGATCCATACCGCTTCTCTGGAGACTCTATCAAATGCCTTTGTGAAGTCAATAAAAACAGCGTACATGGGCATGTTTTACTCCGTACATTTCTCCTGTACCTGGCGAAGGCTGATTACCATATCCGTAGTACTACTGCCTCTTCTAAAGCTGGGTCTCAGGTAAGTTGTTTGAAGTGAGCTTGTCATTTATTCTGTTGAGGAGTATACGGGCCATTATCTTGCCAGCAACTGACAGAAGGGAGATTCCACAGTAGTTACCACAATCCATTCTGCTTCCTTTTTTGAATATTGACACGATGTTGGCTTCTTTCCAGTCTTGTCTCATTTCCTCCGGCTCCCAGATCAACAATGTCAACAATGAGGCTCTGTTTCAGTTTGAATCCACCATACTTCCAGACTTCAGCAGGTATTCCACATCTTCCAGGTGCCTTATTTTCTTTCGTTGCACTTACAGCTTTTAGCAGTTCATCAAATGCTGGTTTCATATCGATGCCTTGAATCACTGGCCTCTGAGCAATGCTGTTGAGTGCTGTATGGTCTATATCACCAGAGATATTCAGCAACTAGTTGAAGTGTTTGGCAAACCTGTTAAGTATCTGATCCTTTTCTTTCAAAACTGATTTGCAATCTACGTCCATTAGCTGGGTGGTACCCCTCTTCTTTGGTCCATACACTTCTCTCAATCCATTGTAGAATACCTTCATGTCATTTTTGTCTGCAGCTAGTGGTAATCCTTTAGCTTTCTCCTCCCGCCACGGAGTCTTCAGTTCTTTTGTCTACCTCTGAAGTTTTCTTCTTGCCTTTGTGAGTTTAGCTCTGTTGTCTGTCTCTCTTGTGTTTGTTTGTAGGTGTTTCATCTTTGAAGTATTTCTTTCCTCTACCAATTTGTTGAGTTGCTCATCTTCTTCATTGAACCAGCCTAAATGTTTCTGTTCTGGTCTTCCAAGGTGTTCTTCAGCTATGTCAAATACAGATGTCTTCTGTGTGTTCCATTTGCCTTCTTCTTCTTCTGTTTGCTGGAAACTCAATTCCTCCATGTTCTTGTCCATTTGCTCTTGAAATTGATCTTTGACTTCGTTGTTCTTTATCTTGTTCACATTGAACTTTGGCTGGTGGTCTGGCTCCAGTACGTGCACATTTCTTCTTCATGGTGAATGCTATTGTAGATCTTATCATGTTGTGGACAGTTGAGCAGTCAGCGCCCCTAATCACTCTAGTATCAAGACCATCTGCCCGGTCTCTCTGTCGCGTAATTACATAATCCAAGATATACCAGTGCTTTGACTCTGGGTGCATCCATGTGGCGACTAATGCTGTCTGGCGTTCCGGTCTTTTGGAGCCTTCTGTGTTGAGTAGTGTTGTAACATTCCATTCCGGGAGTCTGATGATTTTTCTTCTTCATCCTAGCTGACTTTTCACTGGCCGCCGGAGAGTGAGCGTGCCAGCGCAAGCCTGGTTACCCTGGCGTCACTCGATCCAATATCTGCAATCATACCTTCTGTGTCCATATTTAAGCATAAACTGCATGCAAGGGGTTTAAGTAATACGCTGGCTTTTGAATCATTACCAGAATCACTCTCTTGGCACAGCAAAATTGTAGTCCGACAGGCAAGAACAAGTCGAGACATTTTGGCAACTTTGTCATGCTGCAGCGGCTGGCCAGTAGATATGTATGTTTATCTCTGCCCTTGAGTGCTGCCAGTGGGGAACTAACTGTTAGTTACAAATAGTATACTGGGTTGACTATTTTCCAATTATACTTATATGCTATTAAAACCTGTCCTATAAATTACTTAGATTCACCAGATTACCTATCAATGAAGTATACACAGGAGATACAGTTAAGCTACGTACTATATTATGCAGAATAATAAAGTAGGGGTGAAAAAAGATCCAGACGTCTCTCTCTCCAGCCACTTCCTACAGCTCTTCTGGGGGGATGCTAAGGCGTTCCCAGACCAGCTGAGAGACATAGGCCCTCCAGCATGTTCTGGATAGACCCCAGGGTCTCTTACCAGTTGGACATGCCCAAAACATCACACCAGGGAGGTCGTTCAGGAGGCATTCTAATCAGATGCCTGTGCCACCTCAACTGGCTCCTCTCAACGCGGAGGAGCAGCGGTTATACTCTGACAAAACTTCTCACCTTCTCACTTCTCTAAGGGAGAGCCCTGCCACCCTATGAAGGAAGCTCATTTCAGCCAGTTGTATTTGCAGTTCGTTCTTTCAATCACTACCCAAAGCTTGTGACCATAGGTGAGTGTAGGAATGTAAATCGAGAGCTTTGCCTTCTGGCTCAGCTCGCTTTTGACTACGACGGACTGGATTAAGCTCCACCTGTTGATCTCCCACTCCATCCTTCACTCACTCATGAACAAGACCCTGGGATACTTGAAATCCTGCACATGAGGGAGGACCTTATTCCAGACCCAGAGTCTGCAATCCACCCTTTTTCGGCTGAGAACCATGGCATCGGACTTGGAGGTGCTGATTCTCATCTCGGCCGCTTCACACTCATCTGTGAATCGCTCCAGCGAGAGCTGGAGGTCCTGGCTTGATGAAGCCAAAGGGACAACGTCATCCACAAAAAGCAGACATGATATCCAGAACCCCTTAACACCTCGGCTGCACCTAGAAATTCTATCCATAAATATTATGAACAGAACCGGTGACAAAGGACATTGGTGGTTCCAAATCACCCCTAGGTGTAAGAATGAATGTGAATGGTTGTATCTGTGTTGGCCCGGCGATGGTCTGGCAAGCATCAGGGTGTATCCCCCCCTCGCCCCAAGTTGGCTGAGATGGGCACCAGCCTCCCCGCGACCCTAATTAGGATTAAGTGGCTTAGAAAATGATTGAATGAAAGTAGGCTAACAAAGAAAGGACTAAATTTACTAAACAGTCTTGTAGTCAAAGTTCAGTGTAACTATAGGCTGTAGCATTACATATAAGATGTAGATTACATATACCCAGCAGAGGTAAGAGTGGGGTGGAGACTGGAGATAATGATTCCAAAGATATTGTACCTTTGATGAGGTTGAGGAACTCCGTTCTCCAGGAAGCGTACCAGAGGTGGATGGATAGGGAGTTACAGAGCCACTGTAGAGGGAACTAATGGGGAACTGGCAAACTGACACAAGTCTGTGGTCCAAAATCCAAATCCTGAGACAGTCCAAGTTCAAAAACACAGAGGCACAGAGGGAAATCCAAAAATCAATCCGAAAACCAAAAGGGTTCAAACACATCAGGTAGGGGAGAGGCAGAGCAGGGAATCCAGGGACAAAATGGGTCAAGGCCAACAAAAAAAAAGACTGGGATGAAGGCTGGACCGCTGTTACTCATGAGTGAGGCCAGACAGCATGAGGGCTCTTAAAGGTGCAGTATGGAATTTAGAACTTCAGGACAGCAGAATGTGACAGCAACTGGCTTCAAATAACAATACACTTCAAATACAGGCCAAACTATATGCAGCAGCTATTACACCAGAATTCAAAAAATTAAACTTGCAACAATAGATTATTTTTATAGAGATCTGGTGAATTGTATAATATAGTCAAACTTAGATCAGGATCAAGAATTACACTTAGTTATCTTTCTATGATGAAAGGCAGTGATGGACCTGGCTGACAGTGAATCAGTGTCTGGGGCTGGAGATGGTGTGGATGCATTTGCAGAAAAAAGGGCCTAATGAGGCAAAAGTTTGTAAACATAGGACAGGCAGGTGTCAAACGATCATGCACAGGAACACAACATTATAGACTAAGCAGGAACTCGGTGACGGTGAAACCAACCTTGTCGAACCAGAACACTAAGGATTTTACAACCCACAACTAGTGACACAGATAAAACACTTCACAAAGAACAACCAAGATAGAGGCCTTATATAGAGCTGCCAATCAGTGTCATGTGAACCAGGTGTGCTTCATGCAAGTGATGGAATATGATGTATGTATTGTGAAATAAACTTTACAGCAGCAGTAACTACACAACAACAAGTACAATAATGTTAATAATAACAATATTAATAAAAATAATAATAATAATAATGATGATGATGATGATGATGATGATGATGATACAGCAGTAATAATATTAAATATTATTTCAATGGATCAACACGACATTTAAAAATGGGGAATTCAGTTTAAGTATTAAAAGCTTTTGAGATTTTTTGGTCAGTCTCACTTGTATTCTAACTGGACTGTATGTAATATTTTATTTTTGTCATATCTACTTACAATGCATACTATTATAAATTTCATTATAGAATGTTCAAAAAGTTAAAATAAATTATGAACAATTCGACTCAATAGACTTATTTGTTTATTACAGCACCTACTCCTTCTGTCCTTAATCATAAGCTTACCTTCCTGTTTGTCAGTGTGTCTGAGTTAAACCACTGAGTCTGAGAACACTGGGCTCTCTGTTTGTTCTGAATATTTGCATGGTTTGTCTGGGACCCAGGTAATTGCTATGAATAAAAGATGTGTCTCAGGCTTTAGATAAACTCTCCTGCTTTTCCTCACAAGCTATAAATTACTACAGATCTGCACATGCAGGAACTATGAGAGCGATATACACCTAGAAAACACGTTTCTTTTATTTATAAACTTGCTGAACCATTTCATCTTACACAGCGGGGCTGGAGGCCAAATCTGGCCAACTGCATCTTAAATAGCTTGCCAGTCCATCATAGGGCCAACAGACTCACAACTATTCACACTCACACCTAGGGTCAATTTGGAACAACCAGTTAGCCTAATGTTTATGTCTGGTCTGTGGGGGAAAAACAGATGTACCCAGATGAAACCCACTGCAGCATGGGAAGAACATGCAAACTCCACACAGAAAGGCCCAACCGAGCCAGGGATTCGGACACAGTTGGTACCTTCATGCTGTGATGTGGACATGCTAACCACTATGCTACCATGCTGTCCATATTATATTGGTTTTATATTTGATATAATATATTATTTGATATTATATATTATATGAGCCCTGTGATGGCCTCGCGAGCTGTCCAGAGTGTATTCTGCACTTACCCAGAGTTGGTCGAGATGGGCGCCATCCTCTCCACGACCCTAATTAGGATTAAGCGGTTCAGAAAATAAATGAATGAATGTATGAATGGATATATGATTAGATATAATATATTAAGGGCGGCGTAGTGGCACAGTGGTTAGCACATTCGCCTCACAGCAAGAAGATCCTGGGTTCGATTTCTGGGCTCAGGCGTTTCTGTGTGGAGTTTGCATGTTTTCTCCAGGTACTTGGGTTTCTTCCCATAGTCCAAAGACATGCACGTTAGGTTAATTGGCTGTTCCAAATTGCCCCTAGGTGTGAGTGTGATTGTGAGTGTGAATGGTTGTGTGTGTGTTGCCCTGTGATGGCCTGGCAAGCTGTCCAGGGTGTACCCCGCCTACACCCAGAGTAGGCTGAGATAGGCGCCTGCCTCTACGGAACCCTAATTAGGATTAAGTGGCTTAGAAAATGAATAAATGAATAATAAAGGAATTATAATTCGGGGTGTCCAAATAGTCACTGTACTCTTTTTTCTATTTCGTTTCAGGTATCATTCGGAGAGTCATGAGGCCATCAGCATCTGACATCTTTGGCTTTTCAGTTTTTGAAAGTGTGTCATTCCCTTGCCCATGGCTTGCCAATTGACAATGGAGCAGCGATGCAAAATTTCTGCCAGCCAAGAAGTTTTTCAGTTTGACTGCACTTCAGAGCGAGTTTGAGAAGCTTTATTGCTGTCAACTGCTCCAACACGTAGCACAATTTATGCTATCCATAGCAAGTTTCTCGAAACCATGCAGCAGATGGCCTGCTGCTATCACCACTGATGAAAACACCAAACTCATAATGAA
This sequence comes from Neosilurus mollespiculum, assembly GCA_030014195.1. Taxonomy (NCBI): domain Eukaryota; kingdom Metazoa; phylum Chordata; class Actinopteri; order Siluriformes; family Plotosidae; genus Neosilurus; species Neosilurus mollespiculum. The sequence goes on along the minus strand of JAQMYF010000024.1, from coordinate 36,491,175 downwards.
CCCAGTTACAAGGGGAAATTACCTGAAGATGCTGCAGGAGGTTGCTGTTCCACAACGTCAGGCAAGGAGTAACCTTGTAAATGTCTTTTTTCTATAAGAGCCAACTTACATAAGAGTTAGTGAGAGATTTCCTGATGATCAAGTTTCCTGACCGATGGATTGGTCAAAGTGGTCTCTTGGAATGGGCTCCGCACTCCCCTGACCTCACACCTTGTAACTTTTTTCTGTTGGGTTATATCAAAAGCAAGGTGTATGCCACTAAGCCCCATGACATGTCACAGCTTGAGGAAAGAATCCGCACGGCCTGCAGAGAGGGTGGGGAAGTGTACTTCAGATACCCGCAATGATGGTTTGATTGCTGCATGCAGGGCTGCGTCCAGTATCAAGAACATTTCTGACAAACACTGCCAGACAGACCTAGGAGACCCAAACGTGTATGTCTCACAAAGATCCCCCCTCCCCCCTCCATCACATCTTCAACTCACACCTAAGAGAGAGCTTCTCTCACATCCCAGCGAAGTTGTGAACCTGTGGTCAGAAGGTCTGCAGTGCCCGTTGTGGTGGCCACCTAAGAACCCGATGGTGGAAATGAGTGCATAGAGAAGGAAGCCTTCAATCTGAAGAAGGAGATCTTTTCGGTTTGGTTGTCCCAGAGGTCTCCTGAGGCAGCTGACAGGGCTGCAGCTTCGGCAGTCACAGAAGCAAAATCTTGGGCATGGAAGGAGTTCAGGGATTTTTCATTACTAACATCAAACACTTGAGGGAATTAATTTATTCATTTATTTGTTATTTATGTATGGATATATTTTATATCATACATTATTTATTTATTCATCCCTTCAGTACAGTTACACAAAATCCGTGCCCAGGTAAACTAAAGCTATTCTGGTGGCTTGTAACTAAATACTATACCAAGGCATTACTAATCCATCTGTACGTATTTGAGGAAAATTATGTTTAAGACAAAGAATGCTACACACCCACAAACACACACACACACACACACACACACACACACACAAACACACACACACACACACACACACACACTTCACATTATTAGCCACAGGGAGGCACAGAAGGGATATTGTTTTTGTCCAATGTATTATTCTGGGTCAAGTCTTAAGAGTCAACATTAAAAGACTATTAAACTTAAAATTTTCTAAATGCTCCTCTGTAAATCATTTTATACAGTGATCTTTGAGCTTTCCTGAAGGAATTCAATCAGTTTCATATGCACATTATTGCTGAGGAAATTTACATTGATTAAGTCAAAGCCTATAGTTATTCCTGTTCTATTAGTCGAATTCTTGTGTTTGCACTATGGTGACATATGAAATATTTTAGGGTTAAATTCTAGGACAGATGGCACTGTGGCATAGCAGTTAACACATCTGCCTCACAACAAGAAGGTTCTGGGTTCAATTCCGGATTTGGTGTGGGTGTTTCAGTGTGGAGATTGCATGTTCTCCCTGTGCTTGCGTGGGTTTCCTCCAGGTACTCCGGTTTACTCCCATAATCCAGACATGCACATTAGGCCAAGTGACTTTTCCAAATTACCCCTAGGTGTGAGTGTGAATGGTCGTGTGTTGGCTCAGTGATGACTGGTGAGCTGTTCAGAGTGTAACCCGTCTTTTCCCAGAGTCGGCTGAGATAGGCTCCAGCCTTTCCATGACCCTAATAGGATTGAGCAGTGTGGCAAAAGAATGAATAAGGCAATTCAATAATGTAGTGTGTTTGTTGTGACCCATCCGTATTTTCCCTTAACATTTTGTAAAATCTAGTCAGACTGCTGTGATACCCTGAGATATAGGACACTTAGGACTTCTTACATTTACGTGATAAGAAATGTCCTCCTTTCCCTATGAAGCGCATCTTGGCTTGTAATTTCTGGATACACGCTTTATCTATTAAGGGGAAAGTAGAGGTGCTATAAATGTGCACTATTTCTATGCTTGACTTTTATTCTATTCATCTAAAGCTCACAAGGAAGCAACAGGGATTATTCCAGAAGTTCTTCAGGATCTCATGCCACACGTTAACCAGTTTATTTCTAAATGAAATGAGCTGTTAAGTTGGATATAGTAGCAGTGGGGTTCCTGGAAAGGGCACTGTGTTCCAGTGCCAAAACAATGTGTTCAGGTTTTCATGATAATTCTATTGTGATTCTGTATTGATTTACAAAAAACATTGAATTTGTCACGTGACTTAATTATCTTATTTAGTATAGCTTTAAAAACCTACACAAGCACACACACACACACACACACACACACACACACACACACACACAGTACCAGTCAGAAGACACAATTACTGGTGTGTCCAAACGTTTGACTGGTATTTATGTTTATAAGAAGGGTCGTCACTATACCAGAACTCATACTGAAATCACTGAACACCAAAAAATATATTTTTTAAGTTATTTTTTTTGTTTTATGAACACATATATTTAATACAGTAAGTTATTATTATTATTTATAAATGTATTTTATTTTATATCTATAGATGAAGTATTTAATTTACATTAACTGGGTTTAAATCTGTGGAATAACATCAGTCAAGCTTTATGTTGCCTAAGTTCCTGATTTCTCAAGAACTGTCCCATTGCACCCTCATCACAACTTTGAGTGCAGAAAGTTTTTCAGAGTCTCAGAGGTCAGTGGATTGCAGCATATCAGATTCATGCACTTCAGGTGATGGAAAAAACTAAGCCTGCTGAGGAAACAATTGTTTATAACATAGTACCAGTCAAAGACCTGGACACACCGACTAACTGAACTATTTCTAACTGAAATAGGAGGTGTGTCCAAACTTTTGACTGATAGTGTGTGTGTGTGTGTGTGTGTGTGTGTGTGTGTGTGTGTGTGTGCGCGCATATATATATATACATATATACATGCACACAGACCCTTTGGTGAATCTTATTAAAATCACATTAGGAATATAAGGAATATAGTGAGACCATGAGTGAGAGGAAGCAGCAGAGGCTCTGGAGAAAATGAGTAATGGTTAGTGAAGTTAATGATGTTCAAAACTTCCTCACTTAATGTGTCTGGAGCGTGCACAAGTATTTACAGACAACAGAACACTAGAACTGGAAGACCTGCCTCTTCCGTCATCTCTTCCTGGAGTTCTGAGTCTGAGTTTACTAAACACAACTATAAGGCCAATACTGTTTTACTCATAACAATGCAGCGTGTGGTCACTGTTTGGTGTTATTTTGGCAGCACGACAATTTTCCTCATATCACAGTGATGCAGTGCAAAGCAAAACTTCTATCATCACTAAAATTACTTGGGGGAAAAAAACCCCAAACAAATTGCTTTTGAAAAAAGCACAATTTTACTAGGATTATATTTTATTAAACACTATTAACTCATGTATAATTCATGAGACTACTCTCAGTTATGAGCCCCTCTGCTGGTGAATTTATTCATCTTGATGGATTTTGCCCTGTCTGTTTAGAGTTTATCGTGTCAACATTGTGCATCTACCTGTAACCTGAGTGACTCTCCAACATTATTGAATCAACACTTTCATACTCAGCTACATCATTCAAACTCTTGTATCGAAGCAGTAGGTATTGTAGGTAATTCCTTGTATATGTGGAGGTCCAAACAGGTCATTTTCGATTCCATACATGTCGATTCATTCCAACAGAATTGTTTCATGGTTGTTAAATGTACATTAAGGTTTTTTTTCAAATTGATATCATAGTGTAATAATTAGCTCTAATAATTCCCTGATCAGCAATAAAACACTCATAGCTGTAGTGTCTAATAATAATTTTATTTGGAAAACCTTGCTGAACAAACTAGTGCGTTTAAATGCCTGCATTACACAGAAAAATATTTGTAATAACTATTATTGGATTTAAAATACAATTATACAGCAACAAAGTTTACTCTCGTTATGAGGTAATCATATGGCGTTTTGCTGTATATACATACTCACCAGATATCAGATAATTCTTGTGTGTGTGTGTGTGTGTGTGTGCCTGTGTATTCACTACTTTCCATGTAACAGGTCTAATTGAACAATAATAAACCACCTCCAAGGCATTGTAAAGCTCATCAATGAATGCTAGGCCATTAGGTTTTGTCAGGCATATATAATCTACTTTATTACTATATATTCTACCTCTGAACTCCTCTGCATTTTGTAAATCATAAGCTAGGCCCCGAAACTAATCTTTCCATCTCATTTGCCAAACAGCTTAATCCCACAAAGGTCATGGTGAGGTTGGTGCCTAACTCAGCCAACATTGGACAAAGGCAGGGTGCACGCTGAACAGCTCGCCAGACCAAGATGAAAAATAAATATTATATTTGAACAGTGTGAACCAATCAATATGGAGATTGCAGGTTCAAATCCAGGTTGATGCCACAGCCATCCGTGTCCCAGAGACCATGGGAGCTAATTGGCCAAGCTCTCATGGGAGGGAGGTTCTGCTCACTTCCCTGTCACTCACAGCAATCACTAGCCACTTTTGGCATCTGTGAGCTCATTCGTACAAGGGCGGAGGATAGCGCTTTTCCTCCAAGTGTGTTAGGCCGCCCCCAAATACACATGTTCAACAGTTTGTAATGCGGGTGGCAGCATCATGAGCAATCCCGCTTAGTATCTTTTCCAGGCACCTAAAGTCAAATAAGTGCTAAACTACAGTTTATTTTCATTGGGGTTCACAGGATAAGACAAACCATGTGCTAAGAAAGTTACTGATAAGAGCTCTGCATGTTCCAAAATACTTCTACTCCATTAGCAGAAATTCTTAGTAGAAAACAGTTCCTTTTCCTTGTCCTCAAAGCATTGGTTTTTCCATCATAACAGCTCTTGATAACAATCTTTCTCTTGTCATTTGCAGCTCACAGCCATCAGGAGCCACAAATCAGTCACAATAGCAGTATCTTGTGCTGCTGAGTAGGAGTAGGTTACGAGCTGTTATGCAAAACGGTTGCTCTGTGATCTGATGTGAGGTCTAAGCATAGATCAGTTTCTTGAAGAAAAACATTTGCTGACAGTTATTGATTGATTGTCACAGACACCCAAATGATTCCTGCTGGGTCATGTCATTTGGTGGAATATTTTGTCTGTTAGTAGTCGCCGCAACACAGTGAAAGTGAATAATATGCTCTTTGTCATGCGGGAAGAATATGTATATATTAACCGTTAAACAGGCAGCATGCACCAGGAGATACTGCAGAATTTCACTCCATTCATTACCTTAATAAGGCAACGTATACAACTCTAAATAAAATAAATAAATAAATAAATAGCCCAACATGTACATGATATTTTAAAAATAATAATGAAATTGTTGGATCGTAAACAGAAAAATAATAACATTCAATTATTTTTTTACAATTTGTTTTCCACTTGTGCCTGTTTAAGGGTTAAGTTTTAAGATATCTGCATGAATCAAGCTCCCACATGTGCTCCAGGGCTTTTTTTTTAATTACTTTTAGGTTCCAAAGAAGAAAGCTTATTATGATCTACATCCTAACCTTTCCCTTCAGTTGCAAGAATACTGTCTATGTTTAGGGGTAAATAATGTCCTTAAGGCAGTATGGAGAAGGGTATAGGGTGTAAACACACCAAACAAGTGAAATATGTGTAATCTCCCTATACTCCTATCTCTGGTGACTTCTGTGTGTTGGTAATTTTCAAATACTATCAATTAATAATCTAACATTAATCACAGGGGAGGTGTAAAATCAAGACTATTAATCTATGTCCAGCTAATTATTATGAATGGAACTATGTATATAACATTCTTGAATGTGTAACCAGAACATCAGCTTCACCAGAAAGAAGGTTGGTATCAGAAAGAAGACTGAACATCACACTTGTATATCAGATAAAAATAATAAATAAAAAATCTCAGTCTCTACAGCTTATGTTACAGCTTTTACCTGGTATTAAAAATTACACTATACATTTGGGTAGCCACAGATATCAGGAACATTGTTTGGTTTTATCTTTTCTGCTGTAGGATATTGTCTATATAATAAATTTTTCACACATGCAGAGCACCTACCTGGTTAAAAACAAACCTCATCAAATCAAGCATAAAGCATTTTTTGTGCCCTAAAAACATGCATATCGCATTGTTTAAAAAAATTATAATAATAATTGAAAAAAATGTAAACACCCAGGTAAGTGTCTACACTGTTTATATACTGGTAAACTTCCTGTGTATTAATTTATTATTATTATTTTGTTTTTAATAAACACAAGATGGTGGCACGGTGGCGCAGTTAGCACGTCCACATTACAGCAAGAAGGCCTGGGTTTGATTTCCGGGCTTCTCCCCATGTTTGCGTTGCGTGGGTTCCAGGTAATCTGGTTTCCTCTCACAGTCCATAAACATGCACATTAGGCTAATTGGCTGTTCCAAATTGCCCCTAGGTGTGAGTGTAAGTGTGAATGGTTGTATGTGTGTGGGCCCTGCGATGGTCTGGCGAGCTGTTCAGGGTGTACCCCATCATCTCCCAGAGTCAGTTGAGAAAGGTGCCAACCTCCCTGCAACCCTAATTAGGATTAAGCTGCTTACAGGGTACATACACCATATGGCACAAATTATGTCGACACTTGACGACACTTTCACTCCAAATTCTTTAATTTCAGTATTTAAAACACCTGACTTTAACTTTTTTTTACTTGTACAAAATATAAGTAGATTTCAAGTAGAAATGTGCATGAGTCCTAATCAAGGAGTGATTTAAGGCTGTTTTAAATTCATTTATCATCACAATACCAGCCATTCATTTTGATTAATTTAGGGGAAGTATTCAACTTTGAGTGCTTAAATTTTATACAAAGCAATTCAGGTCAAGAACAAGGTATTTTTAGGGGTGAAATTAAGGGGTTTGGTGTTGGTGTTTGTGAATAGTGTTGAAAATGAATGAGTATTAAGAAAGGATTGTCATGTGTTCCTTAATCGCGTGATGTGATAATACAAACTCTCGGTTTTTCATTACATATATGAGCAGCAGTCTATCATTGTGGCAGAATAAAACACAAAGCAACATGATAAATTTTTTCTTTTTATTTATTATATATAAATCATAATAAAAATAATGATTTTGGGGTGCACGGTGGTGCCGTGGTTCAAGCTAAAAAGTTCTGGGTTCGAGTCTTTGAGGCTCAGCGGGGGCCTTTCTGTGTGGAGTTTGTGTGTTTGCATAACCTTACGCCTGTTCTAAATGCTATCAGGATTATTTAGCTAATATTTCAAGAAAAAGGCTTATTGTAACAGATAATAACAGGTGATTTGACCTTGTTTCTATAAATAAAAGCTAATATTTCAGTTACACTGGATTCTCTGAAACACAACTTGGCAAAAGAAATATGCTGGAGTCTGTTGCCCCCTTAACTTACCAAGTAAATATTTTTTTTAAACTACTAGATATCCAACAACACTTGATGTGAATTTGAATTTGGGAAGATAGAATGCAATTCACCAAATGGCTAACGTATTTCAGAGTTAATTAAAGCTGGGGTTGGTAAATTTTTAGCTGTATGCATACACTGTTATATTGGGTGAAATGGTCTTTACACCATGAAATCCATAAATTAAAAAAAAAATTACAAAATGTCATTTTTGGCCACTGTAATCCTGTTAAAATGCATATCAGGCGTTATTTTGTGGTCTTCTGGTAAATATCAAATCAAATGCTCCTGCCGTGCATGAACCTGCAGTTATAGTGTGTGGACGGGGGTGTGGCTCTGGAAGGGCCCCAAAGAATAGAGAAAGGTTTAGCCCTGAAGAGATGCTACTTTCAAATTTTGCTAGCTGTTCAGATTATCAACCCCAGCTTTAAATGACAGATACAAATCAAGCCATGCACAGGGTATGGCATGGTGTTGCCAAATTCAGTGAAAGCCTTCCTTGTTCAAGATCCCCTTTTTGCCCTATACAAATCTCCCACATAACCGCCACCAAAGCACCCCCAGAGCATCTCATTTCCCCCACCATGTTTGACAGAGGGCATCAAACACTTCTCCAGTATCTTTTTCTTTATTCTGTGCCTTACAAGTGTTCTTCAACCTCTGTCCAATGTCTGTGTTCTGTTGTCCATCCTAATCCTTTTCTTTTCTGATCAGTCTCTCTAATTATTTGAAACTCAAAAAGTTGCCTTTTCACTGTTGAATTTGAAACTGGTGTTCTGTGGGTACTATTTAATGAAGCTGCCAATTGAGAACCTGTAAGGCATCTGTTTCTCAAACTAGAGAAGTCCTGGTAAGAGCCAGTTTGCGCTGTTCTGTGAAGTGAGTGGCACATACTGTTGCATGAGATCTTCAGTTCCTTTGCAGTTTCTCATATGGAATAGTCTTCATTTCTTAGAACAAATATAGACTGCTGAATTTCTGAAGAGGAAAGTATTAAGTCTATAATCAAACAAATGCTGATTCTTCAGATATTCAACTAGCTTCAACAAAGCTTTGATTGAATTCAAATTTCTTTTCATTAATATTTTTCTCTTTGCAGAGGCGAATCTGTCCTGAATTTGTTCACATTTTATCTTGCACATCTCCATGGTGTAACTGGTGTAACAACAGAAATATCAACCTGATATTTATTTCCAAATATTGTATCACTGTATGTTCTGGTTAAGTTCTTGTGTGTTTAGTTGTTTATTATGAATTACTGGATAATTCTATGTAGTTTTTTAATTTCAGTGAAAAAACTGGATCTGCGGAAGGGCATCTTTAATTTTCTTATGAAAGGACACACTCCATTATGGTATTTATTTATTGTGTTGGGGCAAGTGAAAGAAAACATATTTTCTTTTCTCTAAATAAATTACCAAAAACTGAACACTTAAGTTAATTTCTTTTATAAGACAAAAATCAATCAGCTACACATTTTTGGCCTGTTTCCTTTAAGATATTTTATAACAGTGGAAGGCCGTTGGATTTGAATGTTTTATTTTTCATTTCCTTGTAGATCACTTTAAACAAAGTTATATTATATAAAAATTTAAACTAATTGAAACATAATTGTATTGATTACATTTTACAATTTGACAAGAAACATACGTTTTCCGTTAACAAACACTTTTGTAACTAACAGTGTAATATGACCTGTTGGAACAATGTAAAACAAAGCGTTAAAAAAAAAGTTTTTAAAAGTGTAAAATGTTCTCGAAAATCTGTTTATTGGTTTATTGCTATTCTTGACTAGTTTCAAGGTTTGAAGGAAGACTTTCTAACACTGGACAAAGATGTCATGGAATAATGGTCAATAAAATCTGAGACCAGACAATTATTAATTAGACTACTTTGCCATACATTTATTGTTTAGTTGACTGGAGGGATAAAAAACCCTTACTATTCTCTCAGAATTATAATTTAGTAATTCATATTTATGTTCAGATAAATACGCATTGATTACTGTTTGTATTTCTTTATTAAAAAGTCACAGAGAGCACATATAAAATGTTTACTCACACCCTTAAGTAAAAAGACATCATAACCTTCCATTAAACAGATAAATAAGACAAAGTTTTAAAAACTGAAAGGATCAAATTACAGGAGTAGAATGAAGAATGTTGCACCCCATGCACTTTTTTCTGCTGTTTCATTGCTGGTTGAAGACTTTTTAAGCCACATTCCGTGTCAGTGCAGGTGCTTACAGTTTTAGTGATATGATCAACAAAGATAGCTGGATGAAACAGCATAACGTCAGCAGCAAACCTCACACTGAAGCTGCTGGTGGCCTTTGTCAGGATCATGTTCATCATGATGCTGACTAAGCTGTTCCTGTGGGAATCTGCTGTAATCTTACACTTACAGGTCCATTTCGGCATTCAACCAAAACCATACAACTGGTATTAAGTGTGTATGTGTGAAGCTTTTTTCTCTCACACAAGGCTCAGTGCACTATGCAGTCCATTATGCAGCCTGTACTAATTCTTATTGACTTTTAAGTTTTGTGCAGATCTTTCACACCTCTGTGCCCTCTCGGGGATACAGGATGCCAGCGGTGCTCAAGCCAGGGTAGAAGTGGCCACTGAATTGGTTGAGCGCAGGGCTGTTGTAGCCTAACGTGGAATGAGACCCTGAGGGGGAGATAGGAGGAGGTGGTGGGAGAGGAGATGCCCATTCAGGGATTGTGGAACCAGGGGAGTAGGAGCTAAAGCCTGGTGTTTGGGTTGCTCTTTGTGTGCCTTCCATTGGCAGGCTTAGAGGAATGGGACGACTGACTGGTTCTCCACCCACCTCCACTGACAAGGCTGAAACCTCAGACATTTCTGCTAGGAAGTTGCTCAGGCAAGCAGGGGTACCCATGGGTGAAGTTTTCTCAGGTGAGGCTGAAATGTCAAGTGTTGCATTTTTTGGGCTCCCACTCTCATCTCCGGCCTCTGAACTAAGATTTCCTCCAGAGTTGCCATCCCCAGCAAGGCCATCAGACTTTCTCTTCCTCTTGCGCCTGAAGTTGCCATTGTCAAACATTTTTTCACAGTTTGGGTCAAGCGTCCAGTAATTACCTTTACCTTAAGAATGCAAGACAAAAATGTGACATGAATTTGACTAGAATATGACACCAACCAAAAACTTGGTACCCACCAGTATTCAAAATAGCATAGGACAATTAAATGACTAACACAATCAAGTTCTTACCAGGGTCATCTTCATCCCTAGGAACTTTCTTGAAACAGTCGTTCAATGATAGGTTGTGACGAATGGAATTCTGCCAGCCAGCTTTGCTCTTATTGTAGAAAGGAAAATTATCTGCTACATACTGGTAAATCTGACTTAGAGTCAGGCGCCGATCCGGGGCACCATGTATTGCCATTGCAATGAGTGCTGAGTATGAGTAGGGTGGCCTGACCAGCTTCATTAAGTCCTCCTGAGAAGGCATGGAGAACCAACCCAGTTCTCCACCACTGCCCCCAGGGCCTCCTTGTCCAAGGTAGGGCCTCTGCATGCCATAGTGCTGTGGTGCAAAAGAGGGTATGGCAGGACCTTGAGCACCACCCAGATATGCAGAATTGTTGATCCCAGTACCACTGAACCACAGATATGGGTTAGGAGATGAAGTTGCATATTCCCCAAGATCGTATGAGGAGGGATTTGTTCTCTGTGGACTTGGTAATGATGGGGGAGGATAGTAATTATCGCTGTAAAGGCTAAGCTCTGGAGGCTCCTGTCCCAAGTTGGGGAATTGTGGACCACATCGAGTTGGAGACTGACCTTGTTCATATGATGTCATGATAAGATGTTCCAGTCAGTATTTGTTCCAGTACAAATAGTTCAGGTGGCACCAGATATAATACGCTGTTTCTTCTATGGTCCAGAAATATTTCTTGCCTTCTTCTTTTGAAAACAGATCCCCAGTTGAGAAGTCTAAAATCTTTCTTCACTCTGCCATTGTTTGCCCTTGCACTCTTGTGAACACTGTCACCTGTCGCACCTGTTTTATTCATGCACACCTGGAACCTCCCTTCTTTCTTCTTATTGGTTACTTTCTCTTTCTGGTTAGATGGCTATATTCACTTCTTGGTCAGTTATTTTGGTTATTTAAAAGATTTATTTAAAAGTTTGTAGAGTGATTCTTGACATGACTATAACTAATTGCAATATTAAGCTAATTTAAAAAATAAATAAGCATCATGTTCAATAAAATAATGTATAGATATGTCAAAGTTAAAAAATTGATGCAAATATTGAAAGTTTCATGCTGGAAAAAGTTTTAAGTGTTATTTTAATGCCATACTGTTGACCCAAAGAATTAAAATACCAGATTTATAAAGGGCATAAAAATTACATAGCATTATTATTTTTATTTACTTTCTTAAACACAGCAATTTGCTGTGACTGCTTAAATACACAATGAGTCTTAAACAGCTAAAGTTAGCAAAAATATCTTTCTAACAGTTAAGTTAATAAATATTTAAGATGGATAAATCGTAGTTTGGAGAAAACTTAATGGATCCCTCACTAACAGTGTCAGTGTTGTACATTTGCCTCTTGATCATGTAAATTTCACCACCACTTTAAGGTGTGTTTCAGTGTGTGTGGTCCAGCTATTCATCACAGTGTGGGGACATAAATCTGTTTACACAGTCACATTATGGGGACTTGGCTTCCTTATGGGGACA
>JAQMYF010000024.1:36466467-36478965 GCA_030014195.1 Neosilurus mollespiculum | reverse complement strand
GGTTATAGTAAGGCAAGTAGTGGTTATGTTTATTGTTAGGGAAATTTCTAGTGTTTAGGGAAATTTCTCCAGGAAATTAATGCAAGTATTGTCCCCACAAGTTATGGAAACGAGACTGTGTGTGTTTGTGTGTGTGTGTGTGTGTGTGGTGTCATATATACATATATATATATATGTATATATGTATGTATGTATGTATGTATGTGTGTGTGTGTGTGTGTGTGTGTGTGTGTGTGTGTGTGTGTGTGTGTATGTGTGGTGTGTACATGTGTGTGTCTAAATGTGTGTGTGTGTGTGTATAAATATAGAAATATCTATATAAACAAACAAATAACAAATACAGAATGAACACTGTCAAAGGGTAACATGTAGAGTATTAGCAATATGATAAATAGTAGAATAGTACAATAGTAGAAACACCTAAAGTAATTCCTAAATGCAGTAGGGAAGATAACTTATTTTGCTTTTTATTAAGGCCTAACAAACAGCCTTCTACATGAAATATTATTATCCTGCTTGCAAACAAAGCAAAGGTGTTGATCACCTTTCGGGATTTATTTCACAATAATGACCATCTTACTGTGTGTTATCCCATACATAACTGTCGATTATCAACAACTAACTGTCACTGCTGCAGTATCTACAGCTTTCTCTCCCTCGCTCATTCTTTCTCTCACTCCTCATCTGCCTGGCTATCTCTTCATTTATCTCTGTTTTAATATATTCAGCATACACATTTCATTCTTAATTTCTTTGCATATATGGTCTGTATACTTTGCTGAAATATCCAGCCAGGTGTGACAAGTTACCAAAACACTCTCCAAAACACAAATAAACGCTGATATGAAAACCGTTTCTAAATTAGCACTACTAATGCAAGATTGAAAAAAGAATATTTTGAGGAGAATTACACAATAATATAACAATAAAAATAGATGTACAAATGAGAAATTCAGTTTAAGCGGACCAGCTTCGAAAACTCAGCCTGGGCCGATGGGTTGAGTTATTTTCCAGCTTCCTGGTCAACAAAGGTTTGCAATGTTGCATCAGCAGCAGTAATTTAGAAACTATTTCTATCTACCAGCATTCAGCTGTGTTTTGCCAGCATTTAGGTAGTAGCTGGTCAGAGCAAGCTGGATTTTTCAGCAGGATAAGCAGGGTAACCCCCTCTCTTTCACTTCCCTGTCTCTTATCTATCTATCTGATTGTCTGTCTATCTATCTATCTATCTATCTATCTATATGTGTGTCTGTGTTAATCGCTTTAATTCCTTTGTTCTCGCTCTCTTCACTCATTGTATCTATATATCTATATTTATTTCACTCTCCCTATGTTAGTCTTTATTTCCTTCCAATCCCAATCTTCTTGTATATTTATTTCCCTCTACTGTCTCTACACTGTCTCTTTCTTTTAATATCAGAATCAGAATATACTTTATTGATCCTGGAGGAAATTGTGTAGATATGCCTGGATTTCCACCTAATGCTTTGTTTTATTTCATGTATAAATTCTCTGCCCATATAAATAGCAATTGTATACCATGTCCAGACATTTAGTTATTTATATGATAGGGAATCTAGCTTGGTTTTTTACCAACTACTAGGTGACAGGTTATCTTTGTCGCCTATTAAACATTTTGATCGATTGGTTGGTTGTGTGATTTTAATGCTATTTCATACAGAATAAAAAAAAATCTAAAATAACATACATTAAGAAGAAATGAGTCTGAGGATAACACAACATTTAAATCCTTCTTCGCTTCTCTGTTGCTTGCTGAATGAATCAATAAATATGATCTATTAGTAATTGTGTTGTTTGATTTCAGTGTGCCCTTAGCAAAAAGTAGTTTATTCAAGTGTACTACAAGTATACTAATTTTATACTAAAACTGACACAGTATACTTGAAGTTTACTTATTATATACTATGTTTTATGTATTTCAGAATAGTATAGTGAAGTATACTCAGTTTATACTGAATAGTATAAAGAAAAGCCTAAGTACATCAATACTAATAGAATAAAATATTTTTCAAGTATACTTAATAAAATAAACGTCACTTTTTGCTACGTGTGTCCAGCTCTGACTGCGTTTTCAGGCCTGTTCCAGCTTTTTATCTGCCACAGTAATTAATCCACTCATCATTTTTCCAGTAGAGGGGACAGACTTCAGAGGGCTGCACGTGGTGTGGGACGCATCCGTGTTCTGAGCGCGTGCTGTGGGAAACCTTTGCGTGACCAAGGAGACAGAAACACAATAGCATTAGCAAACAATCTGGGTTAAACCTTAGCAGACTCCTCTTAAACACACGCTTGACTAAAGCCATCGGAAGTTACGTTCGCGAGGTGATATAATTTACCGTGTGACTGTTTATAGTTACCTTTAACTACACAGTGTGGGAAGAAATAGCTGAACAGGTCCATTCTGCTAGCAAACTGTGTACAGTAGCTCGGAAGATTAGCTGCTAGCACATTCGGGTGGTTAGAGAAGTCTGCAGATGTAGTGTGTGAATATTGTGCAGTTTACTTCCAACTCGTAAGCGTGCTTTTTTCGGATTCTAGATGGCTGACAGTGCTTCAGCTGGGGAACAGTGCGAGGATTTGGGTCGTGAAACTTTAGAGCTCAGTAAGGAGTTAGAGAGAATGACCGAACAGATGGAGAATATTTCAGGTAACATTCATAAACGCTTTGTGGGATGCTGTGGAAGAACGCTGGTTATTTTAGTGGGGTGGTAACAGTCTCCAGTTCTCTGCTCCCAGTGAGTCTGACTTGGATGGCGTACGACATGGTGGTACTGAGGACTGATCCTCAACTCGATAAATCCCTCAAGAGGCTGGAGAACGAGTTGAGCCAGTGCCAAGTTGTTATCTGCGGCTCCAGAGACAATCTAGTTGACCAATGTACAACTGCAGACCAAAAGACAACCCAAGAGTAGAAGCTGATATATGTTATTTAATAAAGGTGCCTTTTCAGTTCTCGATTTAAGCCTCTCATAAAAGATTGTAAAACACATGCATTTGTTTTTGAGGACCGAATGTCATCTTCTTACGGATCCATGTGTAACAGAAAGTCGGTTTAGACTGTCATCACATGCCAAAATAGTTTCTTTTCACATTTCATCTGTTGCATTTCAGTGCTGGTTTTGGTTGTATAGGAGGCAGGTTCGCTCTACAGATACAGAACATACAGTAATCTACATACACTGAATCAATGAATGATGTTTATTCCAAATGCGTGTTTAAAAAAGTAGTCCGGAATGCTATAAATAGTACAAACAATGACAAAACAAATGAATGAATGTTTATTTCATAAAAATAGCAGTCAGTAATCAGTTAAATAAATAAAATGATAAAAGAAAAAAAAATAGCATGAATAGATGTCAATTCATGCACAGTGACTTGCAGAGCTACTGTATGATTGTAAGGGATTTTTCCTGTTGTTGTATTCAAATTTATTTATTCGATACTGTTGAATGTTTGTTCAATCTGTTCCAGAAGGAGAAAATGGAAAAGTCCTCTAATACCCCATTGACTTCTTCTACTGTTGATTTGGATTACATCCTGATGCAGCTGGATATGATTTCTGAGTCTTTGGATCAGTTGGAAGGTGTGAATAACTGTATTGGAGATTTATCTTATTTAATTCATCGTTTAATTTAATAACTTAAAATCTATTTAAATCAAATGCAATTGTTAAGTTTCCTCAATGAGTGTTTTGAGTGTTTCATTTTATTTTCTATTTTGACTGAGCTGACATTTGATATTCATCTAAAATGTATTACAATCTATTATATCTGATCATTGAAATGTATATAAACTTGCATATAAACAATTGTGAATTGCATATAAACAATTGTGATGAACCTATAATATACTTTATAAAAAAAAAAAAAAGAACAGACAGATTAATTAAAAAGTTTAAAAACCTGTTTGCACACTGCACAATAAACAAAGCTCTTGTCAGTTGGCTCATGGTTTCTAATTACATTTGATGCTTCCAGTATGTGGCGATATAGTTTTCTTTCCTTTTTTCTTCTTTCCTTTTCTTTTTTAAATTCTTTATTCTTTACTGATGGAATTTAAAGTGCCTATATAAAATTAAACTGACAGCTGTGAATCTTTTTTTAGAGCATTTGTAGGTCAAAGTACTGTGTTATACAGGTTTAAACAACATTTGTTTGAATATGTATTCAAACATATTCTTCAATGTGTGCTGCTGTGAGAAAAAGTGTAAAATTGCATTAATAATTTTCTTTACAGTAAGGACCTCGTTGTGGTAGCTTGCAACAGAGGATGCCTTTTTTTAATGCTTGGTGAGAATATGACAGTGTTTTGCCCTAGGGTCAGTACATTTTTAGGTGATCTGATACAGCACAGATCACAACAAACTTATGGGCGAAACTTCCATCCATTACACCAGTGCTAACCTTAACATCTGCTGATGCCAGTCACTCGTGATGGTTAGCTAAAGAAAAGAGGAAGATTAAATGGGACAGATATTTAATATTAAAGGTGGTGCATGACTTGATGGATGGCACATGCAGAAGGCTAAAGCACTATGCTACACAATCTGTTATTGTTTGTTGACTTTGTGTCCTACAGTCCCTTCAGTCATTGCAGTCAGGTTTACTGAATTAGCATGTATGAGTTCTAGTGGCTTGTTTGTCCCTGATTTTTTTCTCCTAGTTTGATCCAATGTTTATTCTTTGTTTTCAGTGAAGGCTCAGTCGCTGCAGTGTAATTTAACTATGTGCTTCACACAGACTGATAAGGTGGCATGTCTGAGCTGTGGTGTGGAAGACTCAGTGCTGATCACATTATCTCCAAAACTGGCAAAGGGAATAGGTAATGGTAGTGAAAAAAATTAAATTTGCACTTAAATGTGTTGAAATATGTTAGACATGAGACAGCCATTAAAATCATTTAATTCCTCAGAATATCCTCTTTTTATATAGATTATTATACCCGAAATGAAAAATTCACACCACTGCAGTGGGCTATAAACATTCCAGAATTAAACTAGAACTAAAGCAGGGTCATAATAGTAATTTCATTATTTAATAGTTGTTTTAGTGTGTTCCATGTTTGCTTTGATTGTACATTTTCATCTGCTGTTGGCTGAACGCTTTTGATAGCCAGGGCTCAGTATTAAATCGTACTATTTCTGCTACAGATGCCTTATAGTTCGATTAAATGATGACCACATGAAATCTCTTTCTTGTCAGGCATAGTTAACATCAGCAGTTGCATCTTGTAAATAGCAATTTTATTTTTTAAATGTATTTATTTTTTAAATTTGTATTATTATTTTTATTATTATAATTAATTTATTTAGGATTTTGTTTGTTTGTTTGTTAACTGGACCCCAGGTTCTCTAACACCTGTTTCCACTTAGATCTTCTTGAAGTCATTACCCTTGGGGTTTTCTTACTTTTAGGTCTCAATGCAGTGTGAATGATTGAACGATGTATTCAGTATGGACAGAAAGCAATCATTTTGGTGTCATTAGTTAAATCCGTTTGTGTTTTTTCATTATTCTAATTTGGATAAAGATCAGACTGTAGTTTAAGAGAGATTTATACATTAAAGTACTTACCACTGTAAGTACAGTGGAGTCCAAAAGTTTATACATATATATATTTTTTTTGGTTGTTTGTGTTTTTGTTCCAGATATGTGAAATTAACTTGAGTGAAAAGTAAAATCTTTGTAATTTTTTAAAGAAGAGATTCTTAGTATTTCAAATGTCTGTTTTGTTTTAAGTTTGTTCAAAACTTTGTGATCCATTTCAGAGCAAATCCACCCGAGTGTTTTATGATTGTTTCAATAAAAGAAATTCAACATGTGGAAAATTTTGTAAATCCTTTCGTAATTTTTTTAACATGATCAGTATCACAATTTTGGTAATATTATTAGAAAAGAATGCAAAACAAGCACTTTGACTAAGTGTACAGGTTCATAAAACAATGATGCCATCTTGTGGTTCTGAAGACAAGTAACACCACACTGGGATTATTACATAAATTAGCTAGTAACATTAGCCTACTACATTGACGGGGTTAACATCCTTCTCCCATTTCCAGCAGAACAAAAAAAAAACAAACTGTAAAAGTACAATAAAATGCTATAAGACAATAAAAAGTAAAAATGCTGTTCAAAAATAGTGGTGCAGCAATGTTGTGCGCTTCATCAAGAGAGCCCGCAGGGCTCTTAACTTTCATCAAATGTTTGGGGTCCATAACCAAGACCCCTAATATTCCAGAAATTGTAAATAATGAGTAAGTTTGATTTTGTTTCAACATACTTCTTTTACAATATGGATACAATCTTTGTAGCTTACTTCTATAAAGTACACAATACAGTGGAAGATCCATTAATTTAATAAGGAAAAGGGAACATAGGTACAGGGAAACATCGGGCCTGGGGAACATAGGAATTGGGGAACATGGGGCTGATCCCAATGTTAGGAGTGAGACCACACTTGTTAGGGGCAGAGGTGCTGCAGCTGCAAAAGTTTAGGTGGCCCTGCCCCACCCCATTCTCCCATTTATTTTTGCGACATAAAATCCAGTTCAGGTTTGCCTATTGTTTAAAACTGACCAGAACAAATAGAAATTGAAAAGAATTTGTAAATCTAAAAAATACTGACAAATTCAGCCTTCAAAAATACAAAAGGATTGAAAATTTCAAAAAAATGTGACCCTGAAAAGCACTGCTTAACATACATTCCAAATGCACGCGATATATCAAGTAAAGGTGTTTATGTCTATGGGCACAATGATATTAATAAACATCACCATCTGGAGGTGCAGTGCAGAACTCTCATCATAACATAAATGACAGCTATCAGCATATGCATGGACAATGCAAGCAGGTAAAAATCACTGCACAAAATTGTTCCTCTGGTCATGCGGCCTTGTTATTGTTATTGTAAACAGACACAGAACCAAAGCAGGATGTAAAACTGATCATGGAAGATAAAACACAGACTATTCTCGAGTCAATGTGCACCTTTAATTTTTTACTGTGAAAGGATTGAGAAGTTTATTTCAAAACTTTGCATTTTTTCCATATTGGTGTATACTCATTAATTCATTTGCTAAGCTGCTTAATCCTGCTAAGGTCTCAGCCAACTGTGGGCGAAGGCGGGGTACACCCTGAACTGCTCGCCAGTCCATCACAGTGCAACACATGCACACACAAGTAGTCACACTCACACCAAGGGGCAAATTTGGAACAGCCAGTTAGCTTAAAGTGCCAGTCTGTGGAAGGAAAATAGAGTAGCCAGAGGAAACCCACGCAAGCATGAGGAGAACATGCATACTGCCAAACTCCAGTACTGATAATACTTATTTATGCACATGAAATTATGTGCCTGAATTACTTTCAGCCATTTTCACATACTTCTTTATCCAGGAACATGCAGGGAAACTTATGCCTTTATTTGATTTTCAGAGTGTATCATTCCTTGTGCTAATGTTTTTGGGTTTTTTTGTTTTTTATATATGGCCACCAATAGACTATTATAAATTTTATACATAGTATAATTTCGTTAAGACAAAGAACATATTAGTGCAAATATATTCAATTATTAAGGAAAATACAGATTGAATGTTGAACATCTTAATTATTAACCTAAATTTCTTTCTGCCATCTCATGTGTGTTCTTTATATGTGGTATTTATACATGTGCTCATTAAAAAGTACCACTACTGGTCGTCCTTACAGGATAATACTGTGTAATGTAATATGTTTCAGCGATTTGAGCTTGTTTTAACATAAATGACCATAAAAAGAATAATACTGGGCAATTTTATCCTGCGGATTACTAGCGGGGGCTGAACCAGTGAGGAACAACCATTTTTCCCGGACGTGACGTGAACTCATTGGGTCAGGTTGTCCAGCGCAAGTAAACAAGCAGCAAGTGATATTTAAGATGATAAAACTCCTAAAGGCTCTAAAACTAAAGGCTCTTACCTTATACTGGTTCCTTTTGATGAGGCGCTGCTCCCGTCTGTTCTCATCCTTTGACTTTTTATGAAGGAATTCCATAGGAACAGCGTCGGTGTTTAAAGGAAAAGCTTGAGCTTCGTACCCAGTAGTTCTACCTGAACGTCACACCGAAAGCAGGTTGGGTTGAAAGGAAACCTTTTCAGAGTATGGCCTGTGCCGATGTTAGTATGTTTTCTGTGATTTCTGTGCTTGTTGTGCAGCCATATGCTTTGCACTTACATTTTCCTGGTGATACAGCTCAGCATTGGCCAATAATGTGTCATGTGAGACTGGTGTCTGTCACATTCAGCCCACAAAACAACGAATTCGAGTCATTACCCGGACTGGACCAGCCAACGAAGAAGGCAACATGTTGACGCACATGCCTGGTAGCAATAGTAGTGTGGCAGCACTCGTACGTACTTGACAAGAAGCAAGGACTGACGTTGCCAGAAGGAACTGCTGATGTCATGCATGAACATTTTAAAGAGCTAATAATACAAATTCACCTCATGCAATTGATGTGCAACTGAGCAATTTAGTTGTGTTTTCACTCACAAATGTAATAAAATTTTCCTCACAACAATATTTTTGCCTGTTTGAGGAAGATGTCCAATCCAATCCAATCCACCTTTATTTATAGAGAACTTTAAAAAACAACACACGTTGATAGAAAGTGCTGCAGAGAAGGAGTTTTGTCACATAGTACAAGAACCACAAGAAAATACAACAGGAACGAGATTTTATGGTTTATTTTTCCCATTTAGAGCCTGATAATGATTATGCTGCCTGCTCGACTGCCCGTGGCAAACTGTGTCTGTGATTTTGATTCAAGCATTTATTATGCACTAGTATTAGTAGATTAGTAGATTAGTAGATTAGTAGACCAATCAGATCGCCCCATTCTCTTGAAGTATATACTAATGTCTATGCGAGAGATATTAAAAACAGATATATCAGACGCCACTAAGAGCGCCGTGTGTGTTCTGCACCCATGCGCCGCAGAAGACCTGTGACCTGCCTGGTCTGACTGGTTCAGTATACCTTGTATTTCTGGTCATTCATGAATCTTATACAAACTGGTGGTATTCACTATCATGTACTCAAATCAACCAAAGACCATGTAAAGTTTTGATTTACCTTTGATGGTGAATTGCAGTGGGAAGTGGAGGCCACTGGGGGCGCTGTGTGGTTTTGGACCCATGAACTGAGGAAGGCCTGTGGCCTGCAGGTCTGAAATGTCATAATGTCATATATTTGGTCCTCCATAACTTTTATGCAAATTGCTGGACTATTAACAGCATCAACATGAATATGAATACAGAAATTGTATATCACTGGAAAAAGTGATTTTTCTTTTTTTTTTTTACTTTATTTAAATACATTTGTAATCCTGAAATGGAAAACTGTCCTATGAAGTTTTCTCTAATGAGATATATATATTTAAATTGTTAATTATACCTATAGAAGAGCAATTGTATGGTTTACTGCACTATTTGATTATGGGATGATTTGTGCGACTATTGTATGAGGAGTTTATTCACTGAAGTGAGTGTAGGATTATTTAATTATTTTATTTTCGGGCCATTCCACTCTGTACGAGTATTGCTCGGCTTGCTTTGAACACGGAACATTGAAACAAAATGTCGGACATTGAAAAGGGACAAAATGTCCATCCTAAGTGATAGGGGCGTCAGGTTCAGACCCTTCAGGTCAACTTGACATATGATGTCATTTCTCAGAAAAAGTCATAGTTAACAAGGGGGGTCTCAATGTACCAATCAGAGGTGACATATTTGATGTCATTTTGTCATTTCTTGGAAACAGAGTCAAAGGAACCAATCAGAACAAGGTCAAGTTGAGACATGATGTCATGATAGACCAATCAGTGTGGAATGGGCACTATAAAGGGGCCCGATATATAGAGGGGGTCCAAGATTTTCCTCTCGGAACACTTTCTTTTGTTTGATTGATTGTACGCTTTTCTTTACCTAAAGGCTAACTAAACACCTGAAAAATGAATATCTCTTGTGTCGTGAACTGGACACTTATCGCCACTACAATATCTATGCACAAACAACTGGTTTGACTCTGGTTGATCCCAGTATGCATGGCCTTTACCAAGCAAAAATAGAAGAAAATTCCCAGGGGTAATGAAACCAGCTGCTAAGCCCATCCTGTTCTCTCACCAAGGTGAGAGTTGTGAGGAGGCTCATCACTCACTTCCAGGCCAGCAGGGCTTCCAATGAATAAAGCTGCAGCTGCCGGGGGTTTTGAACAAGTTGCTGCCTCACTCTTCAACCCCATAAAGTGCCCCATAAAGAAGGGAGGGCCTGTCTTGTCTCACAGAACTGAGAAAAACAAGTGTTAATGATGTGCATGTATTTATGTTAATACAGTACATTGTCATTTACTCAAGAACATAAAATTATTTAGGTTTGCCTTTCCATTTAATTCTTTTTCAATCTTTCCTATTGATTGTGTTATTGTATATATAGTTATTTATTTATTTATTATTACTCATACAAAAAAAAGTTCTCACTCACTCTCACTCATTTTCTGAACCTTTTAATCCTACTAGGGTTGTAGGGAGGCTGGAGCATATCTCAGTCAACACTAAGGTGGGGTACACCCCAAACAGCTCACCAGTCCATCCCAGGGCCAACAACACACAGTACCTAGAGGAAACCCACGCAAGCATGGGGAGAACATGCAAACTCCACACAGAAACGCGGATGTGCTAACCACTACACCACCATGCTGCCCCACTAAAAAAGTAGCTACAGGGATTTAAAACAGGAAATACTTAAGAGATTTGACTGGATAACGACTGCAGTAATTAATATGTTTCAGCTGGCAGCCATTGTTTAAACCTTACTTGATATAGTGATCGATTTCTTAATCAACCATATAATAAGGTGTATCCCATGGAAAAGGTGTTACTGTGTTTCAGAGGGGTTGGCTCAGTGGCCTGCATCATGCAAAGGAAACAACTAAGGAGATTGTTAAAATGACTGGAATCAGATGTATTAAAAGTAGAACTCCCGATATGCTTATTAGTGAAAGTAAGAGCATTTCCAACTGCACGATACATCAAGAATTCAGGAGAATGAGATTTAACATATGCGGGTCTATAAGGAACTCACTTGTTAGTGATGCTAGTCAAAAAAGGCTTACAACTGCAAGAGTAAGTTCCACCTTGTTTTTCTTCCTTGATATCAGGGACAAATTTCAGGAAAACAATGTCAGAATTCATCAGGTTCAAACTGTAAAAGAGTTGTACGTGGTACGTGGTGATGGGGCCGGTGGCGTAGCAGTTAGGGTGCTGGGCTCACAGTCGAGAGATCATGGGTTCAAATCCTCATTGGACCCCCACTATGCTAAGACTCTTCCAAGGTCTTAGCCACAAGTGTGCCTCTGTGGTACCAGTAAAAATACTGGGAAAGTAACCTGCGATGGACTAGCGTCCCATCTAGGACCAGGAGGGGATGAACTCCTGGTCGCTTCACGCTACAGAGGGGATAAGCACCAGCCTGATGAGCCACTAGGCTCGGGTGTAAAAGCCCAACAGACTTACACGATGCATGAGAAATCATTTTACAACATGAAAGTCTTATACATGTGCTGGAGAAGACTTTACGGAGTAGTTTGACTTGACTCTCATCAATACAAGATCTCTGTGAAAATTGAATACACCTCTGGATAATTAACATTTATGTACTGAAAGATTCATTTTGTGAAATCCATCGATCCTGAGATGGATAATCGTTTAAGTACATGCCACACGGGAACATTTGCAAAAAGGACACTATTTAATTTTATTCATGTATACATATTTAAGTATTATCAGATTTATTAGCTTACTGTAGAGCTAATAAATTTTATGCAAGTTTCAGTGTAAGTTAATTGATAATACCACCTGAATGCACTTTCTGAACCAAGAGCATCAAGGTGAGCCTTTGCACTGCTGTCCGAGGAATAATTTGCAGTTATTTTCTGTTTTATTACCAAAACAGCTAAGTTTTTCTCTGTCAAACTCAAAAACCTGTCATATTGAAATAGTCCAAGCTGAACTTTCTACTGGTTTTCACGCCGTCTCCAGTCCATGTATTCGGTGATATCCAGGCTGTTTGTTGTAGTTTGGATGAAACGTAAGTTTGGACGTTCAGCTCCCCAGCTGTCCACGATTTCGCATTTTTATGGACTGCAGACTGAATTTCTCAAGACTTGTTTAATGCTTTTAAAAATGAGTTTAGCACTTTATTGACTTTTTTTAAATTTTGGACGCTCTGTAATGGAAAGCGACTTGTTGTATGGTTCATATCGAAGCTAGCTTTACTGTAAGGTCTGTACTGGTTTCTCACACAAAGGTAACATTTCCTTAGACACTTGTTTAACCCTTCTTTTTCTGTATCTGGGATTTCTGTTTGAAACTTCAATTCAATTCAGTTTTATTTCTATAGCGCTTTTTACAATTGACATTGTCACAAAGCAGCTTTACATAGTAAAAT
>JAQMYF010000024.1:36427275-36439775 GCA_030014195.1 Neosilurus mollespiculum | reverse complement strand
TCTTCAGTGTCATCTGGCAAAATGATATCTGAAGGCAGTTCGTTTTTCAAGGGCATGATCCTGGGAGGAGTCTTCTGCTTGGTATTGTCGCTTTTTGGAACATTTCGTCCAAAACTTCCACTTCACACAGAAGAACACCATGGCCACCATCATCTCAAACCACTCAGCAAAGAGGAGATTCAAAAATTAAGTGAGCTTCAGATGTCTGAAGTTGCCCAGCAGGTGCGGGTGTATTGCATCATTATGGTGACACCTAAGAATTTGTTGTACTGGGCCACTGTCAATGACACTTGGAGCAAACACTGCGATAAGCCTGTGTTCTACACCTCTGAATCATCCAAAGTAATGGAGGCTGTTGATCTGCAGGAAAAGGACGAGTGGGTTAGGCTGCGTAAAGCAATTGTGCATGCATATGAGCACGCAGAGGGTCTCCGCTGGTTCTACATTGCCCGGCCTACAACCTTCACTATCATCGAGAACCTTAAATATCTGGTTCTAGTTAAAGATCCCAGTCAGCCCTTTTACATTGGCCATGTGGAAAAGTCTGGTGAGCTGGAGTATGTAGAGTATGACGGTGGTATTGTGCTAAGCAGTGAGGCTATGAGGAGACTTATTGAGATGTTTGATAATGAGGATAATTGCCCTGAGCAAGGATACAGCCTGTGGAAGCTGAACGAAGAGAGGCAGCTTGCTACATGCCTAAAGTTCAGCGGCGTCTTCGCTGAAAATGGAGAAGATGCTCATGGCAAGGGACTGTTTAACATAAAGAGTGTGAATGCTCTAATTTCTGAAAGCATAGCTCAGAAGCCTGATGATGTCGTGGAGGCATGTTGCTCTGACATGGCCATTACATACGGTGGCATGTCCCCCAGCCAGATGCAGGTCATGATGTATGGAGTTTACAGGCTGAGGGCATACGGACACAACTTTCATGACTCCTTAATGTTTTTACCTCCAAAGAACTCAAACAATGATTAACACCGACTCTACTGATGAGCCAAAAATGTTGTGTAATGGACAGTTCGGAAGCTCACATGGCCTTGGGATCGCCACTATAAACTGTTAATGAAATGTGGTAAAATAAAGTTTTATAATGCTGTCAGTCTGCATTATTCAACTTTATGGCCCTAATTGAGTGCTGAATATGCTGTAATGTACAGTATAGCATTTCCAATCCAGCGTACTTACAGTAGAACACGTTTTTGTCTCAGCTTAACTCTGTGAAATGTTTCTTTTCTTCTTTGTGAAATTTTGGGGAATGTTTTTAAAATCCATTTATAAGCTCTGGACCAACTGCAACCCTGTCCAGAGCAACGCAGCCACTGAAGATGAAGAATAAATATTTTATAAAAGCTTATTTTTTTTAGCCGGGGTAGAAAATGAATTTTCCCACAAGATTCGAAACGCAAAGACATTCCAGCTGATGATGTGCTATAGTGAGCACCTAGAAATAATCTTTGAAATTATTTACGTTAGTGTTGTAGAGTAAATAATGGTGAATGAAGGAATGGATGTTAATGAAATACTGCGATTTTAATCAAGAACTTGATTACATTCTTCCTGCACTTGATTACATTCATAGAAACATCAGAATCAGTAAGTTTTAAAAGATGAAATGCTGTTTTTGCACTGCTGAACCAGGGCTGTAATGAAGGTTGATACTCTGGGATTGTGTTTAGAGCGATGTTTCTGTTTTTATGTGAAGATATTTTGGCAGAGGTTTATTTTATATGTGGGTAAAAAGAGATGTGAGTTCATGGGGCATTTTTTTGGATCATTATTTTCTGATTATCAATGAGAATTGTTAAAGTTGGGTTGTCGGGTAGTGAAGTATGATTTCAATAAAACTTTCACATTTTTATTATTTTACAAAACATCTATTTTCTTTTTCAGGTAGTAAGTGGTCACCTGTTCAGTAATAGTTTCAGAATGTAATGGAGGCACATGGCGGATCCCAATCAGAGCGTCACTTCTGAAGTATTTTGTCTTGTCCTAGAATAGCCTGTTCTTTCTAAATTATCAGTAAAGAGTGAGATTAAAATATAACTCCAGGTTCCCACTCCACAATGGAAATTCCCTGACTACTTCCTGACTTTCTAATACACACACACACCCCTGTACTTCTTATCAAATAAATAAATCACAGATATAACACAATCATTTATTTGTAATTACACTTTGGCTTAATGAAACATGTCTTACACAAACCCAATTAAATTCTTTTGATTTTTGTCATATACACTGCTCAGCCAAAAAAAAAAAAAAGAAGTCCCGCACTGTAGTATTTCATTGGACCGCCATGGCAAGAGAGAAAGGCACGATGTTAAAGAAGAAATTATGGAATAATCGATCAATATACATATGCATGTCTGGGTTCCCTCCGCGTAATTTGGTTTCCTTCCACAGTCCAAAGACATGCACATCAGGAAAATTGGCTGTTCCAATTTGCCCCTATGTGTGAGAGTAAGTGCGAATGAGTGAGTGAGTGTGTGTGTGTGTGTGTGTTGTCCCTGCAATGGACTGGCGAGCTATTCAGGGTGTACCCTGCCTCTGCCAAGAGTCAGCCCGCAACCATAGTAACAATAAGCATTTTGACCTTTTAAGGTGAACATACTTGAAGTGTGGTGATTCATAATTTTTGTCAGTGGTTTTTGTACAGTATGTTTTCTTGAAGGGACTTCCAACATCAGCCACTGCCCAGATGTTAATATGGTGGTATTTGATTCTCAACACACCACTGACAATGACTTAGTGTTATTGAAGTTTGAGTTTACATTGTATTGTCAAAGGTTTACAGACACTCCATCCCTCCTTTATGTGATACTTCCCAAACGGTTGCCACAAAATTGGAAGCACACAATTATCTGGAATGATCTAATGCTGCAGCCTTATAATTTCTGTTCACTGAAAATAATGAGTGTGAACTTGTTCCAGTCGACAATGCCCCTGCGCACAAAGCAAGGTCCATAAGACATGGTTTACCATGCTTGCTGTGGAAGACCTCAGTTGGGCTGCACAGATCCCTGACTTGACCCCTACTGAACACTTTTAGGATGTGAACTGGAACAATGAATCCATACCATCTCACCAAACATCAGTGCCTGATCTCACTAATGCTGTAGCTGAATGAATACAAATCCCCACCACCTTGCCTTAACATCTAGCGGAAAGCCTTCCCGGAATTTTGGAGGTTATTGGAACAACAAAGCCCATATGGATGTGATAGTCAGGTGTCCACATACTTCTGACTGGGCAGTGGACCAACAGAACTGGAGGGTTTAAACACTTCAGCATTATGGTGTTTTAAACCACCGTTGCATTGAGCGTAATTAGAAAACTTAAAATATCTGATGTGCCGAGGAACAATTTTATTATATTGTATAACAGTTATAATCAAACTGATCCATGTATATCCAGATTCTCTAGCTGTACCCAAACAAAATGGACTAATAAGCAGTGCCTCTAATAAAGTGGCTAGTAAAGCTGATACTATCATACCAAACAACACAAACTTGCCTTCTGTATTGTGTCTCTGTCACTACTGTGCTAATTAGAGGTCCCATTATGGTCTATTATGGTATGCAAGGGCAGTGGTGGCTTAGTGGTTAAGGCGATGGGTTACTGATCCGAAGGTCAGCGGTTCAATCCCCACTATCACCACTGTGGGGCCCTTGAGCAAGGCCCCTAACCCTCAATTGCTCAGTTGTATAAAAATGATAATTGTAAGTCGCTCTGGATAAGAATGCCAAATCCAGTTTACTTGGATAAATTGAGAGGACGGACAAAAAGCTGCATATGTGCTGTACATCTGTATTTGATAAAAGTCCAGTGGACATAGGTAGGTGTACCTGATAATATGGCAACTGTGTTTATAACGCAAGGTTAATTTTTAATCTGAGTTGCAACTATTGCTAATATATATTTTCCCTTATGTGATTAAAAGTATTGCATTCATCATATATTATATTTTCGTATATGCGCCTCAGGAATGGCATGATCTGATTGGTCCACCATCTACGGCTCAGAAAACATTATCCTGAGTGGGTGATGTTTGAGTCAAAACAATGGAAAACAAGAGTCACTTGGAGCAGGTGGCATAATCATTGTCAAGATTTGAACATAAAAAAAATAAACCATAACATTTTTATGGTTTAAAAGTTTTTCTTGTGTTTGCGACTAGTGTAAACTAAAAATTTTTCATGCTCTTTATTCAGCATAAGTATGATAAGTATATCCCCAAACTGTTGATTCTTTCCAACATATCTAAACAAGCAAGCATTTAATCCTCTCTGATATAGTACCTATAGATAAAAGGTGATTATAAAATTTTCAAAATATTTTCTACATTTTCAGATATGTGGAAAGCTATCAATTAATTCTTGGTTTCCATTTATGAGCCAACATATCCATCAGATATATTCACTCACTCATTTGCCAAACCACTTAATCCTACTAGGGCCACGGGTAGCTCCACCTTCCCTTGCTCCACCTTCATGGCTGAAGTCCCCTTGAGCAAGTCACCTAACCCCCAACTGCTCTCTGGGTGCCCCAATGTGTGTGTGGGCTCGCTTTTTACGTGTGTGCCTACTTTGGATGGGTTAAATGCAGAGAAAATTTCCCTTGCGGGTACTATACTTATACAGTATAACAAAATCAAAAAAAATTATAAACTAACAAGCCAGATGTAAACTAGTGAACTTCTGAATAAAATAAAAGTAGGTAATTCATACATGATTCAGTTTACGTACTGTGCCATGTATTCATAAACAAATTATGCGAATTTACCAAATTGTGGAGACACAAGACCTCGTGACCTTTTTCTACCTTTTTCGCATTACAGTGGTACCCCCCGGGTGTGGAGCTAATGCTGTTTCATCTCTACATGAAAAAAAAAAGTTTATGAAACAGCACGATTTAACAGAAATACACAAATCATGCATGCAAGCTTTTAATAAGTTTGGGTTTAATTTCAAGATATCGGGGGGGTTTACAGAATATTTTAATCTTGAAACACTGGGTTTGGACTCTAGAGATGAACAACTTGTACAATAGAACACCTGAATCTATAGAAACACCAGGTCATATTTATTTATTAGTGCACTGGATTCAGAATATTCATTGTGGTTTTCCGTTGGTGTACAGCTGACATGCAGAGAGTGGTGGCTGGCAGCTTAGAGACTTTATTAAATTTCCAAAATAAAATGATATCATTTATATGTCTTCATGTGCCACAGTCCATCATTGAGATAATGAACGTTCTCGATCCCAATTCCCTTGTTGACCTTCTCTCTGTTTTCAGACATAATAAAGATAAATCACAGCACACAGTCCAAGTTAACATCCTCTTTGTGTTATACTGCTTGTACTTTCTGACATAAACTTCATGTGGGTGTAAAACAAGAACAAGGCCACTTACATGTTCTCTGTAGACATCTTCATAACACCCACAGAGAGTGCATGCTGCTTGCCTTCTGCCATGATTGCCTGATGTAATGACTCAAGGACAAAAATAATGTCTTATACTGTGACAACGTTTAACAGTTATCTGTACTGAAATGTTTGGAAATGCATCTTAAAGGATACAACTACTGTGTCCACATTAGCAGGGTAGAGTTTCGCCCCTGGTGAGGTCAGGCCGGGACACATGATATTCGCTCCACTGAGAACAAATTTGATGGCTCCTTTATCAACTTGCTGGTGTGGAAGAATGAAAGGATCTGTAAAATAACACATCACACATACATCAAGAAAAGCTAGAGCAATATTATCAAATGATGGATCCTGGGTAAAGAGAGCGATATTATACTTTTTTCCCGTTTTGACCTTTAATGTTGTTCCAGTGTTAAGACAGTGCCACAGTGTCAAACTACAAGGATAGTGCACGTTTACGTTTTCCCTCTTGGCTGTTAGCAGAAGGTTGTCACATTAGTGTGTCACGGTGTGCTGAGCCCTCTGATTAGCTGGCCTTTCCCAACTGCCCCTTCTTACACAGCAGTATCTCTGCCCACCCTGGTCTGCCTCCCAGCACACTGAACGTGGAGATTTCAGGTGATTTATCAGTGCAGAGGAGGCACAGAGAGCAGAAAGAACAGGAAGAAAAGCAGGCCGTCCAGCACACACACTAAAAATCAGTGTTTCAGGGGGAGGAGGGGAAGAAGCTTACTGAAGAACTGGGCAGATTTTTGGATTAGGTATCATACTTAGGTGCTCCAAAAATAAAGGTCTGAAAATGGGTATAATATCTGAACTTCAAGTAACTTCATCTTTTCCTTTTAACTAAACCACATAAATGACCTCTTATATTTTCCATTAAAACAGGGAAAATATGAGTTTTACTGTTTATTATTTATTGAAGGATACAATTCTTTTTTCTATTATTTTTAAAATTACGGTTTTTTAATGTTACTTATATTGTTATTTTAAAAAAACAGTTATCTAAATAATTCACTTTTAATCATTTTATGCAATTATGTGAAAATCTTACCAGACGTTTGACTCTGATCTAGTTAGAGTTGTGTAAAGGCTAAAATATTACAGGATATTCAGGAAAACCAACAAAAGCAGATTTTAGTGATGTGTCCTGACATAAGGCTCCATTATTGTTATCTGTCTTCTAAAAGATGTTCTGCAGCTTTCTATTCATTTTATAATAATTGTAATTTGCCAATGTAACCATTTTTATTTATTACAAAAAGAAAGTGTTTCATGATTTTCTGATTAGATTTAATGCTGTGGAATGTACACAGAAATATCTTACTTCCTGTTATCGCTTGTTACAGCAGCTATAAAAAGTGGTCGTGCACTAGCATCCCAGTTTTTCCTGTCTAGAAGAAAATAACACCAGAAATGAATTTTCCAGGGAAGCCTTGTGTCGCCTGCGCAACTCATTTCCACTAGCACTGAAAAAATACCATTGTGTTATGAACATTCTGTGAAAGTTTCATAAAAATCCATTCACATATGTTGAAGTTGTGAATTAAGAATGGCAAGCCCCCTGTGGAGCAGTGAAAAAATCAAACCCCAAAAAATGAACTTGATAGAAAAAGTAGGAGGTGCACATTAGTGTCATGTAAATGAGATTCTGTGTAGATTTGGTTGAAATAAGTTAAGGAGCAGTTGAGCATTAGAAGTAGTAATTAAATTAAGTGTGTCATGGTAGTGTAGTGGAAAGCATGTCCACCTCAAAGTAAGATGGTCCAGGGTTCGAGGCTCAGGCTTTTTTGTGTGAAGTTTGCATGTTTTCTCCGGGTACTCTGGTTTCCTTCCACAGTCCAAAGACATGCACTTTAGGGTAACTGGCTGTTCCAAATTGCCACAGGTGTAACTGTGAATGGTTGTGTGTGTTGCCCTAAAATGGTCTGGCGAGCTGTTCAGGGTGTACCCTTGCTTCGCCCACTGTCGACTGAGATACACCCCAGCCTCCCCCGCAACCCTAAGAGAATAAAGCCGCTCTGCAAACAAGTGAATCAGTGAGTAAATGTGTGGTGCACGTCTAAGGGTTATATTAAGGCTTCTGACTAAGTTTAAATTCCAAGGAACAGTTTAGGAAGAGTTCAAGATCACTTTGAGCCATCTATCTTTGAGAAAAAGACAATGTTTTAAATTAAATTTTTTTTTTAACTACATATACAGTGCACATGGTGGTGAAATGGTTAGCAAGTCCACATCATAGCAGAAGGTCCTGGGTTTCTCCCACAGTCCAACAACATGCATATTAGGATAATTTGCTGTTCCAAATTGCCCCTAGGTGAAAGTGAGAATGGTTGTGTGTGTCGGCCCTGTGATGGAGTGGAGGTGGCTGAAATAGGCTCCAGTCTCCCCATGACCCTAATAAAGAATAAAATGATTTGGCGAATGAATGAATGGATATGGTTCACATCTACGGTTTACATCAAAATCACTGACCAAGTCTGTTTTAATTCCACTGAACACTTCAGTGATAGATAGACAGAAGAAAAGTGATGATAACAGATGCACGATGACTAAACGTGATCTTCCTATGTGTTCACCCTGCTATGCAGTTCACATAAAAACACTGATTTCTATTATACCAGCAAAGCAGGAAGTACAAAAAAAAAACCCATATCCTAAATACTGTAGACTTTCACATGTCTTGATCAAATTACAGAAACCATCACTATATTAAAAATTCAGCTTATACTGGTTCAACATTTGGTTTTTGCACATTTTTCAGCTGTTAATTAGTCCACAAGTGTCCAACATACAAGTCCCAGTCACCTTCTGACCATTCGAATAAAGAATTCCCCAGTGCTGTGGTATAACATAAATAATAAACATGACATGGTAAAGCATATTCTCTACTCATTAATATGTGCTGAGAAGGTTTTGAAAGATTTACATTTGTGCAGGAGTCGCAGGGTTGGATAGAAAGATCCTTCTCTCTGCCTGAAGAAGAGCAGCTCACCGTTTACTGTCAGAATTTCAATGTGTTCATGACTGCAATAGTAAACAAACAAGAATCAATAAAATTCTTTGATCCTTTCTGATTTCCTCTATTTTTCTTTATTCATAAAACTTCATGGTTTCTGATTTCCAAATAAAAATTAAGTATAATATAAAAGACATCCTGAGTAAAATAAATAAATAAATTACACACTTGTCAAATAATCTTGTGAATTATTGAAAGACAAATAGTCCAGCACCTTTATCGCCCATGTGAAAAAGTAACTGCCCCATTAGTCACAACCAAATTTAATTGATAAAGGATTAAATTAGAATAGTTACACCCAAGATTGATTGCTGCCAGTCCTGATAAATCTACATATCACTTAAAACAGCCCTTTCTGCAATGTAAAGTTCCCCAAAAGGTTTCAATAAACAGCACACTGGGCCTCGATCAAAAGACATTCCAGAAGACCTCAGAAAGTTATTGAAATATATCACTTAGGAAAGGGTTATTAATCAATCTGTCAAACTCTGAGACTCTAGCAAACTACAAAGAAGGCCATCAAATCCCGAAAGAGAAAGCATCTGCACAGGAATGAGCAGCCTAGCAAATGAACTGCAAGAGCACATACAACCTGTGGTGGGAACAAAATGGAATCGTCACTCTTGGAGGATGTTAATTCATCTTCGTTTTATTCTTTACAGGGAAAAGAATATCAAAACTATTTTCACTTAACAGCTGAACATTCTGGATTTGTAAAACATACCTCGAGAAAAGCAAATATAATTGTTATAATTAATGGCAATGATTGTTATTTTTTAGATCAAATAGAGGGGGAAAAAATGGAATCAGGCAATCCTCAGGATAAAATAGTGGAATCATGTCAGATGGATGGATGGATGTAACTTTGTTTCTGGCTTTTAAGACAACCTAAATTCTTTTTCATCTGTCAAGCTGCAACTTTCTTGTATAACAGCTGACAGATCAACTTTGCATTTTTTTCAATTGCCATCAAAACATTTCACTCGGACTGAGGTCCAGAGTGTTTGCTAGCTGTCATTAAGCTGAAATGTCTTTCCTCAAAAAATGAGTTAGTTAGTTAGTTACTTAGTTAGTTACTTAGTTAGTTACTTAGTTAGTTAGTTAATGAATGAATGAATGAATGAATGTGATTTATTTGCCCTGTGGCAAGATGCATTATCATCCTGAAAATTACTTCAACATTTTCAAACCTACTTTCGATTGATGGAATGAGAAAAGCATCCAAAATGTCACAGTACACCTGTGCATTTACTGTGGAGGTAATGACTGCCTTCTCCCCTGATCCTTTACCTGACATGCAAACCCCTATCTTTAATGAGTGCGGAAATTAGCTTGTTTTACACAGGCAGTCATCATTATATATTTCACTGAAACAGAACCAAACAAAAGTGCCAATATCATCTCCTTGACCAATACAGATTTCTAATTCATCACTTCCATCCAGTCAATTCTATCACTTCAATCCACAACCGCTTCTCTTTAGCCCACTGCAACCTGTTTTCTTCTGTTTAGGTGTTGTTCATGGTTTATGTTTGGCTTTTCTGTATCTGTTTATTGCTTCAAGTTTTTAATCCTGACAATTTGACGGCTTGTTTGGTCTTCCTGTATGTTTCCCTTTTACAACCTTTCCATTTTGTTTGTACTTGCTCCACACTGTTTGACACCGCTGACAAATTTGGGGACAACAAATATCATTTGCCAAACTCCAGGCTGAATTACCTTCTTAAGAGTTTTATCATCCTTCCCATTGTTTCTCTCAACTCACAGCTCTCTTGTTTGGTCCATGTTTTCTGTCACTTGGCCAGGTTCAAAAGCTCGCTATGATCTGCAAACACTATTTCGACTGCAGACTGATTTGCAGGTACTTGTTTAATAAATGCAATTACAAGGTGATTCCATAAAATGTTCCTCCAATTGATATGAAAGAAAATAGACATTAAGTACAACTATTAAATTTTTTCCAGTACATTTTGCAAAGACGGAATATTCAGCTGTTAAATAAAAATATTTTTGCTTATTATCTGTGATTAAGTTTTTTTACAAAATAAAGGAGCTAAATGACATTGTCTAAGAAATGTGATTCAATAATGTTGACAAGGATTGTAGTAAAATTATTCTAGAAGTCAGAGAAAATCCAGAAAAACAAAGATTGACAGACCTCTCTCAGCTGAGGTAATGTCACTGTTCATGATTCCACCCTTAGGAAAACCTGCAAGAGTGGCAATGCAAAAATCCCTGCTGAGCTACAAAGATTTGGCTAACTTGTGCAAGAAACACTGTGATTACCAACAAAACTTTTCTGATAATGTTCTGATAATGAACTGACAAGTCAAAGGTAGTACCTCATGGAAGACATGTTTTCCAGTTCATTCAGCATAACGTTAATACAGCTCATCACAATAAGAACATCATGCCCACTTTCAAACATGGTGGTGATAGCGTGATGGTGTGGGGATGCTGCTTTAGTGCCTGGGCAACTTTCCATAGTTGAGGGAAGATCAAATTCGGTTCTTTACCAAAAAGTATTACAACTGACCGTCTGACCATCTGGAGCTTAGGTGCAATTGGGCTATGCAGCAGGACAACAATATGAAGCCTAAGAGCAAGTCCACTTCTGAATGACTAATGAAAATTATTTTGGACTGGCTGTGTCAAAGTCCTGATCTGAATCCCACTGAAATGTTGTGGCAGGCCCTGAAGATGCAACAGAATCCCCCAAGAGTTTGCTAATTCGAGCCCAAGTCATACATGCAGCCATCTGTCACTAGGTGCCCATTAGAGCTAATTAGCCAAGCTTTGAGGAGTGGCATAAACCAACTTCCATGTCACTAGCCAATCATGGGTGTCTCCGAGGGGGACTCCTTCTGTTAAGCTACTCCTGAATATGCATGTGCAGCAGTTCGAAAACATGTGTTTGGCTGGCTGGCATCATATGCCTTGAAGGAAGCACATGCTTGCCCTCGCCTTCCCTGGTAAGTTGGGGATTGTGAAATAGGGAAGCATTACTTGACGGGTGGGAATAGGCTACAACTAATGTTAAATGTTTAAAATCTTTATAATATTTGTTTTACTATGTAAAGCTGCTTTGAGACAATGTCAATTAAAAAAGGAAACTACAAATAAAACTGAACTGAATTTCCAAAAAATTGCTTGCAGTTGTTGCTGCTGAACGTGGCACAACCAAGTATTGAATTTAGGGAGCAATTGCTTTTTCAAATGGGTGACATACTGATATATATTGAAATATTGTCCTTCAATAAATCACAAAATCATTTGAAAAGTGTGTATTTTGTTGGCACATACTGTCTTTTGTATTACACTACACATGTTTGAAAATCACCATCAATTAACTGTTCTAAATAAACAAAGATACAGGAAATCAGAATGGTGCAAAGATTCTTTCATGGCACTAGATCATTAAAACATCATTTTAAGCAAAACCCATGAACTCATGAGGTAAGAAAATATAGTTTATAAGCATTCCATCTCTCATACCATCTGACAATTTTGACGGGATCCTTTTTGGGCATGATCTGATTCAGCCATGGGTCAATGTCAGGAAACTGCTCAACAAGCTGATTCTTAATGCCTTTGATTACAGACGTCTTCAACTGAATACAGTTTGACACATTTTCCTTTTCATCAAATCTGGAAAATAAGAGGAACACAGGTAGAAATGGAGTATTAACATAGGGAACACTAGGTTTGGGACTGAAAGGTTCAATGCCATGGACTAGCAGGAAAGATGTGTGCGAGTGTGTGTTCATTGCTTTGGATGGGTTAAATAACCTGAGGTGAAGACCTGTTTTAGTATATACTACATGGGAACATAAGCAATAAGCAAACAAATAGAGACAATGGTTTTACCAGATCTACTCCTCAGGCAACTTAGATAACCTACTGTTACTATACAATATTTTTTTCTTATTATTACTGATAAAGTTGTGTGTGTGAAAAAAAAAATAATAATAAATAATATATATATATATATATATATATATATATATATAGAGAGAGAGAGAGAGAGAGAGAGAGAGAGAGAGAGAGAGAG
>JAQMYF010000024.1:36406536-36419164 GCA_030014195.1 Neosilurus mollespiculum | reverse complement strand
GATTTGTATTAAGTTAATTTTTATTGGTGAAAATTTAATTGCTAAATAATGATGATTTGTATTAAATTGTAGTTGAACTGTAATGTCAATATCACCTGATGTAAACAATCTCTGGTCTTTTCTTGAGCCAAGAAATAATGGTGGCGAACATTAACACTGAAAGCCAATGGTATAAATGCTTGGCCTTGAGCGGATTTTGGTGTCTTCGAATTCCTATTCGGGTAACACCTGCTGCTGCGCCGAACTGCTATTATTTCCACTCTGATTGAATAACGTGTTCCTAAAGTTTTGTGTGAACTGCGAAACAATTCGCTGTTTTGTCTACTTTGATTTAAATAAAACTGCTCTTTGATTTGGAATCTGTCTCTTGTTGAATTGACCTGTGTCTGCCACGACAATACACACACATACATATACATATACATACACACACATATATATATATATATATATAAAAATTATTATTTTTTTAATCTAAAGGGTTCACAAACTTTCAAGCACCACTACATGTGTACAAAAATGTATATTGTATAAAACTACATGTTTTCCTGAAATGGAAGTATTTTTGGTTTTGCATGCAGTTCATTCATACAGTATTTCAAGCATTTTAAAGTCTGGTTACCTCCAAAAGTGAAAACAGAGAAAAAACACTTAAGGGTTTTGTGCTGACTGCAGCATAAGTGAACTGAATAAGTTGTGAATCCATTTTGCTGTGGCATTCATGTAATCCAAAAAACAAACTGTGACATTCACTGACTGAGAAATTCACACTTAAACAGAAAGGTCTTAGACATAGTTTTCACAAAGACTAGGGGTGTGTGTGTGTGTGTGTGTGTGTGTGTTTGCTCCTTGCATAGTGTGACCCTTGCAGTTAGCTAAAGCCCCAATTTTTATTTATTATTGTTAATTTTTTTTTTTTTTTTCGGTAAAATGCACTTGTGTTTTCTAAGATGCTGAGGGATCACAGGATAATAATGGCAGACATTTGAGATGTTTCATAATTTCTCACGGCATTTAAGAATTCAAGCTCAGTGAAATGTGTTGGGTTTTCCCAAATCACCCCACACTAGACTGAATCATTCCCAGTATCTCAGTGCTTTTAAATTGGTGAAAATACTAATGAAACACGGAAGGTCTTGACACAACGCATCGCTCGGTATTCCTCTACTGTAAACCTTTTAAGTGTGTTCTTGAACTGTGGCTCTGATTCTGACCTATCCTATCTGTCCTATGACTTTTGTCCTTTAGTAATGAGTCA
Organism: Neosilurus mollespiculum; assembly: GCA_030014195.1. Taxonomy (NCBI): domain Eukaryota; kingdom Metazoa; phylum Chordata; class Actinopteri; order Siluriformes; family Plotosidae; genus Neosilurus; species Neosilurus mollespiculum. The sequence goes on along the minus strand of JAQMYF010000024.1, from coordinate 36,417,906 downwards.
TTAGTGAAAGTTTGGTCCAAATCCATTGAGGGATTCATTCATGAAAAACATAATGCCTTCTGCACCACCACGGTGGACGAAGGCTGAATAATATTATATTAACACGTACCTATTCCTGTGGCCAGTTTGATCTCTTCTAAGGAAAATTCTTCTCCTTCATTAAACATCAGGAGAACTAATGTCTGAAACAGTGACACCTGAAGCTCTTTCTTCCCCTTGAGAAAGTCACACAGAAGGTTAAATCACACATGTGGATACAGATTATTAATAAAACATTTTAAACTACAAGCTAAAATTATTCTAATTATTTATTGTTATTATTATTCATTCAAAAGATTTGATCCTTTCTGATTGGTGGAAAGCCATCAAATAATTCCATGCATTTATGTATGAGCCAAATTATCCATCACTGATACTGGACAAGTTGAAAATATTTGGAATGAATAATAAAACGATGATAGAATTCAGCTTTTGTATGATATGGAGAATTACTCAGACCTCAGAGTGTCATCCACCTCGACCCTGACAAATAAAACCCCCTCAATTTGAATAACTCTCCAGATACCACACTTCACCTCATTTAATTATTGCTTAATGTTCCTTGGTGTGCTTAACTGAGTAATTTATATGAGGCTCGGAGTCAACAAAAAGCTTTTTAACCCCTTAGTTCATCCCTAAAACCTGGCATACCTCTTTGAATTCAGCTTTTAATACACAATGTCCTAATGTCGACTGCCACTGTAGTTTTCTTCCACTGTGTTTCCCGAGATAAAAAGTCTTGAATATTTCTTGTAGCCTCACCATCTTGGAGGATAAAAACCAGAACACTAAAAATGATCTCAATTATATTTATCAATTAACTGTAATGCTAATTTAAGAAAATCTCTACAGCCATTTTTTAAATTTGCCAAACAAACCTCTGGAGGCAGATGAACTTCCATGGGAACGTATGTTGGCCAGTAACCCATAGTGAGAATGTTGACGGTCAGCTCAATGTTCCCGGGAATATTTTGGCATTGCATGTACTGAGGTGAGAATTTAAAAGATAAAAAGACTTTAAAATGCCATGTGAGCCCTCAACCAATCTACTGGACTGCATTTAAAAAAACTATTACCTGCTTGAATTGAACCATGATATCTTTTGAAAGCTCCATGTCCTTGAACATTCCTTCCAATTTACTGGTAAAAGCTGCTCCACATTCTAAATCAACAATAAAAAGGCAACCCGTCATCACTCTCATCATTCAGTGATACAAGGTCCGACATCACTGAACAATTAAATATAATTGATAGTCACGCTGCAATCTACAGTCATGAGCAACAATTACCATGCTTCAGTTTTGAGAGCATTGACTTCTCAGCATCAACAGAGGCACTTTTTCCAACCAGCAACCTCTTTGCTAGGTCTTTTTTGTAGAAGGCCTCAAACACATCTTTGCCTATTAAACACAATAAGCTCAGTTGTAATAACAAAGCATGTTCTCTTGGTCAGTTTTAGGGGAAAAGAGTGAAATACAAAACAAAAGATCTCACCATAAATAAACCTGAATATGATCATAATCTTATCCAGCATCTTCTCAAGTTCTTCATCTGTGGCTTCCTTATTTCCTGCCCGCAATTTGGAATCCACATATTTTGCTAAAAGAAAATGCTGGTAATATTAACACAGGAATGATGCATCGAGATTTCAAGCTGGACTGTGATTTCTAAAGTGTTAAAATCTTGCAATAAAGCAATAGGAACTAAACTATACAAGAAATTTCAAGTGGTACTAACCTATAAGTTCTGCAGGTTTGTTCGGCCGCTTGTTGATGAAGGTCTCAAACGCTTCCTTCATAGCATTTACAAATTTTTCATTTTTCATGAAGCATATATCGATGATGGAATCCACTTTATCCTTAAAGTCCAGCAGTTCCTGCACCATTGTCTTGTCTTTCTCAGGATTGATGACTATCGTGCTACCAAACGCCTGTAGCATTAAAAAATAATAATAAATCAGTACAAGCTGGAAGATTTTTCTTTAACTGAAGCTCAATAAAGATTCATAGAGTTCCATTCTACCTTTATATATTCAATCCAATGCTGCAGAAGAACCTGCACACCACCTCGAACTCGACTGAACAGCTGATACAGCAAGGACAGGTCCTGGATACGGTTCTCATCCAGCAGATGATTTAACCCTATGCAATGATAAATAAAATATACATTTTTGTAAAATTCCTATAAAATCGGAAAGCATTTTGTTGAATTGATCCTAACAGTGAAGAACAGGTTGTTCTTTAGACTGGTACCTTTCTGCAGTGTTGCGGTCAAATGTTCACCAAGCAATTGCTTCTCCACGGTGGCAATGAGGGGTTTTCTAAGACAGATCACACAGGAAGTCATTCTCATTTCCAATAGCCATAATAAAATCAGTTTTCTCAGGGCTGATTATGAGTGTAAGCATTACTGTGTGCTCTGGTCCAAGTATGTGATGACCCTGTCTGCTTCCTCCTCCAATCGTTTGTTTACATGATGGAGATACTCTGGCACCTTCAGGAGAAACATTTTCTTTATTTTTTAGTTGCCACTTCTACTCTCAAGATGAAACTGCTTATTTATATCATATTTACTGCATTTAGTAAATGCTCTCGGTAAGACAAGGATTAACAATACCGTTCAGAAGGTTTTATGAAAACCAGTCATTTTACATTACTGATATTAATTATGGAAGATGAAAGGTAAAGGATGCGTGCCAACACAAATAAAATAAAACATTTAATATAAATGGAGGATGGGCAGGTCTGTCTGTGCACAGCTGTAAGCCATAAAATTACACTGGTGATGGAAGATTTGGCACTCGCGAACTACTACGCTAAATCAGTGAATCTGATGCATGAAAATGTACAGAGACATATCAAAAGTAAATAGATACCATCATATCTGAAAGATTTATACACAGATATACATATATCTGCACATAGTAGCCAAGCTGATGGAGACACAGCAGTACTCTGACTTACTTGGAGATTAGTTTCTTACACTCAGGATTATTTTGACAGTCCGCTCAACAGTCTGAAGACATCTGTCAGAAGGCCCAGGTGGACCTGAGCAGGATGCTGTTGATTTACTGCCTTTGCTGGTGTATTGTACAATCACTATGCTGACTGCGTTAAGAGGAATCTCAAGGTTTTGTACAATCTGACGCTGGCTAAGTCCACCCTCGGACTGATGCACAATACACCATCTTTGAAAATCCAAAATACTAGCTATTCAGAAGGCCCAGCATCCGAAGGCTCAGCCTTCAACACCCCTGTATCATACATGGCATGGCGCTTTGTCACCAACCGAGCTAAAACATTCAGGTCCTCCTCACCATTACTGCCTTTATTTTCTGTTCATTAAGGTTATTTACAGTCATGTGAAAAGTAAGTACATCTCAGGGAAATTGTTGACACACCCTCTAATACAGTGCCTACAGATAAAGGTGATAAAAACACATGGAAAATTTGCTTTTCGAATAATTTATTTCACAACAATATGTGGAAGTATTATTGTTGTGGAGAAAGTAAGTATAACCTTGGCCTCAGAAGCTAATACGTTCCTCTTAGGCAGAAAAAAATCTATAGAAGGCATTTGGAAAAATAATTCACCAGTTCCTGACACTGACCTCTGACCACTTGCAAGATAATTGAGAGTTTTCTTGCTTGCAGTGCCCTTTTCCAATCCCCCACAACAGGGTTCAAATCTGGGCTTTGATTAAGCCATCCTATAACTACAGTTCTTCTTTCTGATCCACTCCTTGGTGGATTTGCTTGAAGGTCCACCTCCTGTTTAATTTAAATTATTTGAACAAATGACCCCACATGATCTTCACTTGTAGATTTTCCTCACGGTGTCTACAGGTTTTTTATTTAAATTATGAAAATGACTACAAAGAATGTTTTTTGTGTCATCTGCTGGAGTAAAATGCCTTTATCTGTAGGCAGAGTATAAAAGAAATGCGTGGAAAGAAACATACATGACTGTATACTTTAAAAATTATTCACCAGAGGCAAGGTGCATGGCTCTGAACAGTCCACAAGACAAAACACTAAGACATCCATTGAGTCTGAGGTGAAGAATTGTTTTATTATGTACTACCCTGGAAAATAATAAGCAAACTAATTCAGTATTTTGGTAGTTCAATTTCATATATTTTAAACACAACAGAAGCAGGTCAGGTGAGCGCAGCACATTTCATGAGCAGAACATAAACACGTTAGGAAAGCATGTAAGCCATCCTTTTAAACTCAAAGTTTTAGTATATATTACCCGAAAGCATAAAAAAAGCAAACTAAAATGATTTTTATGGCTCCATCACAAAGCTCAAACACACTTCATGAAGGAATTGTTTGAAACTCAAAGTTTGAATAACGCCATATAGAGGCACATAAGCCTTGCATTGCGAGGGCCATACTGTGGAACTTTCTTCATATTTTTTGGGAGGAATAACATTTTGATGATTTTTTAAGATGGCAGAATTAATGACAGTGACGAACCATGAGTTTTTGACCACCATTACATATCAAGCCTTATATCACTCCATTCCCATGGAGTAAATATTAACTGAACTTGAGCCAATCAACCAATAGCAGAGCATTAATCAAACCATTACCCATTCATTAATCACTTTAGTTAACAGAGAGCACTTTGGAAAGATCATAATGAGTGATTTCTTGTGAATTTTTAAATTTTAATAATAGGTTATTTAGTACAAATTCGCACTTAAGACATTGGAACATGTATGTTGATGCACTTTTTCTTCAGTAACGTGTAAGGACAGTTCACATGCAAATTTGTGTATTTAAATGCAGACAGTGTACACAGGTACATCACCTCTCTTTCCTGCATCAGCCTCTGACCCTCTGCAGCATACAGTCGGTTTGTCTCCTCCAGAAAGCGTTGCTCAAATGAATCTTGATAAATCTGTCCAAAGTAGAGACATTTGAAGAAAAGTAACTTTCTGAACTACACCCACATATTACATGAAACATGATAGCGTCATATAATGACTTAAAGGATCATAAGTTTTAGATGATGTTGGAGAGAATTAAATAAATTCTTGAAGAATAAGGGGATAAGTTCGAAGGAAAGATAATACTGATAAAGGAAAGATTAGGATACAGACAGAGATAACTAGATATGCTGTAAAAGGGAATGATATAAGGCATAGGTGTCAGACTCAGATCTCTGGGCCAAATCCAGCCCGCTGCCTCATTTTATGTGGCCCGCAAGAGCATTCAAAGAATATGATTATCGTACATTCTTTACATCGACCATTACCATGAAACCTAAATCATCATCTTTCCACTAGGTGGCAACAACCTATTTCAAGTAAACAGCTAGTCATTCATGACTCAAGAAGGATTGCATGCTAGCTTGTCACTGTTAAACCTTTTTAGAATAGATGTTCAGTGATTATTCAGCCCTCGATCACCTTTAAATTTAGTGATGTAGCCCTCAGTGAAAATGAGCTTGACACTCCTGATATAAGGTCAGGCGTTGGGTTAGTTGAGAAATGGACAGGATTAGGGACAGTGATTAAAAATAAGGTTTGGAATACAGACAGAACAAGTATATACTGTAGTTATACTGTACTCCATCCACATGTACCTCCCTTTATATTGTATTCAATATTTTTTTTGTTTACTAGCTAATTATCGTCTCATAGAACAATTAATAAACCGAATGTTTTTTAAATACTCTGAAATTACAGAATATTATGGAATTTAATAGCATGGCTTGAAAATCTGATAAAAAAAAAAAAAAACTTATCTGATTATAAATGATTGTCTGAAGGGACAGCTTGATATAAATAATATATTTACATGCTGCACTTTTGTACTCACACCTCTACAAGGTCCAACACATTATATGGTTTCTAGAGTAGATACATTACTGTTTACCAGGGAACTTGATTCAATTTTTGATTAGGGCAAGAGCCAGATGTGGGTTTGGTCGTCAGGTGTCTACATATTTTTGGTCATGTGGTTTATGCTCTTGTTTTGCGCAATAGCAAATGCATGCCACTCCTCTCTGTTTCCTCTCGTCATTTACTCAAAGAAACTGACAAGTAACATGAAGAGAACACAGCCAAACTTAATAACAACAAGGGACACCACTGCCACGATGCCTTCACACTGTTTCGCATCTAGTGAACATCCATTCTGGCCCTTTTTGATAGATTTGAAGCATCGATCTTAGAATCAGCTCTGCAAGTAACCAAGTCCTAGAAGAGATCTGCACAAAACCAATCTGACCCAATCCCAAGCCCCTGTGAGGCCCGTCACACATTGACGATTTAGCCAGCATATGCCGACATGTGAGAAATTTGGTGAATACGTTGGCCTACGTGGAATAAGTTATGGGTAAGTTTTGTGTAAGTTAACAGCATGCTGGTATAAGTCTTAGTACAGCGAGGTCGAATAAGCTAGAATATGGCTCATACATTACACATATGCTGGCCATAAGTTGTAGGTAAGTTGTGTGATGTATGCAAGTTATTCATAACTTGAATATAATGTATAGTGTACTGTGAACCTACGTATAACTTATAGCAACAAATGCCTAGCGTGTTGGCAGCATTCGTAACATGACCAATGATTGTCTAACTTATGCAGCAGTGTATCCCCGACGAGCGATTACGTGATGTATCCTACAAAGGCTGCCGATCAATGATTCAAATCAGATCCGCACTAGACATCGCAGTATCAACATCACCATCATGCCAAAGAAATCGATGAGGTCACGATGATGTTGGAGGACAGCTAGTAGGTATGCTCTTCTCATTTTCTGGTGGTTGATCATGTTCTTATAACAGTACACCTTGTCATGTTGTATTCCGAATCTAACACACAGGGAATGTGGTTTAGTACTACCTGTAGGTCAGACAGCATGCTCAGCAGACTCCTCAGGAGGGAGCGGTCTATAGCCTCCCCATTACGTTCTCTCTCTATGAGGAGCAGAATCCCATCAATTGTCTTACTCTGCACTTTACAATCACTGATGATGTAGAAACGAAATAACTCCAGTCCCATGTCCCTGGAAGTATAACAATGTCGATTTTACTAATCACAAATAAGAACACCTGTAATGACAAGTTAAATTTACAGTAAATAAAGATACGTACCAGATGGATGGCAGCATTGAATTTTGTAAAACATATGTGCGGTCCAAAAACAAAAATATACTCCTAATCATGATCTGGTAAAACAAATCAAAGCCAACAAGGGAAAGAGTTGCTTAGTTGAAGTGTTAAAGCAAATTAGAAAATATGTGATTTTTGTGTGTATATGTAATTCATATTAGAAAATATGACTCCCTGAATCACTCTTTCACTATCTGAGTCGAAATGTTCTGTACCATCAGGGAAGAAAAAGTTAATTGATGGTATAACCTAGTCATTCGGGTCATCAGCTGACCTCATTTTATTGCCACATTAATGTTGCTGAGCCTCGACCTGACCAACTAAAGCAACAGTGCCATAATGATTAAATGATATAATCTAGGTTCAAAGCATTCCAACTAAATACAAATGCTAAAGATCATCATCATAAAAACAAAAAGAAAATGCATGCCAATGTCATGCAACATATTCAGTTAGACAGAAACAACAGGATAAAACAATCCCAGCTTTACATTGTTTTTTTTTTTATCATCTACAAACATCATGTTCTCTTTTTAACCAGCTTTACACTAATACAGAAGGATTCATGTCTAAGAAATATAATGGTTTGACTGTATAATGAAACCATCATTATACTAAAGCTGGGCGAAATATTTATTTTGGCGATTAATTCGAATTTTGATTTAAGACTCTGAGTACATTCATTCACTTTAGAACTAGAGCTCACAAAGTTCACAAAATATTTTTATGTGCATAAGATTTTTTTCAAATTATTTTTTAACTTTAGTGGCTCCATAAATTTTGCACCAGGAAGGCACCCTGTCCAGGGTTCTCAAGAAATATCTTAATTTAGGAAACGTGTTTGACGTCCTTCTTAGTATTGGTTTCATTCAAATAAACCTTATTTGAACGATGTCTTTTAATATATACAGTAGAATTAGATACTGCTCTGCTTTAAAAAATATATAAATGAATCGTAAATTGGGTGTAGGTTGAAAAAATAAAAATTAAATAAATAAAATAAAGGTGTTTTTTTTTTTAAGGCTACATCACCCAGCATTACATTACACATCCATATTGTATATTTCCCAAAGGAGATCATAGAAAAAATCTTTCCAGCACCAGTGGAGTAAAAAGCCATAAACTCCAAACAGAACTGTTGTGTCAAACACAGTTTTTCATATCATACAGATCTGCCATATTTTCATTTCAAATATTTACATCATCAATAAACACAATGGTTTAGTTTCATGGTAGTTCTCCTACCATCTGTCTGCAGTGGTCTTGCCAACATTTGTCAATTTTCTTCAAGAAAAGCACACTGTCCAGAGAGTCCGTAACAGCAGGGTTAAGAAAAAAGGCAGGATGTCAGGTCAGTCACCATTTCCATACCTCTGATTTCATAGCACAGCTTGTGATTCATAAACCACAATGATTTTCAAACACGAGGCTTTTAACACAATAAAATGTGTAAGATCAACATTCTGAAAAGGATATTCCCGAAACTCATCGATTTGTGCCTTGATGTGGTCTTCACATACCACCCTCAGCTGCTTATACAGCTTGGCAGATATCTTATGGGAGCATAAATTCTCAACAGCCTGGAAATATAAAGAATATGGGTTTAGTGGGATAATTCATACATGCATATACAATACCATTCAAAAGTCTGGGGTCACCCAAAAAGTGTCACATTTTCCATGAAAACACAAACTAACATCCATCAAATGAGTTGTAAAATGAACGAATATGAGACATAGTCAAGACATCGACAAGGTTACAAATAATTTTTACTGGTAATAATAATCATTTAAATCCTCTTTTGCAGTTATTACAGATTTGAAGACCTTCCACAGGTTATGGTGTTATAAAGTGGAGTGATTGCCTTCCTTGCTCAAGCTGCCTTTAACTCCCCCACTTTCCCACCATCAAAGCACCCCAGACCATCACATGTTTGTCAGATGGTGTCAAGCACTCCTCCAGCAACTTTTCCTTTATTCTGCTCTTTACAAATGTTCTTCTTTGTGACCCAAACCTCTTAAACTTAGATTTATCTATAGCCGTTTTTTCATATCTTTTCCTGTCCACTGTCTGTGTTCTTTTGCCCATATTTATATTTCCCTTTTACAAAACAGCCTCATATATGGCTTTTTCTGTGCGACTCCAGGAGTCGCCTCTTCACTGTTGAAGTTAAGACTGGTGTTTTGCGGCTATTATTTAATAAAGATGCCAATCACGGACCTGTCAGGAATCTGTTTCTCAAACAAGAGACTCTGATGTACTTGTCCTCTCGCTTAATTGTGTACCAGGGCCAGTTTGCACTGTTCTATGAAGGGAGTAGTACACCGTTGTATGATATCTTTAGGTTATTGGCAGTGTCTCATATGGAATAGCCCTCATTTCTCAGAACAAATACAGACTGAGGAATTTCAGTAGAAAGACATTTTGAGTCTATAATCAAACCCACAAATCCTGATTCTCCAGATATTCAACGAGCCTAAAGAAGGGCAATTTTATCATCATCAGTTAAACTTTTAACCTGACACACTTGGATTAGCTATCACAAATGTGCCATTAGACACAAAGTGGGCATCTGTATACCTATGAAGACATTCCATTAAAAATCCAGCTGTTTCCACCTATAATAGTCATGTACATATGTTTTTATTGAAAAAAGTGCTTTTCCATCTAAGTGACTTTTGAATGGTAGTCAACAATGTATGTTATATATATATATATATATATATATATATATATATATATACACACATACACACACACACACACACTCAACAAAAATATAAATGCAACACTTGATTGTGCTCCCATGTTTCATGAGCTGACCTCAAAGATCTACAACTCTTTTCTATGTAAACAAAAGGCCTCCTTCTCTCAAATATTGTTCACAAATCTGTCTAATACTTCAAACCATATGGAATGGTTTAGGGAGTGAAGAAATTGAAGAATACAGTTACAACTTAACAAAATGAAGATAAATCAGAAAGCAAATACTATTCAAGTATTTATTTAATGTAATATTGGATCATACTGATGAGAATAAGTAAACAAACAACATTATATAGTAATAACAAAAATAATCTCTTTTTTGAGAGAAAAAAAGTCAATATTTAGTGTGGCCACCCTTATACATAGCTTTTCATTTCTTCACTCGCTAAACTATTCCATATGGTTTGAAGTTCATTCATGCTATGCAAAAGTCAAAAAAGTAATATTTGTGACACCTTTCAGTTTTCTTGAAAAATTGGTATTTTCAGTGTTGTTGTTTATTAGCCACACTTTGCCCTCAATACATTTGTCGGAATTATTCTTTTTGGTTCTCTTTTGCCTACAATAGCATTGTTCAATTCATTTTCACCAAGAAATTATACAGCAGTAATTTTTTACTTCTTTTTATTAGGAGCCGTTTTAGACAAAAGTGGTGGTGTATAATCTTCACTGCACACTACTGTATGTACACACATGTGTACATGTGTGTGTGTGTGTATGTATGTATATACAAAGTAGTATGCAGTGAAGATTTTATATATATACACTATATGCATACACAGTCATTGACAAAAGTCTTGTCACACATGTGGACATTCATGTATAAAAGCCCATATCTCACCAACCTACTAACCGATTTTAACTATGACTTAAATCAACCCTCTGATGGTACTGAATATTATGTGCTAGCAGCGATGTTGGAAAGAAATTTCTTCTAATCTTTACAGCTTCTTAAATATAACCATTTCCATTTTTGACTGGACAAAAGTCTTATCGCAAAGACTAAATTTCACTTTTAAGACTATATTTATTACAGAAAAATAATCTAATGGCCTTGTTTATAACTAAATATATAATGTAAAAAATATAACATCATAATTAAAAATTAAAAGCATCACTCAAGGTCAATAGTGCCTCTGCAAACACGACCATGATGGTACCCGACTCCCAGGTGCTCGTCATGATCAATAATTATCATATTAAATGAATCAGACACCTTCAAGATCTTCAAATAATACAAATGTGTAAGTGCTACTAAAAATTCCTGAAGCCCAAGACACTTGTAATCCATATTTAATACACAAGTAAAATCCATATTTAATACACAATTAAGTTATAATGGGAAGCAAAAATCTGTTAATATTTGCATCTGGTAATGTTCCCACCCATCTTACATAGCTTTGTGATACCTGTGTACTGGAGGTGACCTTAAACCA
>JAQMYF010000024.1:36357011-36383917 GCA_030014195.1 Neosilurus mollespiculum | reverse complement strand
TTAAGGGCATAAGATTTATACCTGGAGGCATCACCCGGTCATTATAGGTCGGGACATAAGGACTGATGGACCACATGAGACAGCACATACAACCAGCAAACATGGCTGCCAGGAAAATGTACAGCGTGGAGTAGAAAAAAAGAATGAGGCCTAAGATTAAACAAAAAAGAAGAGAAAACACTTATTATCCCTTGCAGGTCAACAGGAATGAAGTTTAACAGTTAAATCTACATGTTTAATTCAAATAGAATTTTTTACTGGATTTATTCAGTGTTTTATTGTTGTGTTTGTGATCACCTGAATCAAGTAAAGACACAGAACTGATCAAATCAGTGATCTTCATTATCATTCACACTGTGTCCATGTGTAAACTTGGGCTGAATTTCCACACTGAGTAAATGGCTTTGAATGGAAACAGACTGTGACTATTGTGTTTATTTTATTTCCAATTAAGGGTCTCATCAGGATCAAATGAAGACTAAATGAAATGGCTTTTGCCACACAGGCATTTTTGCAAAGCCCAACTGCAGCCAGCCTTGTGTCCCTGAGCCACAATGGCCTTTCTGTTTAAGCTCAGTGAGAATTCTCCCAGCTGTCCTCTTACTCAGGAACACAGTGAACCTCCGGTTGCCATCAGAGTGATGCTTTTTAGTCACCGTCCAGAGCCACCAGCGGCTCCAAGGAGCCCGATCACCCCACTTTGGCAATGTGAAGCCTCTACACACTCTTCTACACTCTCCTTTCACAAGATTCACATCACAGACTGAGGAGGCCCCTCCCCTGCTCATGCAGCTTGCCAGAGCAGTCCATTTTGTTTGCTCCTAACATGAACTGCTAATGAAACCAAGCACGTTTCAGTCATCTCAGTAGGAGTTTCAAAGACATTATACTACATCAGCACTAAACGTGAGTGCTCATGTGATCATTAGTTTTATATTTATGAGAATTTCATGTCATTTGGACTGCCAAACCAACAGGGGTTCAGTGTGTTGTTGGTCTACCATCACTGTCTCTGCAAACTTCCACAGGAAGTAAGAGTTGCCAAAAAGCTCTGCTTTAAGCTTCTTCATAGGCATGGCAGTGTTCCAGGGAGACAAGCACAATGTAAACCTACGATGCACTAGAGATGTGAGAGTGTGCTCTTTTCGAGAGTTTGATAGGTTTGAGAATAGGAATGTGATTCCTGGCCAGCAAATGGACTGCGACAGTTGCTCTCCCGTCGTGAACCATTCCCCAGGCAGTCTGTTTTTGTCCAGATTTCTCCAAGCTATCTGTGCACCTATGTAAACACTTAGTTCAGAACCACACAGTGACACATGAACACACATATACACTTGCTTTCCCAGCAGAGTGTGCAGTGGCATGGATGAGCGAGGCATAGTTCAAACCCCCCTCTTGTCTTATCCTGACCCAAAACCAATGCAAAAAGAAGAAACCAGAAATAATAAGCTGTGCACTCACTTGCCTTTGCTTATTAGACGTAGACACAGTGTTGCTAATAAAAGCCTTGAGCTGTAAAAATAAGTGCTGTACCTGATTATCATTACACAGATTCACACACTCATTCACACACTTCTACGTTCTACTCACTCCAACTCTTTCCTGATCGCCCCATAAACTCCTTAGTTTCAGGGTTCCAAAGGTATGTTTTCAGGTCATCTATCTTTTCATGCAGTGTCCTCTTGGGCTTTGGCTTGGGCTTCCATCTCTCGAAGTTGAGGTCGTCCTGTTCTAGAGGCTGGTGCTCCACCAGCCCTTCTTGCTCAACCTCCAAGGATTCTGCCAGTCCATGGCAATGTTTGTGCATCGACCCGGCACGCTAAAGTGGGAATAAAAGCACAAAGTAGAGTCCATAATTTAAAAACAACAACAAAATAAAACAGTTGAATTACATTTGACAGAATTGTTTTCTTAAGCTTTTATTTTCCACTGTCACCCTCTACATCATGTTGTTTCATGGTGCACCTGCACTGAATGAAATCCTCGCAAAACGCTAAGTAAAGAGTGAACACGGCAGTTAGGTGATGAATAAAAGGGGGCAGCCATGGTGAGAAAATTTCATTCACAATCTCAGTGCAGCCTTCTTGTGAATGCAACCGAAAGCAGAAAAGAGAAGCACCACTGACCCCAAAGACCATGGTTGCGGGTGGGAAGATGGGGGGTTAATGTCCTCCCAGCTGCAAAGGAGAGCAGGGTCATTCTCTCTCCAGATGTTCTCAGCACTTTGGTTCTCAGAACAGACTCACAGCGCACACTGAGACCTCCATCTGACCACTGCAAAGGAGCCTCAAACCCCCATGGAGCAACTTTCCTTTTTTTTTCCCTTCTCTTGCCTTACACCCTATGAGAACTAGGCAAGAGCAGCTGTGAAGGATGAAACTCTATGAAACTCTAATCACCGAAATGATGAAATGAATAGAGAGGTTCCACTAAAAGTCATTCTAAGAACTACTTCACTGCTTGTCTTGTGTGACAGACCGACAGGACTTGGATCAGTGTGAAATAGATGACGAACGCTTTTCCATCAGTGCTCATGACCCAAAATGGCCAGGGTGCACATGCTGGTGGAGTGTGTCTGCTTACCGCTTTTGGTGCTGAGGGTTCGAGCTGCAGCTCCTCGGCTCCGCCTGCAGTGTTCTCAGCTTCCATGTTCCCTTCGCTGGAGAACAAAGGCACTTGTTAAACCAATCACATACACGAGCGGCGCAAAGCCTCTAACGCGATGGTCAAAGCCGCCGAAATAAAGTTTGGACCAAGCCAAAGAAGTGAAGGAGTGGGGGGAAAGTTTACAGCTTTCACTCTGGAAGTGAACACGACTTTAAGCGTTAAAAGATATTTAGGTCCAGCAAAATAAAAAAAAATGTAATTTAAAAAAAAAAAAAAAAAAAAAAGCCCCAAATGTACAACTGAAACTGAAAATGAAAAAAAAAAAACAAAAGAAAATGTTACAATTAATGTTCACGGTACCGAAAAATAGTTCTTGTACGCTGGAAACCGAAACGTCGCATTGACACTGAACGGCTGGATAATTTGGCTGAAATTAAAGGCTGGAGGTTTTGTTTGATGTCATTGAGATTTTCCCTGCACTGACACGCTCCCTGCTCCAGGGCCAGCAGCCTACTGAAGCTCTGCACACACAGACTCGGGCTGGGATACAAGGTGGAGGAGGGTGGGTTTTTTTTTTTTTTTTTTTTTATAATCCCAGAAGAGCTTTTTGGCTGAAGTGCGGGCCACCCTATTTTCTCTGTGGTATTCTGCACACGCACAGTGCACTCTCAGTCTGAAATGAGACACAGCCACAAGTGATTCTGTTCTCATCTAAACAAAACACCACACTGTTATTAACACTGCTTCATATTCACGCCTGTTTTACCAGGAACATTTCCATAATAATGACCCTTGAGAGGATTTTTTTTTGTCCCTGCTTAAATTGTTATATCACTCTCACACACACACACACACACACACACACACACAGAAGTCTCCAGGAGCTTCCCATTCCTGGGCTGAGGAAAGTTGTGGCCCCTGTTGATTATAATAAATTGCTCTGCTTGTCAACGGTTTAAATATTTGTATCCCAGTCACGTTGTACTCTGTTAGCTTGTGTGAACCCGGTTTTTTTTTTTTTTTTTTTTTTACATGAATGGAAATGTCGTCATGGAAAATTCGTTCTTTTTTCCTCCCTCGTTTTTATTTATGAAGAGCACGTAGGGCCGCGCACACAAACGAAATGAGCAACTGACTCAAGACAAGCGCTTCACATTCATACCAACTAGAGACCAGGAACACCAGTGAAATCTATTCCTAATCTCATCCTTGCACTGGATGCAAACTGCTAATCTGATTGGTTTATTAATTATACATTCAAAAATATATATATTTAAAAATGGAACAGAGTGGTGTTTTCTCAGTTCAATCATAAGCAATAAGATCAACATGCCCTGAGATGCATAAGATTATAATTTTTTTTTTTTTTTTTTTTTGCCTTTTATTCTATATTGAACAGCAAAAGTAGCCACTACTACAATGTTATATACACCTGCACTAATTCTTTGGAGTCACCAACATTATAGTTGGCCACTGTGTGGCGCTCTTGAATAATGTTTACAAACCAGACATGTCTAATCCATATTTTTCTGCAATTTTTTATTATTATTGTCTACTTTT
This sequence comes from Neosilurus mollespiculum, assembly GCA_030014195.1. NCBI lineage: Eukaryota > Metazoa > Chordata > Actinopteri > Siluriformes > Plotosidae > Neosilurus > Neosilurus mollespiculum. Next base: position 36,379,750 of record JAQMYF010000024.1, on the reverse strand, counting down.
GATAAGGGAAAAAATACAAGCATACATATATACATACTATAACTAGAGGCAGGTGGGCCACTTCTCCACAGTCCCTGTTCTTGAGTGAAAGTCTTTGAAATCAGGCTCACACTCCAGATACATGCTGAATGGTTCTCATGCACTGACTGTATATAGTACAACCCCATTTCCAAGAAAGTTGTGATGCGGTGTAAAATGTAAATAAAAACAGAACACCGGGATTTGCAGATCTCATAAACCCATATTTTATTCACAACAGAGCAAAGAAAACATAGTGTTAAAAGTTAAAAGTGAGGCATTTTACATAAAATAGTAGCTCATTTTGAATTTGTAAAAAGTTAGGATGGGGCAACAAAAGGCTGACAAAGTAAGTGGTACTAAAAAGAAACAGCTGGAGGAATATTTTGCATCTGGGCAGAGGTTCACCAATCTGCAAAATACTGTATCTACAAATTGTACAAATTTCAGAATAATGTTCTTCATAATGAAATTGTGAAGACTTTTAATTTGTCATCATCTACAGTATAATACCATCAAAACATTCCTAAAAGCTGCAGAAATCTCAACAAGGGACAACCTTGAAAATCAGTCTTGGATTCTTGTGCTCTTCAGGCCCTCAGTCAGCACTGCATTAAAAACAGGCAGGATTCATTCATGGACATCACTGCCTGGACTCAGGATCACTTTTTAGTGGGCATTTAATAAGTTCAATTTTTTTGGGGTACAGTTAGGTTCCGGATCTCTCTACCAGACTGGTTGATTGTGTATAAGATAAGAACAATTATAAATGGAATATTTAAAATTCACTATGAATGGTAAAAGCCAGGCAGGCACTTCGTTAATGGATAGATACTAAATTATTCCAAGACATCAAGACGGTGGACAATGTGGTGGATGGGGTGGAGTCTTTTTTCCATTATGTGAACATTTTTAGTGTGTGCACGTAACCACAGCCCTAAGGAACCATACTCAAAAAGTATTACAAAAGTATATTACCAGAGACTTTATAATCATAGCAGCAGAATCTTGCCAAAAGATTGTATACATAACCTCTATATCTGTTTGTTTGTTTGATTAATTGATTGATTGATTGGTTGGGTGGTTGATTATTTATCAGGGACAGAGCATGTGAATCACCAATACCATTTACACTTCAAAGTAAATGTGCTGGAGTTAGCTAAAAAGCTAAGTTTCATCCGCAGTCCCTGGGCAGGTTAATACATCAATGTCTGACATGGGCTGGACAGTACTTCAGCTGGTAATACAATACAAAATAGTGAAGTACAATACAATACAATACAATACAATAAAGAATGCTCTAAGTCACTCATTTGACAAACCACTTAATCCTCTGGGGTTGCAAGGCGGCTGGTGCCCATCTCAGCCAACACCAGACAAAGGTGGGGTACACTTTGAACAGCTCGCCAGATCATCATAGGGCAGACACACAAGCATTCACACTCACTTCTAAACACGTGCAACTCCACACAGAAACACCCAGGCCCAGGACCTTCTTGCTGTGAGGTGGACGTGCTGACCACTACGCCACCATGAATGAATAATAATCTGTCAGCTTTGATTATGTGAGATACAAACGTCTTAACAAGTTCTGATGTTTAGTTTAGTTTAGTTTTTTATTTATTCCTAGTCAGCGAACCTTGAGAGATATTTTCTAGGAATAATAAATCGTCCCAAAAGTCAAGTTGGCTTGTTTACAACCAGCATGATTCAGCACTTGAATCAAGCAGTAATTATGGTTTTCCCCAGCCATTAGGCTGTTGGGGTAGTGTCGTTGCCGCGTTGCCATTCCCATCCCTGTCATTTTGGGTATTTCTCAAAAACTGCAGGGCGGATCATTCTGAAATTTTTCATGCAGGTTTTCTGTGGTGTGTAAGTGTTACCTTTGTTCAAATTACCTTGACCTTGTAAATTTTGTCAGGCTATTTCTCAAGAACCGCTGGACAGTTGAGGGATTTTGCCATCTCTAATGGCAATTTTTATTAGCCTGAAGAAGAGCAGTGACAGCAATAATTATGAAACAAGCATTTTTGTAAAATAAATCTTCATCAAAGTTTCATTTAATTGTTATTTGCAGGAATTCCATTATTATTCTGACACTCAGGACTTTCACTGTAATCCAGGTGAGGGATCATTCCCACTGATTATTCATCATAAAACTTTTGCCAATTGCAATGACTAATTCTGTTTACTTTAAATTATTCTCTCACTGTGTGTCTGAGAGGGATACAGAGTTCATGTCCTGTAACTGCACAGAAACCTTGGCCAGCATGCCACCTGTGGATTGTGGTAAATGTATTACACCGTCACATGTGTTTATTGCAGACAGTAACTTTTGCAATTTTGGCCATTGTACATTTATTTGTTTGTAGTGTCAACATGTTTTTTTTTTTTTTTTTTGGGGGGGGGGGGGGGGGGGATTTGAACCACAAACCTCTAAAAAGGTGATGTGCACTTACGCAAATTCCAACTTTCTCTGGTGCAATTCAATGCTTTACACCTGATGTGCATTTACATTTGGATCATTCTCTGAAACTGGGTCTCGGTCTGGGTCGGGAAACTGGATTTATTGATCCACATTCTTAATATTTTTTGAAAATTAGTTAGTAAAAGAGTAAAAGAGCAGTCCCTTCCCAAAACATACCGTGGACAAATAAAACATGTCAGACAAAATAATTTAGTTACATCCAGCAAAAAAATGAAAAATGTAAAATTTTCTGCAGAATTGGTTGCAATGTGTGGACGAAAATTGTGACTTTTTTTTTTTTTTTTGTTCCTTATCTTTCACGCCATGCACTCACCAAAGTATCAAGCCAAAGGGCAAATAGTAGCGCTTATTGACATTTAAAACTTATATCCAAAGTAGAAATTCCTGTTTTTCTTACTTTGTGGATGAGAATCGCACATCCCTGTATGGTTTCGCATGTAACCAGTGGTGTCCACGCCAGTTACATAAGGAACCGACCCATTATTCCTGTGAGGGGTGAGGTTCCATGTTACGACGTTCACTGTACAACTGAGTTCCTCCTGAAATGCGTATTTATTTCACATGGAGTCAAGCGCTAATTAATTTATTCACCAAAAACAAAAGGGATGAATTTTGTGTCCATGCGTGAATTCATTTAAAGATGAATTTGTTGTTCCATATGGATTTATTCCTGTTTGTTATTAATAAAAGTGCAGTCATGTGCATGAAGTAGTTCTCTCACTGTCTTTGTAACAATGGTTCAATGGTTCATTTAGGGTCAGTTCAGAGCGAAATAAACTGGACTATACTGAAATTTGGGGATTGTGAATTTTTCACCCAAAGTTTCAGAGAATGACCCAGATGATCCTGTTCCCCTGAATGTGATTTGGCTTACAGGAGAAGACCCACAGCCCACAGGAAATTCAGGTTCCCTTTTATGATATACAATCCTCTTCACTTTTCTACAGTGGTGTAATATATGTGTAACAGGATGGGAGGATTACATTTAAAAAGTATTTAAGTACAAGTACTAATTACTTGTTAATAATTTAACCAATAACTTAATCTATGTATCACAATTTAAAAAATTGTAATATATGTAGATATAGATGAATATAACTTAATTAATTTAGGACACTTTTCGATTTCTTCTATACCAAATATGCAAATAAAGACAAGAGAGAATAAAATATATGTCGTCTTCTTTGTGCCAAAAGCTCCTTCTGGTAAAAGTTTTGCTGTTAAGACCCAAAATAAGATTTTCTTCCTCTTTAAAATGGTAATAACAAGATTGGATGTGTATAATCTAGAGCACAGAGCAGGTAAAATAAAGGTGAACCATAAAACAGATCATTGCTTGCAGGCATCATCAACCAGAACTTCCTTTATCTGATGGGAAAGAAGATCGGGATGTGTTCGGCACCAGATGACAACGTAAACCACATGGTGATGACTTCATGGTGATGATTGTCTCATTTTTGTCCCAAATCCTTTCAGTTAATGTTTTATTGTTTAAAAATACAACAAAGGGTGATTAGGCAGTGTGGAATAACTGCTTTGCATACATCTGAACACATAACTGCAGAGTAAATACAGTAATGATTATGATAACTAGCCTTAATAGCTTATTTAATGTTTCATAATAAACACATCCTACTAAAAATTCAATTTAGTTCAGTTTTATTTGTACGGTGCTTTTACAGTTGACATTGTCGCAAAGCAGCTATACATAGGAAAACAAATTTGGTTAAGAATGCAAACTTATGATTTTAAACTTTACTATAAATTCTATTCATCCGTAGTAAGCAAGCCGGTGGCGACGGAGGCAAGGAAAAGCTCCCTCAGATGAGATGAGGAAAAAACCTTGAGAGGAACCAGACTCTAAATGGAAACCCATTTGATACCAGATAAAAGTACGAACCATGTAAGAGGAAATTCACTTGAATGAAACATGAAATCTAGTAGCATTTACATCCCCAGCTGTTTAAAGCCATCTTTACAGATTCTATTTTTAGAGTGTATTTTTAGGTCCACATGGAACATCAACAGCATGAGAGAGGGGTAAATCATTTGAGCTGTTTTAGAACCTAAAGAAACCAAAATAAAGACAAATTAAGTCAAACTGATTTATTAAAAAAATAGCCTATGCTCGTTTTGTTTTAGGTATTAATTAGCTCCCTGGTTGGATCTTGTGATCACATGACTGTATGTGCAGAATTACTATGCCTGTTCTGGTTTGAGCAAACTGCACTACGCTGTGTGTTCTGACACCATTCTGTGACAGCATTAACAAATTCTGGAGTTTGTGCTACAGTAGCTCTTCTGTGGGATCAGAACAGACATACTAGCCTTCACTCCCCAAACACATCAGTGAGTCACGGGCACCCATTCTTGCCGGTACACAGGTAGTCTTTCCTTGTACCACTCGGTACTTACCACTGCATTCCAGGAACACCACAAAAGACCTGGTGTTTTAGAGATGAAGAAAGCCAGTCAGGCATAGGGCCAGTTGTGCATTACAGCTGCTTACTGCTTCAGAGCATCAATAGACATGACACAAACCACTGTAATCCCTACGCCCCTTCCAAAATTTATCTTTGAAATTTAAATTGAATAAAAAATTTCAACATTGCAAAATGTTCAACATTGTAAAAGACAGAGCTCGAAAAGGCCTTTAAAATTATACTAATATAATAGTTTATAGGTTGTATAATAAGAAACCGTCATTTGACCAGTCATGACATTTGACATTTGCATCAATCAGCATTATTTTATTTCTTGTTTTCTACTGAATCATTTATTCATTTGACAAACTGCTCAGTCCTACCAGGGACTATCTCAGCTGACTCTGGGTGAAGACAGGTTACATCCTGAACAATTCAATTCAGTTTTATTTGTATAGCACTTTTTGCAATTGACATTGTCGCACAGCAGCTTTACATAGTAAAACAAATTTTAAAATAAATTTAAACATTTAAACATTTCTTCTAACACCCTACACATCCCTAATGAGCAAACCTGCTGCAACGGTGGCAAGGAAAAACTCCATTAGTTGACACGAGGCAGAAACCTTGAGAGGAATTAGACTCAGAAGGGAAACCATCCTCATTTGGGTGAAACCAGATAAATATACAAACCATGTAGCAAAAAATTCACTATAGTTTAACATGAAGTTCGATTGGTTATACCACAACTGTAAGTCTTAAATCATTTTAGCAAAAGAGTTTACATCACCAGCAGTGAAAAGTGATCTTCACAGTCTCCGAGTGCACATCTAGTTCCACATGGATCTTCATCAGCAGGAGCGAGGGGCTTCCAAGATGAGAACTCCAGCCAGCAACAACAGACCAGGACGGACCACAGGACTCAGAAAGCAGAAGGATCAGAAGGATCAGGATCACCGGCGTCCCAGAAGAAGCATGTGTACCTCAGCAAAACATCTCACGAGTCCATCACAAGGCCAACACGCACAATTGTTCACACACCTAAAAGCAATTTGGAACAGCCAGTTAGCCTAACCTGCATGTCCTTGGACTGGAGGAGGAAACCAGTGTATCCAGAGAAAATGGGCTTACGTCCATGTCACTGTGCTACCCAAATTATTTTCCACTGAAATGAAAACAACCTGTGACCGGAAGCATAAAAATAAGAAAATTCTTCATCACCCTTTAAATTGAATTATTATTAGATACTGACTTTAATCCGGAGTACCCAGAGGAAACCCATGCAAGCACGGGGAGAACAGGTAAACTCCACACAGAAATGCCCTCACTGAGCCCAGGACTCAAAACCAGGACCTTCTTGTTGTGAGATGGCAAGCTAACCACTACATCACTGTGCCACCCAAAACTCACAACTGAAAATTATCTTCTGAATTTCACTTGGAGGTTTCATTTTACTTCACATCATGTTATTCCAAGCACTTTTAAGTTCTAAATGAAGTGTAGGAAAAATCCAGTCAACACTTCTATGTGGCACCCAAGTGGGTAGTAAGTGGGCTGAAAAATGGATACCATATGGGATTGCCCATGGGTTCCATAGTGTAGTGGCCCCACGTCAACCGCCCACATGGGGGGTCCATCTGAGCTTGCCAAAATGAAACACACTTGTTGACCAAAGTAGGCCCCAGTTAAGATGCCCATGCCCACTTGGTGCCCATGTAGCCCAGGCATAACCCAGGTGCCCACATCTGGGCAGTTGGGGCCACAATGGAACCCACAGACAATCCCATATGGGACCCATATTTCCACATTGGTTCCACATACAAGTGCTGGTTTAGTAATGGGTTTTAAGGAAAGGGTGGAAGCCCATACCTATTTTGCATATTCTTACTCTCTCTGCAGTTCTTCTTAGTCCACCTGCTGGACACAGGCGCAATTTTTGCTTTTCTTTGTATATTTTGCTATACTGTACTAATCCCACAAGGGAAATTATTGCCTCTGCATTTAACCCATCCAAAGTGAGCGCACATGCACGTAAATAGTGAGCACACACACACTCAGAGCAGATGGGGGTTAGGTCCTTGCTAGTAGGGCCTTGCTCAAGGGTACTTCAGCCATGGAGGAAGGGAAGGTGCAGCTCACTGTCCCACCGACGCACATTTTTCCTGCTGGTTCAGGAATCAAACCAGCGACCTTTCGATCCCAAAGCCGCCCCTCTAACCATTAGGCTACGGCTGCCGCCGTGCGTGTATGCAATACATGTATTGTCCAAGTGTCTTCATGGTGCTGTAGGTACACATGTGTACTCAGTTGCCTAACCGCTTAATCCTATTATGAGGCTGGGGCCTATCTCAGCTGATACTGGGCAAAGGCGAGGTACAGCCTGGACAACTCAGAACACACACACACACACACCTGGGGCAATTTGGAACAGTGTACCCTATACCCTAATATTCATGTCCTTGAATTGGGGGACGACACCAGAGTACCAGGAGGTCCCACGCAAGCACAGGGAGACCATGCAAACTCCTCCCAGAAACGCCCCAGACCGGGAATCGAACCCATGACCCTCTTGGCGTGCTTATCCACTATGCCAGCATTATTTTTAACAGGCTTATATTTCATGGTCATCGTGAGCAGAAGCGCTGATACAGAAATGTGGACATGGTGTGGACCTGGTGTAGGTTGCCCCACCACACTCCCGCCACGTCCCCTGGTTTGCACGGGGAACCGATCCCCAACCCTATTCCTGTCCGGAGAGCTCGCGCGTGTGGATGGCGCATAGGGCGCATGCGTACAGACTGCGTTCTTGGACCAAAACACGAGGACGGCAGTGAGTTCGGACGGTCCGTGTGAACGGTGTAGTGTGACAGCTCGGAGAATGCCGCTGCCAGCGCAGGCGTCCGATTCTTTCAGTTCGAGCGAAAAAAGCACCGTCTCACGAACGGCTTTCGCTTTTAGCCTCCAAACGTAACTGCGGTTCATATGTTCGCGATCCTGCAGACATGCCCGCCGGAGTGAATGCGCAAGCTGCCGGGATCCCCATGTCCGACGCTATCGGTACGTGCAAGGTCAACTCCGCTCGTCTCGGCTTTTGTTTTGCGAAGATCATTTTCGGTTATTGTAGGACGACATGTAGTGTACATCACCTGCGTGTAGGGTTTCTTATTAACGTCACCTCGCTTATCAGTGGTGCAGTGTTTCATTTACGGGTCAAGCAGAAGATGTTGTTGTTGTTCAAGCCTGCTTTCAGTCCCAACACCAACATTACACCGAGCACATGGACTGGTCTGCATGGGGCTCTGACTCATGTGGTCAAACAGGGGGCATTTAAACCTTGTAGGTGTGGCAGTGGATGATAATGCTCGCCAAATTGCTGACAAATGAGATCCTACTTGCACCCTGCATTTTTTCCTCTTAGACTTTCTATTTAAAGCAACTCCATTTACTAATAAACCAAAACAAGCCAGCTGTATTCACCTTCATTCAGATGGACTGCGGATTCTCCAGCCTGAGCTCAGTAGCTCTGGATGCTTTGTTTACATTTCTTTATCTTGTAAACAATAATAAAAAAAAAAGTCATCATTCATTATGTCATTTATAATTGATAAGCATGCAAACAAAATGGCCTCCAAGATCAATATGGCTTTTAGTTATCAGCATGGCTGATGGCAGTAGTGGTATTTAAGACAATGAAAACACACTAAAGCATTCCGCAGATTTCTACAAAGGATCGGACTGAGTTTGATTCTGTGCTGTCAGGGGGGGTAAATATGATCAAGTGTAACCGGCGGACACCTTCAGACAAGATACTCACATAATTTCATGCCATTGACCTACTTATCATCTTTATAGGATCTTTCAAGAGGAGGAAGAGAAAGTCCATCACCGTGACTGCAATGTTGTTTGTAGTATCTATACTTATTCTAGTGTTTGGCTTGGCTGCCACCACCAGGACACAGAACATCACGGTTGGAGGCTACTATCCTGGATTCATTGTATGTAATTATGCTTACATGTATTTCAAATAATCTTACTTGACTAAGATAATTATTAAATATTTATTATTAGTTATTATTGTTGGTATTATTATTATTATTCATTCAAGAGATTTTCTTGTTCCTGATTGGTGGAAAGTCATGAAGTAATTCTTGGTATTGCGTCATTGGCATGGGATAACTAATTATTTCATCGTTGCCATCAGATAAGTTAAATGATGATTACAAGTGGCACGCACAACATAGTTAGGTATGTGAGAATTGCTCACTGAGTTCCGATGCATTGCCAGTGGTACCGTTGCTACCGACCTGAAAAACCTATATGACTTTAAAATTAAACATTTGTCCACATTTGTGCCAAAATATTTGTAAATCTATCGATTTGCACATGGTGTTTTAAGATCCAGAAAGTGCGAGTTCTCTTGGTTGAGGTCACAATGACGTACATGTAAACAGCTAACCCAAATAAGACATTCAAAATTCATAACTTTATTTATATTTGTCTGAAACAATATATATAAATATAATAAAGGTATTTGTATCACATCTTTTCAATGTCTTTGTAATGATCAAGCAGAGTGGTAAAAAAAACCTTTTCTTTTCACATACCTATTTTGAATGAATAATAAAAAAATTATAGATTTTGTTTTTTGGATGATATGGAGAATTATTCAGTCTCAAAGGATATCATCTGGCCTTGGCAGATAACAATTCCTCGACCGAGTAATTCTCTACATCTTACTTTGCCACATTTAATAATTGCTTAGCATTTAATCTTGATGACACAACAGATTTAGTCCCTAGTGTTTTGTTGTGCATACCTCAGAGAGAGGAAATGCTTCAGTCTAAACTGACCATTGCTCATTTAATACAGTGAAGTACATTCATAATTGCGGGCGTGGTTAGTATGTTCGCCTGACAGCAAGAAGGCCTGGGTTCGAATTCAAGGCTCGGGCATTTCTAGTGGAGTTTGCACTTTCTCCCTGTGGATTTCCTCTGGGTACTCCGGTTTCTTTCCACAGTCCAAAAACATGCACAGTAGGCTGATTGGTGGTTCCAAATTGCTCCTAGGTGTTAGAGTGAGTGTGAATGGTTATGTGTGTGTTGGCCCTGCAATGGCCTGTCAAGCTGTTCAGGGTGTACCCCGCCTTCGGCTGAGATAGGCACCAGCCTCCCCGTGTCCCTAATTAGGATTAAATGGCTTAGAAAAGGAATGAACGAATGATGAACTCTCATTCTAAGTACAGATCAGCATGTAATGAGTTACTTAAATGTTAAATAGTTATGACTAGAATGTAATGGCATTTGAATTTACAACTTCGAACTTTCAAAACAACAAAAGCTGAACAAAGTGAACAGGTACTGTGTGCAAAATAAATGAGTAAGGTTATATAGAACTGATACATTTCTGAAAAAAATCAGTAACAGCATCTGTCCTGTTATTTTTAGCTTGGTTTCGGCTCCTTTCTCGGAATCATCGGGGCTCATTTAATAGAGAACAAGAGGCAGATGGTGAGATGGATTTTTTCTTTCCATTTAATTTCTCACTTTTGTTTTGTTTCATTTATCTGCATCATACAACACAGACTGAACCATGACAGTGTCACAGCATTGCTCCTTGATGAGAAAACTCACGTTTCCTCGATTATGGGGCAAAAAGACACACGGGATTTTGAACACTGTGTTAAACAATGTGCTCACTTTTGCTGTTTTAGCAGAAGAACAGTTTGGTTCAACAGTTTGAATGTTAGAATATGTTCCAGGGACTCTGATGAGATGTACCAAGAAATAGCTCTGTGTGAGAGGATCAGGATGGAATGAAAGGGGGGGGGGGGAATTGCAGCGCAGAAGAAATAGAAAATTGACATCATGGACTACCCGGAGCAAGTGTTAAACAGCACAATGCAATGCACAGACAGAGCTGCTGAAATAGGATTGTGTGTGAGAAGGTGGAGCTTATAAAGGGGATAAGCAGTGGAGTTTTCATTTTTTTTGGGATATTTTTTGTTTGTAGAATTGCTTTGCAGTGTTTTTCAATACAGTGCTTGTGCCTAGTCAGGCTCCATGGAGCTGTCAGCTGTAGAATAAGGAATGTCATTGGGAGTGTTCGGGTGCCTCCCTCCAGCAGAGCTGCGTGGACTGCAGGAAGAATGGGATGACGTGAAACTGAATCCTCCCTGTTTCTGAGTATGAGGAGGGAGAGGAGAGCTCATTCAAGGGGAACTGGGCGCAAAGCCAACTAGTGGGCACCAGAGAAGGGAACATATTTACTCGCATCATATTGTCTACCAAGGGCTTCACACTTAATGACTCATGTCTGCAAGGAAGAAGATACACCTAAATGGCACCGTTGGTTTTATTGATCCTACTGAAATACACAAAAAGCAGGGCAATTGATACATCTGCACTAAAGAAATAATAGTCTGCTGCATACAATCATCGTCTAATCAGAGAGAATGTTGACTTATACTTAGATGTTGTTATGTATCAGCATAGAAGTGCGCATAAATATAAAACAGGAGTATTTAGTAGGAGTAGATGGTGAGACTGCAGTACAAAGTTTGTGCAACGCACAGTAAATTCCCGTCTGTGTTGTAGTTGGTAGCTTCTATCGTCTTCATCAGCTTTGGTGTTGTGGCTTCGTTCTGTTGTGCTGTAGTGGACGGCATTTTTGCTGCAAGACACATAGTGAGTTCTTCTATTTATGATATTCCTTAAAGAAACTTTTTCACTGTATGCACTATTTTACCATTTTTATGTACCATGTTTGGGCGTACTGTCATTCCACAGGACCTTCGACCTGTTTACGCCGGCCGGTGTGAATACTACTCCAGTGTAACAACCTTTAATTCTGATGTGAGTTGATTCTTCACCTTCTAAGATTATGTATTTACACCAACCAGCCATAACATTAGCACCACCTGACTGGTGTGCAGCTAGACAGTGATATACGCAACAAGCTGCAATGCACTGTGTGTTCTGGCTCCTATCTCTCATAGCCACCGTTAACAGTTTCAGCCGTTTGTGTTACAGTAACTCTACTATAGGATCAGACCAGACCTATTAGCCGTCGCACCCCATTCACATCAGTGAGCATTGGGCACAAGTGATACTCTTGCCAGTTCACTGGTTGTCTTTGCCTGGACCACCATTGATAGGTTCTTATCACAGCATAAAAGGAACAGCCCATAAGAGATGTCATTTTCGAGATGAATTGACCCAGTTACTCACTTGATTTTTTGCCATTTCTTACACTTTGCCAATTTTTCCTGCTTCCAACACATCAACTTCAAGAACTAACTGTTCACTTTCTGCCTAATACATCCTACTTCTTGACAGGTACCGCTGTAATAAGATAATCAATGTTATTCCCTTCACCTGTCAGTGCTCATAATGGTTAAAATGTTATGGCTGATCATTATCTCATATTAGTATAAACTCCATGGGACTGGGATGATCTGATTGGTCTGCCATCTCAGAATCATAAATCATTGTTACTAATGGATAATGCATGACCCTAGTAGGATTAAATAGTTTGGAAAATCAGTGAATGAATGAATGAATGAATAATGCATGAAGACTGACTTAAGCAAGCAGCCTCATCAATATCACACTTTAAAATAGAAAAATTAACCATAAAAATCTCATTTCAGTCATTGTATTTCCTTGTAGTTTAACATAACTTTACAGAGCAAGTTTTCTCGTGTGTGTGTGTGTGTTGTGTGGTACATACTAAACTCTATGCTCAAACACTGTATAGCGCTCATTAACTTAGCTGAAAGCCCACAGCTCCCCTGATCAGTCTCTGTCGTGGTTATAATATGTAAATATAAACTACAAACATCTCATTTTAGTTTGCTTTTCTTTATGTTTCTGTATAGTATAAACTACAATAACTAAAATAAATTATATGGTACAAAAAATTTGAAAAGAGTGTTTAAGCAGCTCTTAGGCTCTGCAGTTGCCTACGCTAGGAGCTTGTCTGCGTCCATCATGACTTTAAAAAGATAAACCATAGAAATCTCATTTTGGTGTGATTCTTTTGGTTTAGGTACCAGTGTAATATGTACTAAAACAGTTATGCACCTCAGGCTTGGTGAATGTTGCTAAAATGAATAGTCCGCTCAGTTTTACATCTCGGGAATATTCCATGACATCCATCTCACCTTTGTGCATAATTGTTAAATATCCTTAGTAATTGCATTTGATTGTAGTTTTCATAGCATGCTGTTGTACAGAGATGCAGAATTCACATATTCGGATTTCTTCTTCCTTTACTAGGTTAACTGCCACACAGCGGCACGTATGTCATGTAAACTGCACGTGAAGAGTAAGACATGCTACTGCTGTGACCTCTACAACTGTGGGAAGTATGTATGAGATCCTTGCATTCTACCCTGTTTCTCAATACAGGTCTTAAGTGAAACACAGTTATCTTTGCTTTATCTTGCTTATGTTACAGTTTGGATTTGCTTTCATTATGCGTTCTTTATTTTGCCTCAAGCGCTGTTGGAAAAGACCGCTTGTGTTTACTTATGTTTCAGAGAACATCCTCTTTTGGGACTTCAGAATAAAGATGTTTTGAAAAAATTTAGGAAATCGTCCATGATTTGGAAGTAGGTTGTTTTTATTTTTAGCCCCTTCGACAACATTAACAAGCTATGATTTGTTGTGGTTGAAGTAGCTGAAACATGGTAGTTTTGAAATGAGAAGATTTTTTCCTGCTGCTTCTTCCTGAATTTATAACTAGGCCTAATCTCTCAACTCTTAATGCAAGTGGAACCCATTGGTGGTCTTAATCAGCCAAGTTTGTGGGTTGTATATATTATGTTACTCACTTCTTAATAGTGATGTGCACTGGCAAATTTTTTTTATTTTATTGATCTTTTTGCAGAAAGGTCTTTTTTTTCTGCTGCTGTATGTTATGAGTCTTGTTGATACAAACTCATTTTATGAATCTTTGGCTAAAATGCTTCTCTCTGCACCCTTGGACAGCCATGTTGATCCCAGTGGTGGCTACCACGAGTACACAGAAGTGCAGAGTTGCCAAGATGTTGTGTACCTTTACCACCTGTTGTGGTCTGCCACCATTCTCAACATCATTGCCATCTTCCTGGGTATCATCACAGCAGCAGTGCTTGGAACCTTTAAGGACATGGTAGCATTTGAATATTTCATCCACTTTATTTAACTATTATACTAAATATGTTTTGAATAGTGCGGCACGGTGATGTAGTGGTTAGCACGTCCAGTTAACAGCAAGAAGACTGGGTTCGATTCTGTGTGGAGTTTGCGTGTTCTCCCTGTGCTTGCGTGGGTTTCCTCCAGGTACTTTGGTTTCTCATACATTCCAAAAACATGCACAGTAGGCTAACTGGCCATTCCAAATCACCTGGTGAGCTGTTCAAGGTGTACCCCATCATCATCCAGAGTTGCCGGAGATGGGTCGCCAGCCTCCCCGCGACCCTAATTAGGATTAAGGGGTTTAGAAACTGAATGAATGAATGAATGAATTGAATAGTGCGGCACGGTGACGTAGCGGTTAGCATGTTCACCTCATAGCAAGAAAACTGGAATCGATTCCTGGGTTTAGGGCATTTCTGTGTGGAGTTTGCATGTTCTCCCCGTGCTTGCATGGGTTTCTTCTGGGTACAGTCCAAAAACATGCACAGTGCCCCTAGGTGTGAGTGTGAGTGTAAATGGTTGTATGTGTGTTGGCCCTGCAATGGTTTGGCGAATGAATGAATGTTTTGAGTAGTGCGCATGGTGACGAAGCAGTTAGCATGTCCGCTTCACAGCAGAAAGGTCCTAGGTACACACACACACACACACACACACACACACACACACAAACACATGGAGGAAATCCATGCAAGCACAAACAGAACAGGCAGACTCCACAAGGAAATGCCTTCACCAAGCCTGGGACTCAAACCCAGAACCTTTTTGCTGTGAGGCAGACGTGCTAATCACTACCAAATTATTAGAAATCATAGTAAACTAAATAAAAAGAAGAGAGTCAGAACCTGTGCTTGATTATAGATATGCATGACTAAACAGCATGAATGGAGGAGATATATATATAAGCAGGTAGTGCGTTTTTCACCAGCCGCCATCACCACAAATATATTACAGAGTTGTGAGGAACACTGATCAGCATCCAAAACCACAAACTGCCATATTAAACAGTATGCAAAAATAGGATGCTATATATAAACAGACTTGGAAAATAGTACAGTTTAATTCAGTAGTATACAATTTCAGGTGTATATATCTCTTTCCTTTGTTTCGGTGGGGGGTGTGTTGGTAGTGCCAAGCACAACAACAGTGGTGGACATGTATTTTTATAACCAAGTTTGCTTCATTTTCCTCTTTGGAATATGCAGACTAGATGCTATCAATGGACAGTATTCTTGCTCTAGTTGTTTTTTTAATGTTGGTCACGGAGTTTTGGTTCAGGTTTGTTAATCCTGCACCCGGCCCTGACATAAGCGCTTCTTGATTCTAGACTAACCAAGTGTTATAATTCATTCAGAGCTCCAAATTGGCTATTGATATTCTATTTGGAAAGGGGGGGGAACTTCAGAGCTTCAGAATTCCACTGCAAAGTTGCGAGAACTGGCGAGAAAACCCGTGATCTCCAAAATATTTCAAGTAGGCCTTAAACAGTGCCTAGATGGACCTACTCCTAAGTGAAAAGCATATGGCAGGCACTTAAAGGACTGTGTAAGCATGAGAAAAAGATTGTCTGGTTTAATGAGACAAAAATCTAACCTTTTGGGGCTGAGCCAGTACATCTGGAAAAAACAGGTACTGCTTATCAGCTGCCTAATACCGTCCAGGTTGTGAAGTTGTGAAGCGTAGTCCGGGCTGCATCATGCTGTGTTGTTTTTCCTCGATGGCAGGGACAGCAACACTTACCTGCTCCACAATGCAGATGACCTCAGACTAGGGCTGAGCAATATGGCCAAAATTTCATGATATAGTTCATTTCATATCCTGATAACAACATATAGCATAATATTGCACATTTTCTGTACACTCAAAGAATAAATTAATTAACAAATGAACAAATAATTAAACGTTTTTTAAAAAATAAATAATATCAGGAATGTGGCAGGTAAGTAGGTAGATAATTTTATTTCATTGTCAATCAGCTTTTATGGCTATTTCATGGTGTATTGTTATATTTATACAAATAAATACATGAACTATATAAAAATACACAGATACAGATGTAAATGAGATGCTATAAATAAACATAATGAAAATTCTAAAACTTTCTGTGAGCAGAAACGTAGCATTTAAAAATAATGAAAATTGGAAAATAGGTATATAATAAGCATTAAAATGAAAACAGTCCTTGGTAAAGTCGTTAGCATTAGCCATTTAGCATAAAAAAAATGTTTAATGAGTATGTAGCTAATGGTGTTTCTGTGTATCCTATCAGCTTGGTTTGCATTAGTTTGCTTTTAAAATCAGAGAATTAGAAAATGTTAAACTTTTCATGTATTCCACGTATTCCTTTCAATGTGAGCACGTCCACCTCACAGCAAGAAGGTCCTGGGTTTAAGTCCCAGGGTCGGTGAGGACGTTTCTGTGTGGGCTTTTTATTTTCTGCTTGCATGAGTTTGCTCCATGTACTCCGGTTTCCTCCCACAGGCCAAAGACATGCACATTAGGCTAATTAGCTGTTCCAAATTGCCCCTAGGTGTGAGTGTGAATGTTTGTGTGTGTGTGTGTGTGTGGTGACCCTGCGATGGACTGGCAAGATGTTCAGGGTGTACCCCGCCTTCACAGGCTCCAACCTTCTCGCCATTCTAATAGGATTAAGTGGCTCTGTGAATGAATGAATAAATGAATTTATATGAAGAGTCAACTTAGGAGATTGTTGAAATTATTGGAATTGAGTTTAGAAATGTCCAACATAAGGATAGTGGTGAACCATCAGCTTCATGGAAGAAACATGGTTGGACAATTATCTTGACTGACTGTGATCAGAGATCACTTACTCTTGGAAAGGTTCAAGTGTTAAAAGGGGGCACAAACCCACGGCTATGTGTAATGGTGGAAGTAAGAGCATTTTCGCTCTCACTATGTAATAGGAACTCACCACATTGAGATTCAGCAGCTGTTTGGCCAGAATAAAACCACTTGTTTATGAAGCTAGTCAGAATAAAAAGTAACAGACCACTTTTCAGACAAAAAACAATGATGGCTGCTGGGTTTTGCATGCACAAAACATTGAAAGTCTTCAGAACACATTCTACAAGAAAATTAGAAAAACTTAAGTTAAAACTTAAAAAAAAAAAAAATTCTGTATAATCCAACAAAATATACTTATTTTTGTAGAAAACTGCTTGTTGTAGTGTATTTGTTGATGCATAAATTTTTAATTTCAGTATTTTGAAGGCGTATTTGCATTTCTTTGCAAATATTAGATTTTAGTTACTGGTTATACAGCAGATCATGGCTCTTTTGACTCTACTGTTTAATTGTTCTTGCAGATGAAAGATTAGTTTCTAATCATTTCTTCTTCTTTTAAGATGCCAACTGCTGCCCCTGACACATGTGAACCTGATTCTCTGGCCACCCCAGCAGCCCCTGAGACTCGTGCCCCAACCACCTCCAACTCCTTCTACAACACTGCCCCCTGCCTGCCACCTTACACTGCCTATGACCTCCAGGTAATCAGCATTGCTTTTTGTACTCTGATATTTGCTGCAGTCAGTCATAGGTAGGTTTGCTTAGAAGAAGTAACTACAGCAGACAGCTACTAAAGCCCCTCCAGAGGCCTAGATGGCATACGCTCACCTCCCTGAGTGTCCACAGAGACCATAAAAGTTCTTATAAACTTCTACTGTGTTCCAACTACGATTTACAAGTTCTTACTGCATCCACACATAGTGGAAATCTAACTGAGTGTGACTGGGGTTTTACCCATGCTTTGTTTTTATAACTGCTACCAAACATTGTGTTCTCCGTCCTGTTCTTCGTCACTTCTCTGTCACTTACAGTGATCACCAGCCAGTCATGGGCGTCAGGGGCAGATAGCATTTTCTCTCCTCATCAAGCTAGATGAAAACCATGAAACACAAAAATTTGTGTTTAGTATAAATGTTGACATCAGTTTACTAGTATGTTTACACTTGGTACATTACATTATATTTAAAATATTGGCACAGCTACTTCAGCGTACATTACTGTGATCCAAATGGCAGCTGTGATCAGCTAGCTAGCAAATAGTAATCATGACTTTAATAACAAAATATTTTTGCTGGCAGTGGTAAAATTAATGCACAGTCCCCTTCAAAAGTATTGGAACAGTAAGGTGTGGGGTGTTTTTTTTTTTTGTTTTGGTTTGGGTTTTTCTTTTTCTTTTTTGGCTTGGTTTTGCGCTGTGCTGAAGATGTTTGGGTTTGAAGTCAAAAGATGAATATGAAACCATCCAACCATATCTAACCATTCATCCACTGTATAAAGCAGAGGTTCCCAAATCTGGTCCTAGAGGAGTCTCTGTTCTGCTCATTTTAGTGCTTTCCGTGCTGTCACACCCACATAACAGAGCTGTTAATTAGTTAAATCAGAAACAAGAAAAACACTGAAATGAAAACCACTGGTCTAAACAACTTACTCTATTGAGGGTGACAGATGATCTGGATCCAGTCCCTGCTGACTGTGGAGGAGAGGCAGAGTACACTCTGGACTGTCTGTCAATCTGTCATGAGGCAAACACAAAAAGACAATTAATAATTTGTAGCAGAGCTCCTGAGAAGAGCACTATAGTCATGGAATATGGCTTGGATGGTTTCCCATGTTTGTCCAGTGTCCATGTGTGCCCACCACAGGAAATCCAATAAGGCTGCTGCATTGCTGCGTTGTTGCTGTTTGGTTCGTATGTATCACTGGCTTGCTGACTTACATTTATTACCAGTAACAAAACTGAAACCCAAAAAATAGAGGCTCATACACCACCGCTCAGATTCGCTCAAGCAGGCAGGCACACTTAGAGGTAAATAAATATTTGTGGAGTAAACACCAAAATTTTGATAAAAGTTTGATAGAACACAAACTCCTAACATATACTTCAATTATACAACAAGACAGGTGATACTGAAACAGATGAATGAAAGCAGACATCAGATTGTGAAAGAAAAGGTGCTGAAAAACAAACCCAGGCTTGGACACCTATCAGCAGAGATATCTATCAGGAGTTCTGCTGAATAAATACACTGCCCAGCCAAAACAAAAAAAAGTTGCACGCTCTAATATTTTCAAGGAGTGCATTTAACCTTAATCACAGCATGTAATCTCTGTGGCATTGTTGCTCCAGTTGGACAGGTCGTGGCTCAGCAACATTAATGTGGCAATAAAATGAAGTCATCACATCAATGGACTTTTTCTTCCCTGATGGCACGGATATAAAATGGGGACTCAAATAATGAAAGAGAGGTTCAGAGAGCATGAGGAATCATTTTCGCATATTAACACCCCAGAGTCCTGACCTTAACCCTATTGAAAGTATTCCAACTTAAAAGTGCTAAATATGAGGAAAATGAGCTAAATATTAAAAATGTGTGGGCTAAAACTTTTCAGTTAAATTTTTACATTTGGCGCCCCATACTGGAGAAGACTTTATGGAGTGGTTCGTTGCTGTTAGCCTTGCGTGCAGCACGTAAACGTCATGCCATTGTTTCAACAAACTTAAGCAGCATAACATTTATTTTCATCCAGTGTTGGGTTAATTTTTCACTGACGTCTTTGATGATTAAAGTCTTCTCCAGCACATTATCACCACCCTTTGGTCTGGAGTTCTCTGCTTTGACTTATAGACAAATTCATATTTTATATGTATTTTTAGAAAGAAATTGCTGCTTTGTTTTGTGTGTGCTTTCTATCCTCCCTTTGTTAGATTGATTGTTGTTTGTTTTTGGTTTTTAACAGCAGTTGTGGACTGTATTAGCACATTATTGCCACTCTTTGGTCTCGAGTTCTCTGCTTTAGCTTATAGACTAATTCTTCATTTACTGTACATCTATTTAAAAAAAAAAGATACATTTCTTTTGTGTGTGTGTATGTGTGTGTGTGCGCATGTGTGTATGGGAGTATGTCCAGGCATGTGCTTATTTTTTGGTGATATTTCTCTGTGTCATCATCACTTCCTCTCTTTTTTCTTCACGTTTCCTTTTTTCTATTCTCCATGATATCATCACTTCTTTGTGCCCCTACTCTTTTCCTTTTTATCACTTCTCTTCATCATCACTCGTTCTCTTCATTAGTCACTGCTAGGACCCCGGGAATCCCTGCTTGCAGCTATTATTATAGTTATCATTATCATTCCATTCCACATTGGGCCATTTTCATGGTTACTGTTGCAGTATATGTTTTTACCTGTAAGGGTTGAAAGCTTTCTGCAGAACCTGTTCTCTAGAACAAATATTCATTCATATTCACATTCACACCTAGGGGCAATTTGGAAAAGCTATTTGGTCTAATGTACTGAACTTGAATTGAATAGTGCACATGCCTTTGGACTATGCCTAAGACGACGCCCCCTTAAACCAGTCTAGTCTATACCCCAGTATAATTCTAAAACACTTAAGCATTCCACTGAGAACAACAAAGAAATTCCTTTTTTGTCACCCTGTATACCGTTAAAATTACAATTAGAAGACTAAATAAGAATGACAGTCACAAGTTTGTTTCATCTAAAAGGCAGGATGTATACTTTCACATGATAGAAAATGTGTATTAGTAACATGTTTAAATATTAAAATACATAGCGCTACATACACACTATCTCTTTCCAAGGCCATGCAGTTTTATAATTATTATTATTATTATTATTATTATTATTATTATTATTATCCAATTTCAAAAGTATTTGTAGATAATTAAGTATTTAATTATTTATTAAACACTACTAAATAGAGTTGTGTTGATACCGATACTCGTATTGGAATGCTGCCGATTATGGCAGATTGGTATCAGCGAGTATATGAACCAATATGCGCCACTCAGATATCACTTCATAAAACAGCCATTTTCACCAACGAAGCTGCTGTTTTCAGTCCTGGAAATCAGCTTTTCTGTGCTGGGAGAAATGTGCTGATCTTGTCTGCTTTTGTTTACTGCCATGAAGAAGAAGAACTTCTGGTTGTAACTTCCACAAGCTACAGTTAGCATAATGTCCACAAACTGGAAATATTTTCCCACCAGTAAAACAGTAATGTGTATGTTATACAAGATAACAGTTTGGAGAGGTGGCACCAGTGTTGCCAAATTCAACATCAGTAATCTAATCAAGCATTTGAAGTCTGAAGCTTCAGGAAAAATGCATGATGGCATTGGAGTGAGCAGGCCCCTTCCATTCCTCCACCTTCGTGGCTAAATCCCGTTTAAGTAAGGTACCTAATCCCCACTTCTCTCTGTGTGTGTGTTTGTGTGTATGGGTGTGTGTGCTGGCGCTCTGGTATAAAACAAGAGTTTAATTTTCCTTGCAGGATTAAAACAGTATAGTCAGTTTATTCATTTTCTAAGCCACTTAATCCTAATTAGGGTCGCGGGAAGGCTGGCACCCATCTCAGCCGACTCTGGGCAAAGGCGGGGTACACCCTGAACAGCTCACCAGGCCATTGCAGGGTGAACACACAAACCATTCGCACTTTCACTCACACCTAGGAGTGATTTGGAACAACCATTTAGCCTTCTAATATCTCGAAAAAGGAAGAAGGAAAAAATATGGGCTATGTAAAAAAATAATAATAATAAAATATGAGTTCACGGAGATAAAGGAGGGAAAAGGCACAAACTGCAGCAAAGCACTTTCAAACTGTAGTGAGTTTCACAAAGACAGTCCTAAAGTGAAGCAGATTACAAACAAAATTAGTTACTTTGAATGACTATGTTTAGGAGACGACGCTAAACAGTTTGCTTAATTACTATTAATTACTATTACTATTACTATTACTATACAGACTGTAATAGTATGCTACAGCAGACATTTGTGCAGTACATAAATAATAAATTCTGAAATTGATTCTGAGATAATGTGTTAGGGCATTCATGTATTTTAGTGTTCAAGTTTACAGATCTACACAATGTAAGAAATTTTATGCTCATGTTTATACTGCATGGGTATCGGGTCGGCAGGTACTGAAAGGTAAAGTATAGGTATCAAGAAGGAAAAAATGGTTTCGGAACATCTCTACTACTAAACTAAACACACTGCCCGGCCAAAAAAGTCACCACCTGGATTTAACTAAGTGAATATGTAAGAGCCTTCTATTGGATAATTACTTCAGTGATTAATGTTTCAACTGGAAACAAGTTTTTTAACTCTTACTGATGCAGTGAGTAGCTTCTCATTTTTTAAGCAACCACATTATAAGACATATCTTGGGGTCAATGAAAAGACATAACACTGTTTCAGTGTTTACTGGCCTGCATCATGCAAAGAATAGAAGTAAGGAGATTGCTAAAACTACTAAAATTGGGTTAAGAATTGTCCAATGCATTATGAAAACCTGGATGGATACAGGTGAACCATCATCTTGTATTATCACGATCATAGATCACTTAAACGTTGAGTGAAATCTGATCAAAATCAACAGTAGGGCTCATGCCTATGTTTAATGAAAGCAAGAACATTTCCACACATATGGTGTGAAAAGAGCTCAAGAGATTTGGATTAAATAACTGTATAACCTTAAAAAAAACAATTTGTGAGTGATAATGCCATGTCATGTCATTTTCTGAACCGCTTATTCCTAATTAGGGTCGCGGGGAGGCTGGCGCCCATCTCAGCCGACTCTG
>JAQMYF010000024.1:36336978-36354547 GCA_030014195.1 Neosilurus mollespiculum | reverse complement strand
CCTGTGGTCTGTCTGTCAGGAAGTTGGAGATCCAGCGACACAGGGATGGGCTGAGGCCCAGGATCTCCAACTTAGTGATGAGTATGGAGGGAATTATGGTGTTAAACGCTGAACTGTAGTCAACAAATTGCATTTTGAAATAATTCCCCCTTCTGCTGTCCAGATGGCTCAGGGCTGCATGATGGAGGTGTGCGATGGCATCCTCAGGAGATCGGTTGGGACAGTACACAAACTGTAGCGGGTCCAGGGTGACCGGTAGGAAAGAAATGATGAAGTCTCTAATTAGTCCTTCGAAGCACTTCATCACTAGTGAGGTAAGGGCCACTGGGCGGAAGTCGTTCAGGCAGGCGGGCTGGGGTTTCCTGGGGACCGGAACAATAATGGACTGTTTGAAGAACGGTGGGATTATAGACTGATGATGGTGTGCAAGCACTCTCTTTTTAACTGCAGACTAATTAGCAGATGTAATCGGATACAGTTGTTTGTTTTAGAACTGCAAAGTACACGGTGAAGCCATAATATTTTCCTCAGAATTGAGGGATTCCATATATTTTTCCTCTGTTTGATCTGTAAAAACAGTTGCAACTGGCTACAATTTTCTTTCTTTTTTATTTTTGCAAGTGTTCCATAAAGCCAGAAGGTTGGAATGTTAAATGAAAATAGTTTTGTGTCGTGTCTGTGATTGTTTTTTTTTTTTTCTACACAATTAAACAATTGAATGAACATCTTCCAAGAGTGGTGATTCCATACTTTTTGCCAGGGGTTGTATTAGTTAAAAGCTCTCAATCCTGGTTAAGCTTCTAGATTGTATGCTGTTGATTCTTAGCTGCATATTACAGGTGCACATTCACTAGTGAACAGATTGTGTTTTATTTTCTATTATTAGTTCATTTTAGCTGAATACAAAGGTTTCGTGGTGAAACCACCGCAGCTCACAGGCTTAGTTAGGTATCTCTTATTGACCTGTTTTACATCTTGTTTTGGTTCCGTATCTGATTACAATAATAATAATAGGATCATGTGACTGAAGGAATGATCTTGCACGTGTGATAACTTTGCAGTAACATTACATAAATTTGATCATTTGCTTAAAAGAAAAAGTGATGTGGGAGACTGTCCTGCTCCAGCGAAAGCAAGCCAATGTGTCTCAGTGAGGGTAAACATATTATATTTTGTTCATTACGTCTTAGAGTGCCATAACGCATATTAACACCTCAGTAAATCGAAGTGCTGGTTTAGAAGACCATTAGGACAAATAGATAAAACAGCTTCATGTCATCAGTGATTCACCACTGAGGGTTTTCTGAGTATGTGACTGTAGCAGTTGAGAATGTGGTTTTGTGTGGGTCTGCAATGGGAGGGAAGTGTTTGAAGGCAGACTAGAGGGGTTCAGATTAATGTAACACACTGGAGCCCTGTTGTCCCATTACTGTTTGTACTCCTCCTAATGTGAATATATGTATATATATATATATATATGTTTTGTTATCAGTGATGTGCGTGAATGAGTAGAGCAAAGCTGAAAATGACAAGCAAGCTGTTCATCTACAAAGTCGTTTGTTGTGGTGGGGAAAAGATTCATGTTACTGAATAACTTCCTTAATAAAACCCTGATGTGCGCTCCTTCCCTTCATCTCCTGTGTTCTCTGAGCTCTGTACATTATTACAACAGTGCACATTTTGTACCAACCATTTCGATGATGTACATGGCCAAAAAGATTTATCTCTAAATTGACCACAACACAGCAACAAATTGCACGTGTAGATTTAATGATTCTTGGGAACAATGCAAATGTTTGGGTGTAGTCACAAAATAAATTTTATGAGTCACTCTTTCCTTAGCCATTTTACACTGCTTGTTAGCTGGTGGGATCTAAAGCATCAAACTTGTTGAGAAGATGAAACTAAACTGATGAGAAGATATCTTGAATGTCTGATAGCTGTAGTCCATCTAAGTTAGGTATGTCAGGTCTTGCTTTAATGAGATCTTTAAATAATACTTAAATAGTTAATCCACAACATAAATACACTTCCAGAACTGAAGGGCATCTTGGTGAATCTTTGCACTGTCGTCCAAGGAAGCATCTGTTCCATCCCATCCTCTGTGGTATTTTTTTTAATTTACCGGTCAAAGGGATTTTACAGAGTTAAACTTAAACTTCACAGAGTTAAACTTTCCCCTGGTTTTCATGATGCCTCCGGTCTATGTACAAAGTGAGGTCCAGGATGTTTGATGGATCTTGTTTACGGACCAGTTCACCAGCTTTACACAGACTTTCCACAACTTCACAGCTCATTTTCTTACATTTTTTAATTGACTGTTGTCTGAATTTCTCCAGACTTGCTTAATGCTTTAAAAAATGAGTTTAGTGCATTATTGGCTTCAGTGAATTTCAGACTGTCTGTGATAGAAAATGGCTTGTTTTGAGATAACATTCCCTTAGACACTTGTTTAACTCTTCCTTTTCCATATCTTGTATTTCAGTTCAAAATGTGTCTTGCTGTGTATACCACTCCAAAGTAAACAGCAAATTAAAACATTTAAGTGTGGACAGAAATATACTTAACGCTAGTAACAGTTTGTTGACACTGGTATCTTTTGAAACTTATTGCCAGTTTAAATAAGGTGCTTTACTGACATTTCTTTGAATTTTACGATGGAATTTTAATGAATTTCCTGCCTCAAACCTTGAGTTTTAGTCTGCCATTTCCAGCGAAGAAAATCATCCAATTGGAATAATGATTTTTTTAACCCAGAGATGGCTGACCAATCAGATCACACTGCTCCTGAGTAGTACATCATTAGGAAAACTGTGTGTTACAAAGATTAGCATTTCCATTCCACTGTAACACCGTTCTTCAGTTACTACCATTGTTGTATACCAACAAATAAAATAAATACACTAATAATCTTTGTCATTTCAGGTTTCCAACATGTTCCCTGACTCTTCTGGCCTGTCTGATGACTCACAGTCTGGAGCCAGTCACATGTGGCCCACTATGATCCCTCCACGCTATTCTCCTCCTTATTACCCACCTGATGATAAACCTCCACCATACAGTCCTTAAGGCACAGTACACTGACTATATGCCATAAGGGTTGAGGTGTAAATGGGCATACATACCTTAAAGGTACAGAAACAGGAGTTTCGTGTCTACAGAACATATCTCCACACTGAGATTTCTGCAGTTGTCCAGTTTAGGTACACTAGGCAGCCTCACAACTCCATGCTTGTCTAACATCAAGACTGTTCACAAATATGCCTTAAACATCTCATTATGCTCCTCTCATGAGTCTTGTCTGTGAGCTGTTTGGACACAGTGACTCCCTGGCTGTGTTTCCAAAGTGGCACCAACCGTGCTGTTGGTTTGGTCTTACTTCAGCCAAAAGGAATGAGGAGTCTTGTATGTATGTGTTGTCTTGCTCATGTGCACTTTATTGTACGTGTATGTAACTGTAAAACTTCAAGATGCATAATCCTTCTGTGTCAAGTTGGGCAGCTAGGAAAAATCTTGTGAAGCCCAAAGGATACTTGTAATATTCTGTCTAAGCAGGACGTAACGCAAAAAAAAACAAAAAAAAAACATGGTCATTTTATTGAGCACCTCACGCGGGTACAAAGAATATCAACTGTACAAACAAGCCTGCTATGTTTAATTGCCTGAAGTGTAAATATCTTCGTCTTGATTTGTGAATAAGCCCATTAAAATGATATTAAAACAGTGGAAACAACATATAACTGGAACATACAGATAGATCGCCTCGGACATTCCGTCTCAGGTTTGTAAATATAGAACTGCATCACCTGGTGACGACACATGGCATATCAGAACGAGCTGCAGATTTCATGGGAATTTATTAAAATGAATTAATTAAAAAAAAGTTTGTTACTGTTGCTATAGTGACAATATAAACTATACATAATCTTTACACTTTAGCTGTTTGTGTAGCTGACCTAGTGTTACATTTTAAGTACAGGAACAGTTCATACTGCCTTCTCTTAGAATACATTTAATCTTAAAAAGGTGTATTCACTGTAATTAATGATGTGTCTAGGTGATTAGATGTACTTGTTTGTTTTTTTATTATTTATTTATTTGTTTGTTTATTTTTGTCCTTAAACAAAAATCTGTACATAGCAATAAAAAATGAGCAGGAATCACCTATAGTCTGTTCTGTGTCTGTTGAAAATGTATTTATATGGGTATAAATATTATCTTTTTTTCTATGGAGAAATAAAGAACAAAAACAGACCTGATAATGTACAGTCATGGACAAAAGTCTTGTCAAACGTGGACATCCATGTATAAAAGCCCATATCTCACAAACCTATTAACCGATTTTCATCAACTGTGACTTAAAATAACCCTCTGACGGTACTGAATAATATGTGCTAGCAGCAGTAATTTCTTCTAATCTTTACAGCTTCTTAAATATAAACATTCCTGGTTTTGCCTGGAAAAAGTCCTGTTGCAAAGACTTAATTTCAGTTTCAATTTCACTATACTAGGGTCGCGGGGAGGCTGGCGCACATCTCAGCTGACTCTGGGCGAGGGCTGAGTATACCCTGGACAGCTCGCCAGGCCATCGCATGCATATAACATCTTATTGAAAAAATTAATAGCATCACTCATGGTCAATAGTGCCTCTGCAAACATGATGGTACCAGACTCCCAGGTGCTTGTCATGATGAATAATTATCATATTAAAAGAATCAGACACTGTCAAGATGTTCAAATTACAAATAATAAGAATCTTTAAGTAATTGCTATTAAAAATTATTGAGGCCTGAGACACTTGTCATCCATTTTTATACACAAGTAAGCTATTTTGGAGAGCAGCTCGTTCATCAAATGGTCAGAAAACCATTCAGGGTCCAGCAATTTTCTACTGGTGGCACAGTGATGCGATACTGAATTAATAATTAATCTCACAAATAAATTTTCTCCATGTTTCTGCTAATAACAGTTTCCACATTTTAGGGCCTTGGTAAGCACGTCATGGTGTTCTAGCTGTGTCTTGTACAAGACGTGTATGGTGTATAGTGACCATTAAAAGAAATATGATGTAGAGTTGATGCTGAAGCAGACATTGCTAGCAATGAGTCCTAATGGAGCTTTTGAGGGAGTCATCAGGAGGCGAACTACAACTTCTGTGGAGCCAGTTGGTTTGTGGATAGTTTTCCTTACCTATGTGTACCAAGGGTGTCTGAAATTCCTTACTACTGTTTGCAAATTCTTTCCCTTTGCTTTTAGATCTTAAAACTTTCTACAGTTTTTGAAAAAGATTTTAGTCAAGATTCTTGATGGCTCCAAGCCATTTAAGCTTTACTGATAAATTGCCTAATATCTGTATTTTACGTATATTTAGTTTTTGAAGCACTTTTTTTTTACTTTGGTCCAGAATTTGATGTTACATGATTGTGACAAGAATTTTGTCCAGCTTAGAATGAATATGTTCATCTTTAACTCACTGTAAAAAGGAGAAATACATTAATGATTTTCTGTTGCTGTCACAAAACCTGTATTCTTGTAGGATTCATTTAAGCCATAGTTGATTAAAAATCAGTTAATTGAAGTTATCAGTTGTTGTCAGTAATAGGAACATATGCGACAAGACTTTTGTCCATGACTGTAGACCACCACCTTTCCAATACTCAATGATCAGACTTGTTATAATGTTAAACCTCAACCCCAAATCAGAAAAGAATCATCAGGAGAAGACTCCTGGAGAAGACACAATGGTCACCATTACCGAAAATATGAATTGTAGAAATCCCAAAATATCAAAAGGCACAACTACACTTCCTAGTACAAGTAACTGCCAAGTTTGATGAAGAAATCTTAAAAGTTGAATGAGTTCTGGCCTGGAATTGAAATTATGACAGTGACAGACATTCAATTATGTGTAACCAAGTCTCTGAATTGTAGCCAATTCCCACCTGTCAATGATTTCCTTCCTATCATGTGACCACCAATAACCAGGAAGGGGTGTGCGCAGGCATGTGCCCCCTCTGCGACACATGATGCTGCCATCTGCATCTTTATGTACTGTTCACACATGCATACTTAGGTGCAACTTAGGAATGTACTCTCCGCCCCCTTGCTCACAGAGACACCATTGGCTGGTTCGCTTTGAGTGACTGAGGTGAATGTATGCCATCCCTCCCACCCATGAGAGCTTGGCCAATTAGCTAACATAGACTCCCAGGCACACATGGCTGTGAACTTGTGATCTCCCGGTTTATAATCTCGCACCTTGCTGATGTGCCACTTGGGAGCCGTGGACCACGTTTTTCATCCATACCCATACCTTTGTAACATATACAGAATGTTTTGCAGAAATATGCGTGAGCACCCCTGGAAAAAGATGCTGCACAAAAATCTCAGTGTACTTTTCTACATTAGTGCTGCCACCACAGAAGTGTAAGAAACCTTTGCCAACAGAACGGACTTAAAGACAAATATCTTTGTCTACTGTTGCATGAACAATGAAAATCAGTTTAGCAGCAATTATATACTATATATGTGCATATACCTACATACCTATATGTACATGATATATATCCTGTACATGCAAAACATACATTTATCCACAGTCTTCACCCCATTCCATGACAGACCGACCCCGGCTTTAGGACTTGTTGCTGGTAACAGCCTGGATGGCTCTTTTCATCTTTCCACAGGACACAATTTATATTTCTTCCAAAAAATATCTGAATTACTCATTTGTCTGACCACAGTACACATTTCCACTGTGTGATGGTCCCAGAGAAGACAACAGCGTTTGTCGACACAGTTAACATAAAATTTCCTTATAAAGTCAGTGTATTGAACTTTGTATTGTAGTGCGTGATAAATGTCTGCTGAAGTAATCTGTAGCCCATGTGATTATATGGGTAGGTTTACAGTAATAAAGTCAAATGTGTCTCACTGGGGTCAAAAATTTAAAGTATGATATTCTTGTTTCTGTCAAAATATGAATAAGGGATACATCCCCCCAAGAGGCAAGAAGAATAAAGACAACTTTCTCAGTTTTACGAATATTTGGGCATGAAGAATACTTTGTGTTTTCAGAAAAAGTGTCCTGAACCAAAAAGGACATGCATTTGACGGAAACTAGGACTTGTTTCACATCATCATGTGTAATTTGAAAAATTTGCACAGGAGCTTAATTAAATAAAATGAGGCATAGGAGTGTGGTTTAAAAATACATCAACAAACTTTATGGTAGTTTAGTGCATTTTTTAAAGTGATACTTTTGTGTGTGTGTGTGTGTGTGTGTGTGTGTGTGTGCGCGCGAGTCCTCAAAATTGATGAACATTTCACTTGACAGAAATATCATGCCGTACCGCAGTCTGTAGTAGAGCTTAAAAAAATAAATCAGACTAAACAAAAATTGGAGTATCATGAACACAGAAGAGAAATAATGTTTTATTTCATTTACAAGCCCATGTAATAAAAGTTCAGTGTCTAGAATTTTTTTTACGTGTGACCAAAAATTGCACTAATTTGAGTCTATTAAATTTGTGCTACGCAGAACACGATAGATTTTCATTCCGTTTTCTGTTCATGTCTCTTTGTTCATCACTCTCTCAGACACACTGTGAAGTAACAATAGGTTTTATGTTAAATTTTTGAGAACTGAAATTTTGAAGTAAAACCGTTTCAGCTATAGATGACAGATGTTGACGTAGTACCGTCTGAGGAAGCAGAGTTCAGCTTAGGCTTGTTCCATTCCCCTGAACACCAGAATTCCTCTGCAAATGTTAACGATATGCACTGTAGAGAGTGAAATATCCAAATTCCTTCCTAATGTTTTTAGGAACGCTATTTTTAAACATTTCAATAATTATATCTTACCTTCTGGTGTATTTGTTTGACAAACTGGAGATCCTTGCTGCTCACTGATTTGCATTTCCTGGATGCCGCTTTTGGACCAAACCTCAATGACAAGCACATGTCTCAAATCTCATCTCTGTTTAACTGTTTTATTTTTTATTAACCCTAAATCCCAACTTGTGTTTGATGTTCAAACATGTTGCAGGCCTGAAACACAGGAATAACTGTATGGATGGATGTATACTCACAATTAAACAACTGAAATAAATCAGACCAGAAAAATCCTGAAATATCTTGTGTTCTCACTGCCGGTAATTAAATACAGGTCTATAAGTAAATTTTGAAATCACTAGTATGCTTTTACTCTATTTTTTTTTATGTTTCATTCCGTCCCATGCTTTTCTGATTTGGGGTTGTAGTAGACCAGAAACTTCATACTCTCACGACGAATCAATGCTGGAGAAAAATGTTCATGTGATTCACAGCATTGAGAAATAAGTACTCAAGTTTTATTTCACATTGTACAGCACTAAGACCTAATAAATACAGCTGAATAAAATAGAAGCAATTAATATGGTCTTTAATAGTACAAATATCTGTTAATACATACGATTAACAAATGTTAGAGCACTCACTTTCTGCTGCAACATCATCCTAATGTCCAAACCATTACCTACCAACAAGAATACAATGAAATACATACATGTATATGTAAGAAGGAAATATAGAAAAGCACATGGGTGGTTGGGGAACAGTACAATGTTATCTATTACTCCTCCACTTAGACTTCGATTATGGTCTGCTGAGGACAGGCTCACTCATTTTACTCGATTAATTCACAATAATTCATGATTACAGTCGTGGTGGAAATGACCAAAGCCTTATATGGCCAGCATATAAATAAATACATACATACAATTTAATAAGTGCAATCTGCTAAATAATGGACATATTACTAACATTCACACACATCTTACATCTGCCTCGGCACTCAAATTATAAATAAAGTTGCTTCTTTATGCGAGACAGGAAAACCAACAAGACTCATAAAAAATGAATGGTCTCTAGAATGGAACAAAAAAATGCTATGCTGTATTATAATCTACTGAGATAAGCATTACAAAAGATCCAAAACCTTACAACAGCATTGTACTTAGAATGTTTCAAGATCTCCAGCTCTGAATTTTAACTGACCTTTCTCTGCCCTGTTATTAGCCAAGGTAGACATTTGTAGACTTTTATAAATGGTGTGCCCTTAAGTTACTCAACCTAAACATTAGCAAAGGTCCTCTGAAATATGACCGTGTAAAATGAAACTCACAATGCTAACTATGCCGTAAAATAAACACGACTAAAGTGAACATCTGTACTCAATCCACTAACTCAAACCATTCCCCCACTGATACCGTCCATCATTTCATACCAGCATTTCTACACAACTCTTTCACAGATTAAAGGTACAATATGAAGTACTTTGACTGTTTCCTTGATGTCACTTAGGTCTGGCATACCGCCGAACACTTGGCCACTTTACACTGTTTATAATACCATAATATCCACAGACTGGTTAATGAACAGTAGAACAGAAAATATGCTTGTGATGTCTGATGTCAATAACCAAATGCTGCTTCTGGGTTGCCAGCTTTGTAACTAGAAATATGGTGACTTCTTAGACACTTTAAGTAGTCTAAGGTCACTTTTTATACATTGGACTTATCAAATGGTCCCGCCAGCAGAATTGTCAGAACTGGTGTGGACTATTTTAAAATTTCTTTTTGGAAGAATTACATTTTATTAAAATTAAATCTAATAAACGTTTTCAAGGCGGCACGGTGGCGCAGTGGTTAGCACGTACGCCTCACATCAAGAAGGCCTGGCTTTGATTTCCGGGCTCGGGGCAATTCTGTGTGGAAAACATGCACAATAGGCTATTTGGCTGTTCCAAATCGCCCCTAGGTGTGCGTGTGAATTGCTATGTGTGTGCTGGCCCTGTGATAGCCTGGCAAGCTGTCCAGGGTGTACCCCACCCTCAACCAGAGTCGACTGAGATGGGTGGCAGCCTCCCCACAGACCTAATTAGGATTAAGCGGCTTAGAAAATGAAGGAATGGATAAACATTTTTCTTCATGGCAACTGCACAGTTTCATTGGACTAAAAGCATTTCAGTTATCATGGACACAGCACTGCGGCATGTTAAAGTTGAGGCTCCGCCCCGGAAATACGATCATTACATCATGGCTTAATAAGCGGACAGCATCTCTTATGTACTGCCCACCATCTTCAAACTACTGTTTGTTTTGCTTAGTTTCATCAAGCCCACATTGTACCTTTAAAGTTAAAAGAAATCTGTTGGATAAGACGTACTGCCAAGATTTAAATCATAAGATTCATGTAATTAACAACTACAGAACAATTTCAAAAATACATGCTTCTGACAAACCGTCTGAACCCCATTTAGTGACAAATGCATTTTATCTCATTAATGATTTAACATTTCCAGTCGCATGAATTCAAAAACATACTTCTTTGAAACCTGGAACATTAAAAGGCACCATAGCACTCAGAATTGTGAACCCGCCGGCTCAGTACGTTTCCGGTATGACAAATTCAAACTCTGTTGTGTTCTGTACATTCATTTGGTTTGTGGGTCGAGGAGGTGGTCCGGGTCGTGTATTGGCTCCCGGTCGAGTGTGCGCATCAGGCTCGATGAAAATGTCATCCCAGATCAAGGTTTTGCTCTGGCTGGGCTGGAGATCCTGGATTGTAAAGGGCGATCTGCAGGGGTTAACATGCTGCACCATCCCATCTTCATTTATGATCGGAATTCCACCGGAGTCGCCGGAGACAAAGGAGTACGGCTTGAACTGCAGCGTTTTACATGGAAGTAAGCGGTACAGGTTATTGTCCTTGTCATCCTTCTCCTTCCTGCCTGAGGGGTCTTGATTATGCATCTGCTTGCAGTGTGAGGACAACAACTGGTAGTTGAGGAACATTTCATTACACAGTAAACACTGATACCTTCGCTCCCCTGTGTGAGTGATCTCATGTTTGGTTCTGTATTCAGCCAAAGCAAATACTTTGTCACAGTAGCGACATGGGTACTTCCGCTCCCAAGAGTGTGTGTTAAAGTGCCGCCTAAGACTTGTCAGGCACACATAGGGACGCTTGCACACAATGCACACATAAAATGTCTTCCCATCCATAATAAGTTCGTAATGATCCTCTTGATCTGCTTTACCTTTCTTCTTACCCCGCGGCGAGCTGGTGGTCAGATTGCCAGCACCATGCACAGAGTTGAATTTTCGTCCAGAGGCACATTGGGCGTCTCCCTCACCCGAGCACTCCTTCACAGGAACAATGTCATAGGTGTTCTCACCGATGTTGGCATAAACCTTGCATCCCGATGACAGCGAATCGATTTCTGATGCTTTGTCTAATGTGATAGTCTTCTTGGTCAAAGCAGCATCAAGCCCAGTTCCGTTATTAGTGCTGGAGATCGGCCTCACATCTGACAGTCTGATTTTGCCTGGCCGATTTGGCGACTGCTCCAACAAGACCTGCTTCTTCTGAACTCCGAGCACTTCACTGGGTTCCAGAGGCAGGGTGGTATTTATTGAGTCAGGGTTAAGACTGTTCATACGAGCTGGTGTGGAAGGTGCACTCTGTGTGGAGGCTCTTACATCAGAGACCATAATAACATCCATGCTGTTTGGGGACACCGTGGCAGCCGCAGGGATTGCACAGCTTTGTGGGTTGTCGCGGAATTTCACTGGTAGTTTACCTTCAGAAAGGAGCTTGCTCTCCTCACATTGGGATTTTCCCCTTTCAGGATTCAGTTCTTCCTCATCTGTGCCTTTCTGTCTTTTAGGCTCTGGTTCCCCCTCCACATCTAAATCTATAACCTGAGACTGCTTCGTCTTCTCTGTCTTAGGTGCTTCCACCTCGGAGACAAAAAGAACATCATCGTTTTCTTCACTGTCTCCATCAACATTCCCACTTACCATTTTGAATTCCTCAGCAGATAAAGAGAATGACTCGGTAATGATCGGCATGTTCTCCAATCCGGTTTCATTTTTCTCAGTGGCATTAACATTGCTGGTGTCTCCTTCTTTTGACAAGCCAGGAAGTCCCTTGACTTGAGAAAGTGGGTTTGCAAGATTAGCAAGGAACTTGACTCCTAAGATCTGCCCGGCGCTGATGAGCTCTTCAAGCTTGTCGGACCGAATTCTGTGGATTTTTGAGGTGTATATGTAATTCAGGACCTCTTCAAATATGTCTGCCTTAATAAAATTGAGCTCAATCACTTGTCCTGCGACTGAAAAAAGCTGCCGAAAGTAAGTGCTAGATGCTGACAGCATTGTCTTGTGTGCCCTGAACTTGCGGTCCTGTACAATTATGGTCACGTCACAGAATAATCCATTGTTTCGCTGCTCACTGATGGCCTCCAGCAACAACACAGGAAACTGTGTGTCAGTTACAGTTATCAACTTTAATTTCGACATCCCTGTTAAGAGAGTGGTGAATGATTAATGAGGACAGTCAATCCTCTCTTCATTACAAATCATACATAAAACTTACTTTATCATGTTATGTTACACACCGTTTTCACCAAGAATAAAACGTGTCATTGGTGGTGTGTATGTGACGGTTTTGTTGCCAGAATAAAGACTTTTTTAATTAAAGATGCAGCTGATGCTATTGCAGTGGAGTATAAAAATTTTTTCAAGGAACCCATTCACTTCCTAGATATATTGAATAAGCATAAAATACATTAAAGTATTTGGCAGATGCCCTTATCCTTCACGACTAACACTTTATCTCACTGACAGAACTGAGCAGATGAGGGTAAAGGGCTTTGCTCAAGGCCCCAGCAGTGGCAGATTGATGTGACTGGGGCTTGAACTCACAACCTTCTGGTTAGGAACCCACAGCTCTAACCACTGAGCCACCACAGCCCACAGTGTTATCTCTAGGAAATAAAACAGAATCGGCCACAGAGTCTTTCCGAAACCATTTGCTTACTCCTGTACGTGAGTGTCTCAGACTTCTTCACTTTCTATGAATCGCTGTTCCGCTGCAGTTATCGCGCATGCGCAAGAGCATTCCCCGAGTCACGTGGTCTTGTTATTGTAAACAGATACCGACCCAAAACAAGATGTAATACAGGTGAATCAGAGATACTAAGCCTGTGAGCTGGGGAGGTTTCATCAGGAAACCTTTACATTCAGCCAGAATTAACTGATAACAGAAAATAAAACACAAACCATTCTCTAGTGAATGAGCCCCTTTAACAGTGTAGTGTGATAAGTATACATGTTACTGTGGGGTCTCAAGCACATGTATTTTATTCTACTTGTATTAGCAGACACGTGCAGAGTGTTTACACCGCTAATGTACTGCTTTTAGCTAAGAAGCAAAGATAAACAGAAAGAAGTATAAAGCTGCAGAAGTGCAATATTAGGTGCAAGTTTCAAGTCGCTACGCATTCAGGAAGTGCAGTGTTAATAAGCGGTGGGGTTTCGTTTAGGCTTTTCGCAAATAAGTCCGCAAAAGTAGATCAATCTGATAATTCGTAAAGGAAAACAGACTAAAATGAGGTGACTCGGTATATCCTGAATACTGAATTCACCTCGGCACCAGGCTGCGGCCTATGATGCTAACATGCTAGCCTAACTAGCAGGGTGTGAAACAGCAAAGCTAGCTACCTTGGTTTAGCTGTCATATTTATTTGATGAAAGAAAATGTGACCGCTTTACAAAATATTTATCTTTAAGGATGCTTAATAGTGTACCTGCAGTGCGAAGCGGTTGTAGCCAGGCTTCTGTTGTTCTGAAGTAATAAAAAATAACAATGCCGGTTTGTGGCAGCAGACAACAAAAAGTCTGTTGTTGGAGCTGAAGCGAGGCTGCGACTCTCAGTGCAACCAACAGGAGTCGCAAAACCTCTGCCTGCCAAATCATCCAGCACGGAGGGAACAAGTCATCAGCACTAATGATGCACACTGTCGTCTCTCCCATGGATCTCATAGTCATCAACATTTAGAATCCACAGTTTATGTGATAAGAAACGTTTCCTGTCCTTTTTTTCTGAATGAATCTCACTTTGCAACCCTCTAGTCATCAAGTCACGTGATCAAACATTCACCTCAGCTCTTTCGCAAGTGATTAAGTCAGTGCACTTTACTCAGTACACTTGATCCTGAACGTATTTCACTCTTAAACCTTTGTAAACCTCATATCACGTTATGGCACCTTCCTGACGCAACCACCCGCGTGCTTTTGTTTTCCATCCGGGTTGCCAGGTCTGCGAGGAATACACACCCCTTACAAAATAGTGTGTCATCGCATGCAAAGCTAAGAGCACTGAATCACCTACTTAGGACACGGGAGGTTGGAGCCTATCTCAGCCAGCACTGGGAAAAGACGTGGGTACACCCTGAACAGCTAGCCAGTCCATTACAGGGCCAACACACACAACCATCCACATCAACACTGGTTGGGCAATTCGAAACAATTAGTCTAACGTGCAGGTCTTTGGACTGCGGGAGGAAACTGGAACCCATGCAAACTCCGCACAGAAATGCCCTCGCTGAGCCTGGGACTAGAACCCAGGACCTTCTTGCTGCGAGGCAGGTGTGCGAACCACTACGCTACCGTGACTCCAAGGCTATAAAAATTATTAAATTAATTGAATTAAAATGGTATTGGCCGCAATGGCTTTCGGAAACCATTTGCTTACTCCTCCTGTATGTGTGTCAATTACCCTTGCACTGCGATTATATTAGTAAACATTGCCATCATTCATTCATTCATGCATTTTTCAAACCGCTTAATCCTAATTAGGGACGCGTGGAGGATGGCGCCCATCTCAGCCGACTTTGGGCGAGGGCAGAGTACACCCTGGACAGCTCGCCAGGCCATCACATGGCAGAAACCCGCTGACGGCTATGCAGCCTACTCTTGAGAAAAATCAGCAATGGTTCTTTTACCAGACAGTGACAGACATGGCCTGCATTTGAAAACCCAGTTAGCTGCACACATTGCCATCAGTTATGGAGAAAATGTGCATTTGCATGGGGTAAAAACAAATGTGCAACACACACACACACACACACACACACACTACCTGCAGATTTTCAGTAATAGGGTTGCCAAATCTATCAAAAGCAATCCAAGAAAAATTAAAGAGGCCCTTGGAAATAAAATGTAATTGGTAACAATGTCTTTCTGAAACCATTTGCTTACATGAGTGTCAGTGACCTCTGTATTGGACACGATGACATTAATAAACATTGCCATCTTTTTTATTACTCTTGAAATCGTATGCCTTCTTCTGTTTCTTAACAGTTGATCTCAGACTTTTCCACTTTCACCGAATCAGTGTTGCACTGTGCATGATCTCGAGGTCCTGTTAATGTTATTGGAAACCAATACAGAACCAAAGCATGATGTAACAGGTAAATAAGAGAAACTAAGCACATGAGCTGGGGTGGTTTGCCAGGAAACCTTTATATTCAGTCAAAATGAACTGATTTTGGAAGATAATACACATGGAATATTCAGTAGTGAATAGTCACCTCTAAAACCAAGCCAGATAGTAAAAATTTTCTCCAAATGTTTTCTGATATTGTCTTCTGGCTGTTGAAAAAATGCTGACCTAAAAACAAGCTTACCAGAACATTGCAGGGCCAGCACACACACAACCATGACTGGTGACATAGCAGTTAGCACGTCCTCACAGCAAGCGGATCCTGGTTTTGAGTCCAGGGCTCAATGAGGGTGTTTCAGTGTAAAGGCATGTCCTCCCTGTGCTTGTGTGGGTTTCCTCCAACAGTCCAAAGACTGCACATTAGGCTAGGTGGCTGTTCCTATTTGCCTCTAGGTGTGAATGTGAATGGTTGTTTGTGTGTGTGTGTGTGTGTGTGTGTGTGTGTGTGTGTGTGTGTGTTGGCCCTGCGATGGACTGGCAAGCTGTTTAGGGTGTACCCTGCCTTTGCCCAGTGTTGGCTGAGATAGGCTCCAGTCTCCCTGTGAACCTAGTAGGAATAAGAGGTTCAGCAAATGAATAAATAAATGAATGGTTTGGTCATTTGTCTGGGTTACAATATGTAACAAGTTACAATATGCAACAACGAGGCAAAGTAAAGGGAAGGTTGCATGAACTGATGCATAAAATACCCCATGACTATAGTTAAATGATGAAATCATGAATTTTATCTGCCTTAAACTGTGTTATTTTAATAATCAGAGAAATAGAGTAGACTAGGAAATGTAGTGAACACTGGACTACTACTGATATGCCAAGACTTCAGTGTCACTCATTTCTCAAACCATTCAGTCCTATTAGTGTTGCAGGGAATTAATACACATTCACATAAATCATATAAATTAATAATAGATAACCATCCATCAGTTTTAGCTGAACGTATTTTATTGTTGATATTTTACACTGTACCGTTTATTATCTGGCTGATGTTTTTTTTTAAGTGAGATAACATTTCGTGACAATATCTAGTATTACTAGCATGGACAACAATGCCCAACATCGTCCATAGTGAACAAAAACAAACCACGATTACTCTTTGGATCACAGAGATAGAGACGGCGATTACTTGATGGGAGTATTTATCATTGGTATTTGTGTATAAGTGCTTACGCTGTTTATGTAAGCATTCTTCTTCTCGTCTGCCAAAGAACATGCACATGCAATCAATAGGCAACATCACTCCCTGCAGCCACAGATTCTGACGGGTTCAATAAACGGGTCTGAGAATCCGCTAAGTTGTATTTTGCATTACAGTAAAGATCTGAAAAACGCCTTCAAAAGTCAGATTTTTCTGCTCGTGTGCATCCAATTTTCACAAATTAAGTATAATTTTCATAATATTTATGTGTTTGTGTCCAAAACGTCCATGTACCTATAATATATCTAAATTTATTAATGATTAAGCAACACAAACCACATTTTACTGATTTTTCACCAATATTTCAGTGTCTCTTGAACTAATACAGATCCTGTTAGGGGCTTTTTCACATTTTCTCAGAGCATTCAGTCACAAAGGGGTCAAAAATAAAGGTTTTAAATGTGCTAGGTTTTTTAGGTAGTCATTTTCTTAAATGTTTAAGGTTATAAAAACTTTTACAATTTTGGCTGCCACGTTATTTTTTGGAAGTTATGGCCTTTGAAAGTATGCATGTCAAAACAGTAAAGTTTCTTTATAAACTATCATTGTCAATAGTAGTAAGATTCCAAAGTTACAACCAGTTAATTTTTTTTATTCAATTTTAATCACGTTATTATAATACATAATAAAATGTCTTAACTATTGCACGTAAAATTCAACTGGAGTTTGAGAACTAGAAAAAACGATTTCGGAGTGGACACTTTTGGACAGACACATGCTTGTGTAATCGACATTTCAGAAACTAGTTCAGATGTTTTGCTCTAAAGTTACATACCTAATTGTACCTTATACAAAGTGCATCTGATTGAGAAAAGATACATTTCTTATTATCACAAGAGAGAGAAAAGTCGGAGAGGACATTTTTGACAGAGACTTCCTGGCATGTATTCAGATCTGCCCTGTGCTGAACAAATCGAGGATATTGCCACCAATGCATGATTTAGTTAAACGACATATACATAGACACTTTACAGACAGACTATTACTTGGAAAATTGCCACTGCATTACATTATATTTCATTATATTGCCCTTATATTTGCATT
>JAQMYF010000024.1:36309652-36323366 GCA_030014195.1 Neosilurus mollespiculum | reverse complement strand
ATAAACAAGAAAAAAAATATGGAATCTTACAATGTTGAGGAGGGACAGTGGTGGCCTGGTGGTAAGGTGCTGGATCACTGATCCCAAGGTCGGGGGTTCAAGCCCAACTATCGACGGGTTCTCACTGCTGTCCCCCCAGTGCAGCTAACTGGGTTATCAAATGCCGGCCATGTCTGAGAGGCATGTAAAAGAACCATTGCTGATTTTCGTCAGGAGTAGGCTTAGCGTGTCAGCGTGTTTCTGCCCTTGCCCAGAGTCGGCTGAGATGGGCGCCAGCCTCCCTGCGACCCTAATTAGGATTAAGCGGTTGAGGAGAGAATTGTGGAATCAACAAAACTGCAGTACCTAGATGCTCTTTTTAAGGACTAAAACTACTTTGAGGCATGGAATTCACTAGGGCTATTCAGGGTGTACCCCCTTCACCCAGAGTCAGCTAGGAAAGGCACCAGGCCCCCTAAGACTCTAGTAGGATTAATGTGAATTATGTAAACTTAATGGTATTCACTAATAAAAATGTAAAAAAAGAAATAAATTCTTCATGAAGTTTATACCATATTTCAGTGGACAGATTGCATGGCACCTTGTCATGGACCAGAAACTGTTTGCTTGCCATGTCATTGAGTTGACCTGCCTCTTCCCACTGTCAAGGGCTGAGATGCAATGTCTTACTGAAAAATGATTTCATCACCAAACCAATTTCTATTAATAGAAAGGGAAATGTAAGGGTAATGATTACCACCTCTCCTAGTCCCTGACCTCACATGTAACCCCATATCATTAATTATAAATATAAATCTGGCACCATACAAGAACCAGATAACCCGCTTGACCATTAAAAGTGAGTCCAGTGCATTGTTGCATTAGGGGGTGTCAGTCTGGCAATGTGCCAAGTAGTAATGAGGCAAGTGTCTCAGAGGGTTCTGAATCAGAACTTGACCAAACTACCTTATGATGAAGAAAATGAAGGCTAAATGCTCACTGTGGTGGATTAAATTGATCTCTGTATGCAATTTAAACAGGAGTTTTTGCATTAAAAAAAAAACTTTTTCACATCTGAACTACTTCCTTGAAAACTGTCTGAAAAGGCAGTATCACAACAGAAACTGGTGTATCTGTCCACCAGACCACTTTAAGCCATACAGGCACATAGCTAGGAGCAACAGACAAATCTCCAGGGAGGATGAATGAATCCCTGAAGGGCCACAGGAGTAAATTCCAACAGTGGTGGAATAAACCCATGAGGGGCATAAATAAATCCTGCATGCTCAAATCCAGGTTAAGGAATAAATCCAGCAGGCATTGCAGGAATAAATTTTCATTGGCATTTAAATATCCAGAGTGTTTTAAACACCAACACTCAGTTTAAGCACAAATTAAACAAAACCTGGCAGCCATGTCACGTCACAGACCTCATGGTTTTATCTGGCAAGGAGGCGGGCTGTTATCAGCTCTTAACCTCCATATCAAGTTTGCCTTTGATAATGATCATCATCATATCACTGATTTGCTGACCCACTTAATCTTACAAGGCCATCTCAACTGGCCCCTCGGGGCGAAAGCAGGGTGCACCCTGAACAACCCACCAGTCCATTCACACACAACCATTCACACTCACATCTAGAGGCAATTTGGAACAGCCAATTAGCCCAATGAACATGTCTTTTAACTGTGGGAGGAAACCCACACAAACATGGGGACAACATGCAAACCCTACAAAAGAAATGCCTTCGCTGATCCCGGGACTCAAACCCAGGACCTTCTTTCTGTGAAGCGGTTGTGCTAACAACTACACCACTGAGCCGCCCTCATGACCATCAATAATAGAATATTTGACTATCGTTTCATTGTGATTTTAAAGTGTATTTAGGCAAAGGTTTAGAAGTATGTGCATAATTTTAATAAATAATTTATTATAATATGGACTTATATAGTATATTACCAATAACATGCTAAAGGCCAGATGAATGTATCTGAATAGTCCCTGAGACAACATGTAGGGCGGGATGATTCAATTCACTTACATCCATCAACCCTGAGGCACATTATTGTTTTAGCATATACTACACAAGAGAATAAACAAAAAAGCACAAACAAATTACATTTTTATCCTTTATCTTCATTTTTACACCTTGGCCATACTTGGCCGAATGTGTATTGCCATTTTGTTTTTATTATTATGATGGAAGCAGATGCATAGCCTAAGAGCTCTGAGAATTTCAGCTTTCTTGCTGTAAGGCGGATGTGCTACACCACCATGCAGCAATTTGAGAAGGTTCTATTTAAATAAGTGCAGTCTGAAATTCTGTGAGTTCTTGAGAGCTGCCATGCTTCATTGCTCACAAGAGTTTGTTTGTATTGTGCACATTGCCTTATACAGTACACTTGTACACTACACTTCGTCAGAGATGAAAAGTGTGTGTTCTAAATTCATTGTGATTTCCCTGCACTGAGTCATTACTGCTCTCATTTTCAAATATTTGTTAGATAAGGTGATATAAAATACCATAACTGTGTCACTTAGCAGGTGTTACCAGACATTAAAAAGGCAAGGTGAGATTGTTGTACATACACTGGCACACACCTGAGGGAGCAAATTAGGTGCAGAGATCACAGAAGATATGTGTGGTATGACTTAGAACGCTTCCAAAAAAATAATAAGTTTGTAACCATTTATGGGCTCTACAACTAAAAATATTACGGAGCCCACTTAGCCACAGCACGGGTGTCTCTGTCC
The DNA here is from genome assembly GCA_030014195.1 of Neosilurus mollespiculum. Classification (NCBI taxonomy): domain Eukaryota; kingdom Metazoa; phylum Chordata; class Actinopteri; order Siluriformes; family Plotosidae; genus Neosilurus; species Neosilurus mollespiculum. The sequence goes on along the minus strand of JAQMYF010000024.1, from coordinate 36,320,632 downwards.
TAAATGTAGAATATACGAGGGCAGCCTCACACATTTGCTTTGGTCTCAAATATTGGGAATCTCTCTTCTATGAAATGAAGAATATTCTAAAAGTTAAACTTGATCTTGACCTGGTGTCCCTCCTCCTTGGTCTGCCAAATAAGGATATTACAAATAAGAACTATAAGAAACTGTATAATGTCCTGACATTGTGGCCCGGAAAAATATTCTACTCCACTGGATCTCCCACAAAGTCCCGGCAGTCCAAAGACATTCCCAATATCCTAACTGGCTGTTCCAAATTGCTCTTAGGTGTGTGTGTCACCCTGTGATGGTCTTGTGAGCTGTTCAGGGTGTAGCCTGTCTGCCCAGTGTCGGCTGAGACAGGCACCAGCCTCCCCGCATCCCTTATAGTAGCAATAAGTGGTTCGCCAAATGAGAGGGAGGGATTTGCATAATTAACATCAGAGGTGATGTCAATAAAGGATGTAATTTAAAATTGTTAGCTACACTAAGGCATGTTGTTCGTAGTGTGGTGTGGGGAGGCTTTCCACTTTTGTAGCTTGCCAGTGGGGGATTTCTCATTCAGCTACAAACACGAGTATTAATGATGTCAACAGGTATTGATGTCCAGTAAGAAGGCCTGGTGAGCAGTCAGTGTTGATCCAACATGAGTGTTCAGTGGGGTTGAGGTCAGGGCTCTGTGTAGGACACTCAAGTTCTTCCACACACTGACCCTGGAAAACCATCCTTGTGTCCGAAATCACTCACTCCTTCACTATCCCCAACTCACTATAGGGAATTAAATACACAGGACTACATAATGAGCTCAACAGTAAATTAAAATACTTTAAGACACTACTCCTTGGCAGTTAATTACATAATGCTGTTGCACAAATATCAATTGAGCTGGTGGACCATTTATTGGAATCACTGCTGCTGTCTTTTATTAAATCATATTTGGATCAAATTCTTTTACTGCATTGTAACTTTAATTTTCATATTTTATAGCTTACTCCATTATTTTCACATTAGAACTCCTAAATTTATTGTGTGCCTCCTGTCATGAGGAAGAGCGCAATGCATGATGGTATATATTGCTTGGTTCATGACCAGTTGTACACCACTATTCATGATGTAAAACTATATAGAGCACTGTACAGAAAGTAGTGAACAATTTCAGACACAGCATGTCTTCATGAATCTTGTTTATTAAACCATCAGACTGGTATGGGTTGGGCTCCACCTGAATAAGTGAAAGGAGACTGCAACACTTCAGCATACAAACATATGCATTTACTGCAATCTTATCCAGAGCTCAACGCCCTGTTAGTGGCAACTTGGTGATACTGGGTCATGAACCGCCAACCTTTTGATCAGTAAACCAGACCCATCACTGCCAGAAAACAGTGTGCTTTTAACTTTATGGTAACAGCTTGGGGAACGCATACATCCATATGGTTGTGACAGTCAAGTGTCCATAACTGTTTGGTCATACAGTGATGTTATATTTAAATGCATCTAAAACACTGTTTACTTTTGCTAAGTAAATTGTACCATAGTTTATTTTTTCTGTAATTGTTTGGAAGATTAAACAAGATGCCCATAAGTGAGTTTAGATTTCAGTATGATTATAATTATACTACAGGTGTACAGCTGACAAATTAATCAAGTGTTCTGATTCACAATATATGAATCCATGGACACAAAGAAGATACCATATATAATTTATTTTAATTGGTGTCTAATGTCAAAATGTGTGTTGCAAAACTTTTCAGCAGGGGCATGGGTATGATGTGAGCTTCATTTAATGTTCTCAAGTCCCTGTAAAAACAAGAACACATTTCATGTCAAGTTCTTTATTAAAAGGCACACACTACTATACACAGTCATACAAATGTAATAACTGTAAAGAATAAAATGAAGAAATTTAATAAAGGAAATTGACCTTTGATTGGTAATACACTCCTGTCCCTGACACCCGCTTGTCTCTCTCCATCAAGTACCATTGGTAAGGGATTCTTGCTGTCCTTTTCTCCTGAATACAAAATTACACAAAGTGAAAAAAGTCAAGAATTATTATTATTATGTATACCTTGTACTTCTACGACAGTTAATACATTTTCAAACCATTCTTATGAGACTGTGCTAATTGTACTAAGAAAAGATCCAAACCCTTAAGAAAAAATATTGTTAATTTGCCACTGATTATGCTTAAGAGCATAAACTGAACTCTTTAGCTCAGAGAGGACTATATGGGTTATGAACAGGAAAAGCTGAAAACAAACAATGACCTTAATCTTGTGTTCAGATTGGTCATTAATGGTGCACACATTGAAACAGTGATTATAATTAAACTGGGCTAGAGTTCTGTATGTTTTATCTGTACGTCGTTGAGTAAAATAACTGGTGGCACGGAGGCGTATTGCTTAGCAGATCTGCCTGTTAAACCAGAAGGCCCTGGTTTAGAGTCCTGGGCTCAGCAATGGCATTTCTGTGTGCAGTTTATATGTTCGCCTTGTGCTTGCGTGGGTTTCCTCCAGATACTCTGCTTTCCTCCCACAAAGACATGCACATTAGGCTAACTGGCTGTCCCGAAGGATTCCCCCTAGATCTGAGTGCTTGTGTGTGTGTTGCCCTGAGAATGGCTGGTGAGCTGCTCAGGGTGTCCCCGCCTTCACCCAGAGTCGGTTGTGCCAGGCTCCAGTCTCCCCGCGACCCCAGGGCGATTAAGTGGTTCAGCAAATAAATGGATGGAAGAATAAACATTAATATTTAGGGTAGTGGTGGGTCAGGTTTAAGGAGTGAAATAAAAAGTAAAGTTAAAACCATCCTAGGACTGAGTCACCAAATCCTCCACAGATGTCCTGCATGTTAAGGCGGTTCTCAGACAGGTGGATATGGATAAAGTTGCTACTGACTCCAGGGTTTGAACTCTGAGCACTCACCTTCCCACCGTTAGTCCATTTCTGTATGTGAGTCGTGGCCACTCCAGGAATGATCAAACAAACCGTCATTATCGCAAACCCCGGAAGTATTTCATACCACATGATGAAGGTGAGACCCGGCTTCACTGCGGCTTGTTAAGGACCTTGTCTTTCTGCACGAATAAACAGATAAACTAAGCTCCCGTCTAGTTTGACCAAAATGTCTGCAGTGTTGACGGTCACCATCCACTTCCGGTAGATAGTCCTCTACTTCCTGTTTGCAAACGGCGTCATAACTTTTCCAGCTCCCTCTTGTGGCGTGTTCGTTATATCTACTTATGAGACAACGAACGTCCGAGATGCAAAGAAGTGTGAACTAGTGTCCTAAATATAAAAATCCTTGTTAAAAAAAAGTGAACGCTGTTTTGTTTGTTTGTTTTGAACAAAATCATCTCTGTAGGAGGTCACTGGGGTCAGGGACCAGTCAGCCAATCAGAAGCGTCCGCCGTGTTCCAGAGAAAGTGCTACTGAAAGTTGGGTGAAGTTGCTTCAACCCAAACAGCTGCGTTAGAAAATACCGTCTCTGCTTTTCAAAACATGAAGGAAGACAAGGAAAACACGCGGCCAAAAGAGAAGAAGGTCGAAATCAAATGTGAGGAAAATGAAAAAACCGAGAAGACAAATAAAGAGAAGAAGGAGACCATGACAAAGGTAGCTGCTTTGCTACATAACGAGCATTTAGCTTCTTAGCTTCGTCTGAAACAGACAAGACAAGAACTGTACAACCGAATATTCACACCGTTCTTAACAGTAGCACAGTTTTATTCTCTTTAGCTGTTCGAACAAGTAGACTGTAATGAGTCTGTGTAAGTCACTCTCTACTGAGTGTGTAATGTATTGAAATGGGTCAGCTGCAGCTAATGTGCTTAGCATAAAGTATTTTGAAGCTAGGCTGAGGTCTTAGCCAGTGTTGTGGAGTTAAAGATATAGAGCATCTCATTCAACAAGACCATTTGTCAATAAACAAATATATAGTTTATATATAAAAACAAAAACACACACACAGAGACTCTGTTTTTCCCCGAATTCAAACATGCTGCTGACAGCAGTAAAGTAAATGTAGTTACATTTACATGTATGGCATTTGGCAGACGCCCTTATCCAGAGTGACTTACGTGTGTAATTTTTCATACAACTGAGCAGTGGAGGCTTAAGGGCCTTGCTCAAGGGCTCAACAGTGGCAGGTTGAGGGTACTGAGGCTTGAACCCCTGACTTTCAGATCAGTGACCCAGAGCAGAGCCTTAACCACAGAGCCACCACTGCGACTTGTTTTGAAAGTGTTATGTGATGATTTTATTTGTGTCTGAATCAGATTGTGATCCGCCGCCTTCCTCCCAGTCTCACTAAAGAGGAGCTGGAGGAGCAGTTACAGCCTCTGCCAGATGTGGATTATCTCGAGTTCTTCTCCAGTGACACCAGGTCTGTGGCCCATTCATTGCAGACAACCACTGTCTGCAGGAAATGACCATGACCTATATATAAAATGGACGGTTATCAAATGTTCTGTCTCGTTACAGCCTCTACCCTCATCTTTTTGCAAGAGCATATCTAAATTTCAAGAACCAGGATGACATCGTTCTTTTCAGGGACCGCTTTGATGGTTATGTTTTCATCGATAATCGAGGTTTGTATATAAATCTTTTACAATATCACAATTTATTATATGGCAATAACCGCACACACAATCTGATTGGTCTACGCACGGGCAATAAATCATGTATCCGGACGGTGTCATAGCCGATCGGCAGCTAAATCCTTAGCTAGCTTCACTGGAAGCTGTTAATGGTGTTTGATTCATAGTCGGTTCTGTTTACTGATCTAGATAACCACTGGATGCTGCATGTGACTAAGTCAGCCACACAGCTTTGAGGCTAGCGGGCAGCCATGTTACGGGCCCCAAAAAGTAGCAGGGCAGGCTTCTTGGGGCTAGGCTTTTAAGCATATATACAAATTTGTTTCATAATGTATAGGGCTAATACTTGGTTTCAAGGTGTTATTAGTTACATGTAGGTTAACAGTCCATGTATATAACTAAAATATTTTATATTTGTTGAATGTTAGTTTATAACCCTGCTTAAAAGCTGCAGTTACAAACAAATATACTGTGTATCACGCATAAGATTGGGAACTTTTATTGTTTTATTACCTCTAGAGAAAAAAGTGTGAAATAATTCCAGAGATTATTAGCAATTACTATTTTATGACAGCGTGAAATTATAATGATGACAATATCAGCATGATTCCTGACAACGCAAATACCAATAAAACTGACTTATTAATAAAGAATAATAATTATAATTGACTGAAAGTTACTTACAGTGGAAAATCAAATAATGTTGGTACAGCACCCTCACGGAGCCTTGTTGTCTGCCCTGTTCTGTCAAAACAGTGGGAACACGGCCCTGCATGTTTTGATGGATAAGTTTTCTTGTGTTCACTAACCACTTTTTTAATAGTTCTGGCTTACTGTGCAGAAACCTGTTAATGGCAAGACAATGGCTTGATTTACATGTCCTATGTACAAAATGTAATGTGTATGTACATACACATGATATGTGAAACGAATGTATAATTATGACTTAGCGTCATGCATGTGCACATCTATATATGCCTTTATGTAAAGAATGTTATATTAAAAAAATTCTCATTTGCCTACTAACTGAATTACTTGGCCTAGGGACAGTATATTTTAATAACATAAATTATATAGTTATAATAATAAGTATTATTGGCTATTTATTATCAATAACAGGATATATAAAAGGTAATAACAGGACATTTTTGGCATAAATTGCATTAAATACATTATAAATCCTACTTATTTATGAAATGTTTTTTCATTTCCAGTTTCTTTACTGTATGTACAAGTAATTGCTGCACAAGACGGCATAATAAAATGTAAGAAAAAGTGGGGGACCACAGCAGGCAATGTTTTGGGGCTTGCAAGATGGCCGCTAAAGCATTTCCGGTTACTTCAGCTTCAGCAGCCCAGTGCAACATCCAGTGTTTATTTTTAGATCAGTGGTTCTGTTGCTTTTCTTCCCTTCCATGAAAAATTTGCACAGAAAATGTTCAGGCTTGCCCAGTAGGTAACGTCTCACTTTCTGTGCCTGGTTGAATTTTTATTTACTTATTTATTTTTAATTTATTCATTCATCATATTCCTTGTTCTGGGGTCGGGTCGCGGGGGCAGCAGCCTAAGCAGTGAAGTCCGGACGTCCCTCTCCCCAGCCACTTCCTCCAGCTCTTCCAGTGGGATGCCAAGGCGTTCCCAGACCAGCTGAGAGACGTAGTCCCTCTAGCGTGTTCTGGGTTGGCCCCAGGGTCTCTTCTCAGTTGGATACGCCCGAAACACTACACCAGGGAGGCGTTCGGGAGGCATTCTAATCAGATGCCCAAGCCACCTCAGCTGGCTCCTCTCAACGCATAGGAGCAGCAGTTTTACTCTGAGCTCCTCCTGGATGACAGAACTTCTCACCCTATCTCTAAGGGAGAGCCCTGCCACCCTGCGAAGGAAGCTCATTTAGCCGCTTGTATTCGCAATCTCGTTCTTTCGGTCACTACCCAAAGCTTGTGACCATAGGTGATGTTAGGACTGGTATATTGAGAGCTTTGCCTTCCGGCTCAGCTCCCTCTTCACCACGACGGACCGGTACAAGCCCCCCACTGGAAACAAATTCGACATGTAACCAATACGGACCAAGCTTTGGCTCTGGCAATGCAAAGACCGAACGGCCCATAGCAACGGGTCCGGTATTCCATATTCCCAGAGCACAACCCACAAGATAGCCCAACAGGTTGGGCAAACTCCCATGTCCCCTCCAGGATTCTATAGAGTGTGTAGAGCTGGTCAAGAGTGCTGCGGCCAGGACGAAATCCACATTGGTCCTCTTGAATCCGAGGTTCAACCATCGGCCGGATCCTCCTCTCCAGTACTCCTGAATAGACTTTCCCAGGTAGGCTGAGGAGTGTGATTCCATGATAGTTGGAACATACCCTCTGGTCCTCTTTTTAAAAAAGGGAACTACCACCCCGGTACGGCCCCCGATGACCACGCGATGCTGAGAGACGTGTCAACCAAGACAATCCTACAACATCCAGAGCCTTGAGGTATTCAGGGTGGATCTTGTCCACCCCCGGAGCCTGACCACAGAGGAGCTTTTTAACTACCGTGGCGACCTCAGCCCCAGTGATAGCCTGACCCCCCCCTCTAAACCCCCAGGCTCTTCCTCTTCCACAGAGGGTGTGTTGGTGGGATTGAGGAGGTCCTTGAAGTATTGCTTCCACCTCCCGACAACATCCCCATTTGAGGTGAGCAGCTTCCCACTTCCACTGTAAACAGTGTTTGTATTGCTTCCCCCTCCTGAGGCACCAGATGGTGGTCCAGAACCTTGTCCAGGCCAACCTCTAGTCTTTTCCCAGGCCCTCACTGAACTCCTCCCACACCTGAGATTTTGCATCAGTGACAGCCCGAGCTGCAGCACGTTTGACCTGACGGTACCTGTGCGCTGCCTCGGGAGTCCCACATGCCAAAAGGACCTTCTTCAGCTTGACAGCCCCCCTCACTGCAGGTGTCCACCACTTGGTTTGGGGGTTGTCTCCACGACAGGCACCGATGACCTTCCGGCCACAGCTCTGGGCTGCCGCCTCAATAATGAAGACACGGAACATGGCCCATTCGGACTCTATGTCCCCTGTCTAACTACACGCTCGGGTCTCCGAGGTCTGGAGGGCAGCCTCCCCCACCATCTAAGCCAACTCACCACCAGATGGTGATCGGTTGACAGCTTAGCTCCTCTCTTCACCTGAGTGTCCAGAACATGCGGCCACAAATCCGATGACACGACTACAAAGTCAATCATCGAACTGCTGCCTAGGGTGTCCTGGTGCCAGGTGCACTTATGGACATCCTTATGTTCTAACATGAGAGAGTCCCCAGGGGGAGCGCCTCTAGCACACCCCCTAGGGACTCCAGAAAGGGTGGGTATTTTGAACAGTTATTTGGTGCATAAGCACAAACAACAGTCAGGACCCGTCCCCCGACCTGAAGGCGGAGGGAAGCTACCCTTTCATCAACCGGAGAGAACCCCAACATGTGGGCACAGAGACAGGGGGGCAACAAGGATGCCCTCACCGGCTCGCCACCTCTCCCCATGAGCAACTCCAGAATAAAACAAGCCGCTCTCGAGATGGGTGGTTCCAGAGCCCAAGCTATGTGTTGAGGTGAGCCCAACTATATCTAGTCGGTGTCCCTCAACCTCACGCACCAGCTCAGGCTCCTTCCCTGCCAGAGAAGTGACATTCCATGTCCCAAAAGCCATGTCATTTAAAGAAAAGGGATTTTTATTCTTTAACAACACAACAGAACAGGAATACAAGAAAGGGTAAAATTTAAGTATTTTATTTTGTCCTTTCTTGTATTCTTAAAGAAGCCTGAACTAGTGGTTTAATTTAAACAGGTAATAATTTTAATACAGTAATCTGTTCTGAACTGAGGGCGTACATGTAGTACTTACTATTCTGTTGAAACTCGTGTCAATAGTATCACTTCCCATAGTCTCGTGTGCCAGACGTTTGTATGCGCGCGCACTGTACGCACACTAAATTTGAACGTACGTGTGTGCAAATGTACATGATGTTGTTATAGTGACTGCTGTGAGAGGGTTACAAAAGGACCGGCTTGGTGAAAAAAGTGTTCCAGTTTTAAAATTCATTGCACACTCGGCAACTTAAGACTGACAGGAATTAAAAAAGATGTTTTTCCCAGTTTCATTTAATTTTTTAGAAATTGCGTATATTAGCATTGCTGGATCCGTGAAACAATCGATAAAAAATTAATGGCTTAATTAACCTGGTTTGCTTGGTCTGTACAGAAAAATCTCCACAGTTGTTCTTTTTGCACAGACCTCACCTTCAGCTCAGTTTGTATTAAAGACCTCAGGCTGAAATTTCTATGTACAGGCCTCACAGCTGCGTTAATAAATAATTTCTATCTCTCTCCCAGCTTCTTTTTATTTTATTCCTGAGCCACCTGTAAGATGATTTGGTGTTTATATTCCATACGGATTTATGCTAAAATTACTTTTGCCTTCTGTAAACGTGTAATAACAAGAATGTTGCTTTGGTATTAAGGACAGGAATACCCTGCAATAGTGGAGTTTGCACCATTCCAGAAGGTTGCTAAAAAGAGGAGTAAGAAAAAGGATTCTAAATGTGGAACAATTGATGAAGGTAATAAATCAGACCATGAAAAAAATCGTGTGCAAATTTCTGTCGTTGATTTAATGAGGAAGATGACTGTTGTTTACACAGATACTGATTATAAGAAGTTTTTGGAGCTCTATAATGGTGATGAAGAGAAGTTTACATCAACCACTGAGACATTATTAGAAGAAATAGAGGCCAAGACAAAGGAACTAGTTGGTAGGTTGACCTGTACAGTAAAATGAATTTTGTATTTATTTGTATGTATATTTAAATTTTTATTCTGTATTTTATTTTACTTAGCCAAGAAAACAACTCCTCTTTTGGACTTCCTTAAGAATAAACAGGTAAACATTATCTCTACATTTATGCCCCTTGTTGATGCTAAGAAAACACAAGTCCCAGAGGTTCATGCTAGGTATCAAGTGCACTTAAGTAGCATGGTTTTGACAGTGGAAGAGTTTATACCTGCTAATTTTCTGGTAATTCATGATGTGGTCAGTAGGAGACATTAGATTTCTATTCTGTTCAGTCCAATGCCTTAATCCCTCACAACAAATCACAAGATGCTCTACTAACTTCTGAGTAGGTCAATGTGTTAGCTGCGTAATCTGCTTCTCATCAGGTACTATGTTTATGTTATTGAGCAGTTTTTTTCTTGTGCATGATTTGAAATGCTAATTCCCACTCATGTTCCAGAGACTACGAGAGGAAAAGAAAGAGGAAAGAAGGAGGAGAGAACTGGAGCGCAAACGCTTGCGAGATGAAGAGCGGCGGAAATGGCGTGAAGAGGACCGAAGGAAGCGCAAAGAAGCTGAAAAATTAAAGAAAGCAGAAAAAGCACCAGACAAGGACCAGCCTAAAGAGGAGCAGCCAAAAATCAAGGTATAGTAATATATAAGAATAGACAGAATCTGAATAATTTTTTTAAAGAAAAGGGTTGGAACCCATTTTCCCCATGACCTATATCGTCTGTTATTAGTTACACGGTGTGTACCATGATGTCCCGAAGCGAAGACTAAAATCATTTGGTAGGAATGTTGCAAATAAAGCACAATGCTAAAAGTCTGGGACCATGTTACATGTGGCGTAATCAATGTTTTGATGTGAGAAATACATTTATACTTATAATCATTATTTCTAAAAAACCTCAATGACCCTAGTTGAGCGATTCTTATTACCCACTAGGCATTATTTTTAGTTGTGTTTCATAAATTTAGGGTCATCCTTTCAGTTTATATTATCGAGTTTCCTGCCCTGGTGGCACACTGGCGCAGTGGTTAACGTTGTCTGACTTGCAGCAAGAAGGTCATGGGTTCAATTCCCGGGCCTTGTAAGGACGTTGCTGTCCGGAGTATGCGTGGGTTTCGTCTGGGTTCGCCGGTTTTCTTCCCACAGTCCAAAGACATTCACATTGGTCTCATTGGCTGTCCCTAGGCTTGAGTGTGAATAGTTGTGTATCTTTTGGCCCTGTAATGGACTGGTGAGCTATTCTGGGAGTACCCCACCTTTGCCCAGAGTAGGCTGAGATGGGTTCCAGCCTCCCCACGACACCATCTTGTGTTAAGCCCAGTGTACACTGAACAATTTTGGGCTATCCAAAATAAAAGATGATCAGCATGGAACAATCATAGCAGTTTCCCTGGTCGTGGCTCCTAAACGCTGATCCCACGTCTTACTGTGAGACAATGTCAGAAATTTAGAATGATCATCTCACAGGGTGTGTGCTGCTATGACCTACACTCACCGGCCACTTTATTAGGTACACCTGTCCAACTGCTCATTAACACTTAATTTCTAATCAGCCAA
>JAQMYF010000024.1:36277647-36289232 GCA_030014195.1 Neosilurus mollespiculum | reverse complement strand
TCTAGTCGTTATCGCTCAATCTCATGCACCAGCTCAGGCTCCTTCCCCGCCAGAGAGGTGACATTCCATGTCCCAAGTGCCAGAGTCAGTAGCCAAGGATTGGTCTGGCAGAACCCAAGCCTTCGGCTGCTACCCGGCTCTTCCTTTATTCTACACCTTATAAATTTCTTCTTTGTGACCCAAACACCTCAGAGGCAGATTAAAGATAGATCCTTCTATAGCACTTTCCCACCCAATCTTCCTTTGACCAATGTCTGTGTTTTATTGCCCATTTTAATCTTTTCCTTTTACTGACCAGTCTCAGACATGGCTTTTTCTTTGCATTTTCAGGAGTTGCATCTTCACTGTTGAGACTGGTGTTTTATGAGTACTGTTTAATGAAGCTGACCTGTCGGGTGTGGTCCTTCCCCAAAAAGTTACCACAAAGTGTTTAATGTTCGGAATGTATTTGTATGCGGTTAACGGCAACAGTAAAAAAATTGTTTGGATAGATTGGACCTACATAATGTGCAATGTGCTCTGAACAGACAAATTAAAGATGATAGAGTTGTTTGGCCACAGTCTCACTACACATGTGAACAGGAGAAGAACTTCATGGCAACTGTAAAGCATGGTGTTGGGAATCTTGTGGTTCTGGGTTGCTTCGCTGTCATTGATTGATTCATTCATTTACTTATCACATCAAAGTGTACTTGAAGACAATGTGAGGATATCTGTCCAAAAGTTAAAGCTGAACTGGAGGTGGACCTTTTAACAGGATGATGATCTTAAGAGCACTAAGGAATGAATAAAAAAGACTTGGTCAAACCCGTATTTGAATCCCTTTAAAATTAATTGAGGGTAGATCTGTATATGCAAGAAAACAGCAAACTTAGAATTGTTGAAAGTGTGGGAGACATTTTGAAAAGCTGATGTCAGAAACTGGTGGACAATTCTGAAAAAAGGCTAATAAGAAGTTATTTCTGCTAAGCATGACAAGTTCTTCCTGTTTCTTAGTTGTTCTGCCTTTGTTGCTCTAACAGCCTTCACTCTTCTCGGAAGGTTTTCCATTACATTTTGCAATGTGGCTGTGGGTATTCATGCTCATTCAGCCACAAGAGAACTAGTTGTTGGTCACTGAGGTGGAGAGCGTGTATCTGGTGTGCAGCCATCATTCCATTTCATCCAGAAGGTGTTCAGTACAGTAATTTCATGTTTACGTGGAAGTAAACTGCCCTGGAACCCTATACAAATTCCACACAGGAACACCTTCACTGAGCCCCGGACTCGAACTCAGGACCTTCCTGTTCTAAAAAACAAAGGTTTAATGAACTTCATAGTATAGATACCAGATTTCTAACAAATGGAGCAGCTGCTCAAATCGCTAGTTAAAAAATCACAAAGAAATTTCCCCAGAATTTCAGAAGCAAATACAAAATGCTTTTGTCGGCAAGTTGTTAGAATGTCTGCACTTGGAACCTTTATTGTCTGGTAAAAATAGAAACAGCAGTTGACGATCATTTAGTACATGCTGATTCAAGTAACAGCCAAAGCTCATAGCACGGGTCCTCTGGTGTTGCGGGCGGAATTCCAATGGGTCCATTTGGGCTGATGCCATTTAAAGAGTGGATATCATGGATAATCTTCAACTTGACAGCTCTTTTGAGAGGCTGGAGGGGAACAGCAGAGGGAAAGTTTCTGAAGCAGTTCACCAAAAATGTGGCTGTCCCAAGGGTGAATGAAAGGACAGATATGCTCTGTTAGCAAATAGAGGATTGTTATAAATGGTTGGTGCAAATGGCAGCACAGTAGCAATGAAATCTCCAGTGAGTGTGAAAGAAATAAAGGGACATGTATTCTCCTATCTTATACCCTAAACATCCAAGATATGCATTCGGAAACACAAACAGCACACTTCATTCCTGTTAAAGGAAATTTGTTAACCTTGCACAATGGTGAACACATCAAACCATGCTCTAACAGAGAGTAAAGTACCTACACAGGCTTCCCTAGGTCTTGCAGAAATTGTGAATGGTGCCCCATGTAATCCACCCTAGATCACTTCCCCTTCCATATATGGTAAATGACTGTGGTGCGATCAATCATTTAGTTGTTAATGTTGATGTGGATGCGTTAAGGCACCCAAGTCTTAGAAAAACGCTAAAGGTATTCTAACAATTGCTCACTCACTCATTTGCCGAACTGCTCAATCCTACCAGGGTCAAAGGGTGACTCTCTGCTGAATCTCTGCTGACTCTAGGAGAAGGCGGGGTCCACTCTGAACAGCTCACCAGACCATTGCATGACCAACACACACACACACACGACCATTCACACTAACGTTCACAACTAGGGGCAATTTGGAACAGCCTAATGTGCATGTCTTTGTACTATGGGAGGAAACTGGGAAACCCAGAGAAAACCCATGCTAGAATGAGAAGAACATGCAAAGTCCACACAAAGACACCCGAGCCCGAGACTCGAACCCAGGACCTTGCTGCGAGGCAGACGTGCTAGCCACTATGGCACTGTGCTGCCCAATCCTAATAATTGAATCAACAGAATTGTTTTAATTTTGTGAACAATTTCCTGTAATACCTGGCCCTCTGGGGAAAGAAAGACTAACAGAGAGACACACATGCTCATTTTAAATGTGCACAGAGAAAGGGTAAAGGAGTGATATGGGATGAGAGTATTCATAGCAAATGCTACATCACTATGACTTTGATGAAGGTCTTAATGATGGGATGTCCCAGGGATAGACTCTGATGGGTTGAAGGGTGAAAAAGAGCCTATTATCATAATGTAGCTATATTCAAGCAAGACTGAAGTATAGGAATTATAAAAAATACATAAATACTGTATTTTGCATTAGGGGAGCACAGTGGCATCCTTGGCTACAGTCCTGAGCTTGGTGAGGGCATTTCTGTGTGAAGTTTGCATGTTCTCCCTGTGCTTGCATTAGTTTCCTCCGGGTACTCTGGTTTCCTCCCAAGTCCAAAGATCTGCACAATAGACGAATGGTTTCTTCCAAACTGCCCCTAGTTGTGGATGTGAGTGTGAATGGTTTTGTGTGTGATGGACAAGTGGACTGTTCGGGGTGTACCCTCTCCTCACCCAGAGTCGGCTGAGATAGGCTCCAGCCTCCCCATGACCCTAGCAGGATTAAGCAGTTTGGTAAATTAATGAATGTATTTAAATTTGATTTTATGAAGAATCTTTGACTGTATAATATGGTTTGATTAGGGATTTTTAAAATGCTTTAGAATGTTCTATATTTCTGCATAAACATGATTTAAAACATCATCAGATTGTTACACAAGTTCTGAAAGTAGATCAAAGGGAGCACAGATAGATAAACCAGACAGTGATACCTAAGTTCTGCTTGTCTCGAGCCATAACCATCATCGGTGACCCCTCACACCCCCACCATGGACTGTTATCCCTGATGGCCTCTAGGAAGAGGTTCTGCAGCATAGAGTGCAGGACCACCAGGTTCTGTAATAGCTGTTTTCCATATGCCATCAGACTGCTGAACTCTGAATGAAAATTGCTGCTCATACCAGACACACATTTCTATCCTGGTCACCATGTCTTTAGTGCACTCCTTCATAGCTTTTAATTTTACTTCTTATCAATTTCACAGGTCACTTTTTCACAGTATTTTGCACTATTGTAAATTTTCACAGGTCACTTTAAAGTATTTTTTAAGTACTGCTATCTATATCTACAGTTTCTATATTTCAATCCTGTGCTGAACCATTTGCAACAAACTTTCTTTTTACGCTCGCTGTATACTGAACTAATTACAAGAAGTCTTTATTACACATCGTCATTTTTTGATTGACGACAATGATCCCATATTACATATCTGTGAATGGCGACAATTTGAAACCTTTGCTTTTAGACCCCCTTTTGCAGTAGGAACTGTAACTAAATGTTGTGGTAACTGTTGATCAGTCCTGCACACAGACTTGGAGGGATTTTAGTCTATTCCTCCAAACAGAACAGCTTCAGACTTGAGACAGCTCACACAACATTTCTACTGGAATAAGGTCAGGACTTTGACTTGGACCTTCCAAGAGATTACATTAATTGTTCTTTAACCATTCTTTAGTAGAATAACTTATGTCCCTAGGGTCATTCTCTTGCTGCATGACTCACTTTTCTTGAGATTCAGTTCACAGGCAGAGATTCTGGCATTTTCTTTGAATTTGCATGTATAATTCAGAATTCATTGTTCCATCATGCAGTGTTTTCCTTTCTCCAAACATTAAACTTCTCATTTAAAACTATAATAATTTATATTTTGGGATCATCCATCCACAATTTTCCCCCCAATAGTATTCTGGAGTGTTCATGTGATCTTTAACAAACTGTACAACTGTACACCACTTCTGTCTTCTCCTGATGGTGGACTCATGAACACCAATATTACCCATTGGGAGAGAGGCCTTTAGTTGCCTAAAAGTTACCTACGGTTCCTTTTAGACCTTCTGGATTATTATACACCTTGCTCTTGAACTGATCTTTGTTGGTCTATTACTCCTGAAGAGGTTGTCAATTTGCTCTGTCTGTCAGTGGATTAGTGGGATTCAAACCCTTTGGAGATGGTTTTGTAACTCTTCCAAGGAAGAGGTTTTGTCCTCACAAATCTCTTTTGTTTGTGTAATGATACTTCCACAAATGTGTGTTGTGAAGGTCAGAATTTGACAGATCCCTGTTCTTTAAATAAAGCAGGGTACTTACTCACACCTGATTGTCATCCAGTTGACTCTAATGTCACCTTCAAATTTAACTGCTAATCCTAGAGGTTCACATAATTTTGCCAGCCAGAGATGTGTAATACTGGATGATTTTCCTCAATAAATAAATCAATAGATAATCAAGAATAATAATTTGTCTCATTTGTTTAATTCAGTTATTTTTACCTTCTTTCAGTACTTGTGAAAATCTGATGATGTTTAGGACACATGTATGCAGAGATATAAAAAATGTATAAAGGGTTTGCAAACTTCCAAGCACCACTGTATATCTATAATATTGTATACAGGAAACCCAGTAAGACTGCAGCTCACCAGTCAAAAAAACCAGCTCTTATATTAATAATGGAACTGAAACCACCAAAATAGAGGCTCATACACAACCTCTCAGACTCGCACAGAACTAAAAAAAACAGTCTAACTCAGGTAGACAGAACTTTCACCAAACCGAAACACATGAACTCATTCAATGGATAATTAAACTTAATAAAACAGGTGATACAAATGAATGTGGAAATCAGTGAGTGAATGGCAGCAAAAATAAATAAATAAACAAATAAACGTGTGTTAACCTTTCCTTCTTTTGCTTCAGACCATAGTCGGGAAACACAGATGAGATTTATTGAAGTGAAGTTGATTCAGCCCTTTCAGGAGCTGCGCTACTGTTGCAACACCAGCCTCAGACACCCATCAATGTTGGGAGCTCTGTTTTTAGGCAGTGCCTAAATCTATATATTACTGTTTTTTACAGCTACGATAAAGCCTATGAGCTTTACTGATGTTATGTTATATAGAATGAACCACTGAAAAGCCCCTTTTCCACATATACGATTTTTGTTAAGGTAAAGCATGATTGATCAAATTTCTAACTTCCTTATGACGTTCCAAACCAGTTAGTTATGTATTCGCCACAACCATAGTCATTTTTGGCACTATCGCATAGTGCTATGATTTCTTTGAAATGTTAAAAAATTTCATAGTGCACCGTGTCATTTTCAGTCGTGAGGCAGCTTAGCAGCATCATATATCCTACATAGTACAGATGTAGTGTCTTTACAGCGTCTTATTCATTTAGTGCTGTTTCCAACTGGCCCCAAGGTGATATGATGCTTGTAATAATGCACTACGAACTGCTGCGATGCCAACAAGACATCAAGAATGCAGTTGTATCACGTGACAGTTGTTTATGGTGAGTGTGAAATTCGATAAATCGTGCTGTACCGTGACAAAAATGTGGGAAAGGGCAGTGGGACAAACCTGTATAAAAAAGTCATTTCTGTGGTTGTTCAATAAAACACTCAAACGGACTCAGTCTTGTGTGTGCACTCACCTCTTTGCATTGTTTGTTATAGTAGTATTTTGCTCTGTGTATGTGTGCGTGAGAGGGAGAGAGAGATTGTGTGTGTCTGTGTGTGAGAGAGAGTGTGTGTGTGTGTATGAGTGTGAGTCTGTGTGCATGAGAGAGAGAGAGAGAGAGAGAGAGAGGGAAATAGAGTGTGTGAGAGGGAGATAGATTGTGTCTGTGTATGTGTGTATGTGTGTGTGTGAGAGAGAGAGAAAAAGGTAGATTGTGCGTGGGTGTGTATGTGAGAGAGAGATTTTATGTGTGTGTGTGAGAGAGGGATAGTTGGATAGATAGATTTTGTGTGTGTGTAAGTGTGAGTCTGCACAAGAGAGAGTAGATTGTGTGTGTGTGTGTGTGTGTGTGTGTGTGTGAGAGAGATTTTTGTGTCTGTGTGTGTGTGTGTGTATGTGTGTGAGAGAGATTTTGTGTGTGTAGGTGTGTGTGTGAGAGAGAAAGAAAGAGATTTTGAGTGTGTGTCGGTGTGCGAGTGTGTGTGAGAGCGAAAGAGAGATTTTGAGTGTGTGTCGGTGTGTCGGTGTGTGTGTGTGTGAGTGAGAGAGATTTCGAGTGTGTGTCGGTGTGGGTGTGTGTGTGTGTGTGTGTGAGAGAGAGAAATTTTGAGCATGTGTCTGTGTGTGTGTGTATGAGAGAGAGAGAGATTTTGAGTTTGTGTCAGTGTGTGTGTGTGAGAGAGAGAGATTTTGAGTTTGTGTCTGTGTGTGTGTATGAGAGAGAGAGAGATTATGAGTTTGTGTCAGTGTGTGTGTGTGAGAGAGAGAGATTTTGAGTTTGTGTCTGTGTGTGTGTGTGTGAGAGAGAGAGAGATTTTGAGTGTATGTCGATGTGTGTGTGTGTGTGTGAGAGAGAGAGAGAGAGATTTTGAGTGTGTGTGTGTGTGTGTGTGTGTGTGTGTGAGAGAGATTTTGAGTGTGTGTCGGTGTGTGTGTGTGAGAGAGAGATTTTGAGTGTGTGTCAGTGTGTGTGTGTGTGAGAGAGAGAATTTGAGTGTGTGTCGGTGTGTGTGTGAGAGAGAGATAAATAGATAGATAGATTGTGTGTGTGAGAGAGAGATTTTGAGTGTGTGTCGGTGTGTGTGAGAGAGAGAGATTTTGAGTGTGTCGGTGTGTGTGTGTGTGAGAGAGAGAGAGATTTTGAGTGTGTGTCGGTGTGTGTGTGTGTGTGAGAGAGAGAGATTTTGAGTGTGTGTCGGTGTGTGTGTGAGAGAGATTTTGTGTGTGTGTGTGTGTGAGAGAGATTTTGTGTGTGTGTCGGTGTGTGTGTGTGAGAGAGAGAGATTTTGTGTGTGTGTGTGTGTGTGTGAGAGAGATTTTGTGTGTGTGTCGGTGTGTGTGTGTGTGTGTGTGTGAGAGAGAGAGAATTTGAGTGTGTGTCGGTGTGTGTGTGAGAGAGGTAAATAGATAGATAGATTTTTATTTTATAGATAGATGTTTGTGTTGTGCGAGAGAGACTGTGATAGATAGATAGAGTGTGCGAGCGCGCGCGCGTGTCCTGGACTGCTTGGCGTGCATGCGTGCGTGCGCGCGCGTGTGTACGTGCGCGCGCTGTACCGTTTCCTGTGCAGGCTCTTTATGCAGACTCTGAGCATGGCGGCCACGGAGATAGCCCGACAAGCGGTGAGTGAGAATTGAGCTTCGGGACGATGCTTTGTTTGTAGATGTGTAGCAAAATCCCAGCGCCAGAACGACCGTGTGCTGAAATGGTGTGTGTGGTGTTTGGTGTATTGAGGGGGCCGGTACAGGACCGGTTCCTCCCCAGTGCAGTGGTTCTGCTCGGGGAAAAGCCCGAGTGTCGTAGCGGGTTTTATATCGAGAGGAAACCGAGTAACACACCGGGGTTCGGATGTCCCAGGGCTTTAGCGCGGGGTCTGCTGAGCGGCTTTATGCTTATTGGTTTGTAGTGTGTATTTTGGGTTGACCCGGTTCTCATATGTTGATGTTTTTGTAGCCGAACCGCAGCTCGAATAGAGAAGCGCAGGGAACATATCGAGGGCTCGGGGTGTGGATGGATTCGCACTTACACACAACATCATCGATCGTTTAATGGCGTCCGCCAGGAGCCGGAAAGGAAGAGCAGCCGGCCGCGTCCTCCCGGTACCGGGCTTCATCTCCTCGTCCTGCGGGTCCTGCGGGCTCAGTGGGTCAGTGGGCGTTGTCCTCTGCCGAGCCGATGATGTGAAGACGGAAAAACGACCGTTTCATTTTAGCAGTCAGATTCTATCCAGGGTATTTGATGAGGTTTGGTTCTGGACCTGATCAGTGCTTTAACTCCAGGAAGCACAACAGGCTGCTCCAGTTTCTCATTTACATTCATTCACTCTTACACGATATACACATGATCCAGTAGCTCACCAGTGGCTCCTGTTTTATACCAATCTAAAGCCCACTTTGGTTAATCATCTCACTGTAGTGACGTCCACATGACTGCTGTGTTAAAAAGATTTCAGTGAAATCAAGAACCAGACTGGCTGGCATGGTGATGCTGTGCTTAACTCGGCCCCCCTCGCAGGGAGAAAGTCCTGGGTTCGAGTCCCAGGCTCGGCGAGGGTGTTTTTGTGTGGGATTTGCGTGCTCTCCTCATGCCTGCGTGGGTTTCCTGCGGGTGCTCCGTTTTCCTCCCACAATCCAGAGTCCAAAACACGCACGTTAGGCCAAGTGACTGTTCCAGATTGCCCCTAGGTGTGAGTGTGAATAGAGTGTGTGTTGGCTCTGTGATGGATTGGCAAGCTGTTCAAAATCAACACTTGAGATTAACAGCAAACATAGTTCTTGAATTCGTTTTTTGAAAGCCCTGGATGTGGCCCGGTGCAGAATTTATAGGGAAACTGAGGTTATAAAAAAAAAAATTCTTGCGCACGTAATAAAAATAAAACTCTTTTGCATATAAACATTTTTTGCATATTTGGGGAACTTTGTGGGCTCTGCGTTATTAATTGGGTTTAAAGTGTTTTTATTTTACGCATCTTCCAAAACAAACAATGCAAATTAATCAGTAAAATCCACATAACCCTAACAGAATTAAGTGGTTGAGCAGATGAATGAATGAATCCATTCATTCATGCATTTATTTTCTGAACCGCTTAATCCTAATTAGGGTCATGGGGAGGCCGGCGCCCTTCTCAGCCGACTCTGGGCGAGGGCAGAGTACACCCTGGACATCTCGCCATGCCATCGCAGGAATGAATGAATAAACACTAAGTCCCCTGAATAAGATAACATTATTATACGGATTCACAGCAAGAACACAGTGTTTTTTTATTCTAACAGTTGGACTTGGTGTACACATTATAGGGATGCATTTTAAAACCAATTTAGCTTTTGTTTTAAGGTCTTTGATCTCTACGTAAAATGTGTTTTCCCCAACTAAAAGCTTGGATAAAACACTCTCAGGTTCCTCATCTATATACCGGAGGTCATGTATCTGATTTCCAGTCCCTGTTTTGTCAGACATCATGTCTGTGTGGTGAGCAAAAAGTATAGCATTTCCTGTTAGAGTTTGAGGAAGTCAGGTGTCGACCTCCTAAAATCTGAAAAGAGGTAAAAACAGCTAGAAAAGCAGGCATGCATCAGTACAGTAGTATTGAGCAGGTGGATCCACTGAGAAGTTCATTAAAATAGCGTCTATATTAAGTTTGATTTAGCACGACTGATTCGTAGATGACAGCATTGCTAGTTTACTGACTGTATTAACTTTGCAGTGCTATAAGTAGACTGTTTGCTCTTTCAGATGTGGTTTCGAACCGTTGCTAGACAGGAAAGAGGAAGTGAACGGTTTTCTACCTGATCTGCCTAGCCCAGCAAAGTCTGTTAACCCTACCACATGTGTTTTTTTCTGATTTGAGACATTTTGTACATACTGTACATTTGAGCACGAGATACACATTCATACAGCTTTTTCTTTTGATATATGATCGAGGGTATTTGGGGAACGATCACAGCCTTTGGTTTCATATGAATATATCTGAGAGGGTGTTAACCAGCATTAAAAATAGATATAGTGTACTCTGCACATTTATAATAAAAAATTGACCCGGTTTTGTTTTTAGGGAGAGGGAGCACGCTCCGTACCACTCTCTGGCCATGTTGGCTTTGACAGTATGCCAGACCAGCTGGTCAACAAGTCTGTTAACCATGGCTTCTGCTTCAACATCCTCTGCATTGGTAAGTGTGCGCTGGTGATGTCTTCCCATTTTTAACCATCAATCCCCTTTTCCAGGCAGTTCCACATGTTGTTCTTCTGGTTAGGTGGTTCTTTAAATTCAAGCTAAGACTGTGTCAGAAATGTTCCTCATATCACTTCTCCCTCGTTTGCATCGATTACTGACTTCTTTCTGACAGCCGATGAATGAGATTGTATATTCTTATGAGAAATACAGCATAATGGTGCAGTGGTTAGCATTGCTGCCTCACAGCATGAAGCTTCTGGGCTCAAAACTAGGACCTTCCTGTCTAGAGTTTGCATGTTCTCCCTGTGCTTGCGTGGGTTCCCCCCAGTTACTTGGGTTTTCTTCTGTAGTCCCCGGGTCAAACAGCTACTCTAACTTGCCCACAAGTTTGAATTGCTGTTCGTCTCTGTGTTAGATTGTTAGTTTGTCTTTTGTGGTAGGTTGGCGACCTGTTCAGGGTGTACTCTGTAAAGGAAAGTCTGAGATTGGTTTCAGCTTCCGGTGTAGATAATAGAAGGATATTATAAGGGCAGTGAGTTCAAAGTTGGACCAAGCTGTTGGGTTCTTTAGCCAAATAAACAAATGTAATTTTAAATGAAGCTCATGATTATTTGGAACAGAGCATTCATCTAGGATATTTAAGATTGGTCATGATGCTTGTTGCACTTATTGGTTGAGAACTGGTTTTGCATGCTACGTCCTTCTGTGACTTCAAAGTATTGAGATCCATGTAACATATAATCTATTTTTGAGGCTTATTCAGCATTTTCAAACGATACATAGTTTATATTTCAGAGTTAAGAAAAGGTTCAAAAATATGGCCATATAACTGAAGTACCAGCAGGTGTTAAAATAAAAAAGAATCTGCATTTTGAAATCCTACAGTGGAGGCCAGTTGTTAGTATATACTACACAGGAATGGTGTGATGTGATTGGTCCGCTATCTCAGGATTATACATCATTATTCCGAATGGATAATGCTTAAATCCAATGACAGAATCTCACAGTTTGTCATAGGCACCTCGACCTTCATCACGCTTTATAACGGAAAAATAAAACATAAACATTTTGTTTTAGGTTTTTTTTATTTCTTTGTAGTATATGCAAAAATTTTGAACTGTTGTTTGTGTAGTATGTACTAACTGTAAATATGAGTATGCTAAAACACTTACGTTTATTACCTCAGCTCAAAGCGCAGAACTCACCTGACCAGTCTCTGTCTTGGTTAAAACATGTAAATATAAGCTGTATATATGCACGATGTGTGTGTGTGTGTGTGTGTGTGTGTGTGTGTGTGTGTGTGTGTATATATATA
>JAQMYF010000024.1:36221970-36256965 GCA_030014195.1 Neosilurus mollespiculum | reverse complement strand
TGTGTATATATATATATGTATATATGTATATATGTATATATATATATATATGTATATGTGTGTGTGTGTGTGTGTATGTATATATATATATATATATATACATATATATATATATACATGTATATGTATATATATATATATATATATATATTATGGTGGTCCAAAAATTTCACAGTTGACATATCACCAGTGGTACCCCCCAGACTTTTTCCTTTTACCATGTAGATAAATGGATAAAACTGGTAGCTCACGGCATATGAAGTTTTGCTATTTTCTATTTATGCGTAATTGCAACACACTTTGCATTTGTACCCATTGTGTGTAGATCTTTGATCAAGAAGAAATGCTTTATTTACTTCTATCTTAATTAGGGATAAAGCATCAGCGTGAACAATGTCAGTTTTTCAATATCGTTTTTAAAAGCAGCCATATTTGACGTTTGCGTATCAGACTGTCATTTTGCATTTTTTATTAGCTTTTTCAATCGTTGGAGCAACATTTCTAGTTTCTCAATTGCATTTCTTTCAGTTGAGGTCAGAATTCTAGCCATTTCCCACATTTCTAGCCCTTCCCGGGCTGTACTTCTGGAACTCTCCCTAACAGTAAGTTTTTCACATTTGTGTTTATGAAAAAATGCAGACAGCACTTGTCTAGTTGTTGGCAGTTGCATTTCTGTTATTTTGTCTTGTAGCCTGTGAGTTGTACAAATGTCTTTGATCTAGTTGAGGCCATGGGTTGAGACATTGTGGTACTTGCTTCAGTTGAAGCCATGGTAGCTACATTGCCACTGTCAGTTCTCTGAGAAAGTGTCCTTGGCTCCACTCAGAGGTGCACTGACAGATGAGCTGTACACAGTAAAAGTAAACAGGCACAAAGAGAGACTCTGATGTTACTTCAGCAGTGTCCAGACACAGTGTGA
Source organism: Neosilurus mollespiculum (assembly GCA_030014195.1). Classification (NCBI taxonomy): domain Eukaryota; kingdom Metazoa; phylum Chordata; class Actinopteri; order Siluriformes; family Plotosidae; genus Neosilurus; species Neosilurus mollespiculum. The sequence goes on along the minus strand of JAQMYF010000024.1, from coordinate 36,256,046 downwards.
ATAACGGTAACTGGATATGTGTCTCTAGGTGAGTTATGTTGCAGTGCATCTCATTCCCAAAGTATCAGAGGCCACTGAAGATGAAGACCAATCATTAATATCCCATAGCAACACACACAGTAGCAGCATTTTATAATCACCCCTGTTCCAACTATAACCTTATGGTACTGAAAACTTGAATGTATGGTAAGTCAAACAATAAAACTTTGTGCTGTGAGCCACCTCTAAATATTAACCAAATCAGCTGAAATTACACATAAATAATCTGATTAAGTAAAGGAAAAAAATCCAAGGGGTACCATAAATGCTATCAAAAATTACATATATACACACACACACACACACACACACACACATACACACACATACAGTAGTGTGCAGTGAAGATTATACACCACCACTTTTGTCTAAAAGGGCTCCTAATAAAAAGAAGTAAAAAAATTACTTCTCTATAATTTTTTGGTGACAATGTATTGAACAATGCTATTGTAGGCAATGAAAACCAAAAAAATCATTCCGACAAGTATATTGAGGTAAAAGTATAGCTACTAATCAAAAACACTGAAAATACCAATTTTTCACAAAAATTGTAACATTTTATTTTGTTTACTTTTGCATAGCATTTTTTTAAACTTCTTTTTATTAGGAGCACTTTTAGACAAAAGTGGTGGTCTCTAATCTTCACTGTACCCTACTGTGTGTGTGTGTGTGTGTGTGTGTGTTTATGTGTATATAAAATGTATTTAATATATAATGTTATTTAAAGCTATTCTCTTATTGAATGCTCAGTTGCTATTTTGTTTTGTTATTAATATGTACAGTATCAGTCATAAGTTTGGTCACATCTTCTAATTCATTTATTGTGTTACTGGTGTCGATGCTAAAGCTTAAAAGAGATCCACCCTGACTGACTTTACAATATTCTTCACAATATCTTCAGTAATGCGCAAGATGTATTTTAAATATAATATTCTGATTGTAGGTGTTACTCGTTGTATCGACTCGTCACTGAGTTTGACTGTTTTCAGGTTGCGTAATGCAGTTTTACAGCGTGTCATAATCTCACCAACAGGAATTAACCTGGCCTTCATCTCTACCCAAAACGTCATCTTGCTCACCCAACCCAACAGCTAACAATCTCAGCCAAGTTTCTGCCGTAATTCAGAGCAACTGTGTCATATAATTGCATTGTATTCTGGAACTTGGAGTCCAGTGTTTGGTGACTACTTAACTTCAGTGTTTGTTTCTTTAACATGACACTGAGGGGAAAAAAAATCTTGTTAGTAGCTAACCAGGAAGCTGATTACTGGAAGTCATTATTTACGTTTAGGATCACAGAAATATTATTTAATTCAAATAAGCACCACTGTATCTGCACTAACAGTGTCCACCAGTGTGGTCAACATAGCACACAACTGCTAATTTCTCACAGGAATAATGAATGTATAGTATCAACCGACTAATCTGAGCCTGAATTGTTAAGATCGTCATGTTATTCAATACAAATGTATTTAATGTTCTTCAGGGTGGAATTTCCTTTAAGTCACAGCATTACTGTGTCCACAAGACATCCAGTAGTTTTGTTATTGCATCGAGACTGACTGGATATTCTCGTTTGCATAAGCTGCAGTCAAAGTGACCACTGCTCCTAACATGTTGGTAATCACTCATGGTTGTGTATTCAAGCTGATTTGGCCAACACACCAGACCATTATAAAGGAGGAAGACTCTTACACTGAGAAGGTTTACATTTTTTTCCCCTTTCTCACTTTTCTCACTGGCTTTGTTGTGCTCCTTGAGCGAATCCACAGGTTCCCTCAAAAACTGCCCACTATTCTTCTGCATTTCACATTTCACCTCATTTTATATTTTATAGACGTTACTGAGGAAGCACTGTGTATTCTGCAGGATGCTTGTGTGACAGGTTTAGAAATGTTCTCCTCAGTAAGCAAGCAGCGCATGGCATATATGATGGAATATTTTTGTGCTCTCTTCATCATGTGTGCTCAAGTTTCTGCATGTTAAATCCATGCTTTCTTCCAGTTAATTCCTCATCTGCTCGCTGCATGCTGCATGAGCCACCTTCAGCTGGTAAGGCTTTTAATCATTAAAGCACAGCTTAAATCCATATCTTAGGGAAACCATTGTAGCAAGTGTTTGTGGTTAGTAAATGTCAATTAGATATTCACTATATACATTAGCGGATATGGAGAAATGCTCGCAGGAATGCATTAATCGATTATAAATGTGTTTAGGTAAGTACGTTTGTACTTAGATTTTTTTCAACTTTACATCCTAGTAGGTGTGGCTCACGGGCGTTTCTCTAAGAACATGCACGCAAATGAACACTGGTGCACCCTGCCTGATTAACATATGGCTGGTGCAGCAACAACAACAAAGAAAAAGCTCTTTTGCATATGTTTCCTGTGATTAAACAAACGAGTAAACCGTGGTTATTTTACTGTTGTAGTTATTGTTAGGATTATTGTTAGGATGTCAGAATGATGCACATCTTGAAAGTTTATGGGGAATGTGTTCTGTTTTTGAAAACACGGTAATCATTGACTGGTTACATGAATAGAATGCGAGTTGTGTCAGTCACACGTTTGGCATGCATTCGGAAAGTAAAATTTTGAAAAGTTTGTGTTTAATTTATTTCCCCGTGTCTTAGTTATTCAGACACTGGGATTCTGATCTTGTTACAAAATTGACCTCAGAAATCCTGCTAGTGCATTAGCTAAAGCTAATTGAAGTTGGCTGGTATTTTTGGTCATCAAAAGTCAGTTAATATGCAAATCTCTGTGGCCATTGATGTTTTCTCTAAGCCATGATTACTGTAGCCATTTCTAAAATTCACTGCTGAGAGAGAGAGAGAGAGAGAGAGAGAGAGAGAGAGAGAGAGAGAGAGAGAGAGAGATGGTTTTAGGCTCGATTACAGTGTGCAGATGCCATGACATTGTTTCAGTGAACTTAAGCAACATCACAACATTTATTGTCATCCAGAGTCAGGTTCATTTTTTCTGCTTAACAGGGTTAAGGTCAGGACTCTGTGGTGCCAGTTCATGAGTGAAAATGACTCCTCGTGCTCCCTCAACCACTCTTTCACTATTTTAGTCACAATTTGATATTTACATTTACATGCATAAATTTGACAGATGCCCTAAAATTGAGCAGTTGAGGGTTAAGAGCCTTTCTCAAGGGCCGAATAGAGGAAGCCTGGCGGTCCTGGGTCTTGACCCTCTGTTCAATAATCCAGGGACTGACACTGCCAAAACTTTGCAGTCTAATAAAATAAAATCTTATTTCCAGTCAAAAATTCTTTATGATTTTGTTTTGGCAATAAAGTATTATGCAAGAGCAAAATGTGTATGATTATTAATATTGTTTTGAGAATATTTGCGTTTTATTTCTAACTTAGCCAGTTTATCTTACATTTAGCATAGTTGGTCAAAATTGACAAGCTAGTTTTGGGCTTTTTTAAGTTAATACAGTGTGTAGAAGGAGTGTTTAACTACTTTTTGGCTAGATTTCTAAAGTTTAAATATTTTTTCTTATTTCAAGAAATCTTACCAAGTGTAATTATCTTACTGCACTGGCAGAGAGTTTAACTTGCTTATAGTCTGTTTCTTCTCAAATCAAGTATTTATTTTGTTATATTTAGTCAGGTACTTTTTGTTGTGTAGCCTCCCATATCTGTGCCATCAGGCAAGAAAAAGCCAATTGATGTGATAACCTGCTCATTCAGTACATTCACTTCATCAGCCGACTTCATTTTATTGCCATATTAATGTTGCTAAGCCTCGACCTAACCAACTGGAGAAACATCGCCATGGTGTTTACACACTGAGATCAAGCCTAAAAGCGTTCCAACAAAATATTAGAACATTTGACTTTTTTTGGGGGGCCGGGCAGTTTATACAGGCATTACAATAAACCTAGGATCTTCATTACAGTAATTACCAAATAATAGTTTGTGATTTTATTGGGAATCTCTTCTAATGCAGTCATTTTATTATAAACTAAGTAAATCTCGCCTTTTGTTGTAGATGCAGTGGTTATTTTGGCACTTTTAACAGACTCTTAGTTTATTACTGATCTATAATGTGTTGCCTTATATGCCTTCTGTAGTTTTCTGTTGTGGAATTTCTTGTCCCATGATTCCGCACAAGTGACTGTTTCCTTGTTGCGCAGCACAGCTGGATGTACTGGTGCAGTGCTTGGCCCTAAAAATAACACTGTGTTCTTGGGCAAGTTGTGATGTTAAGGCTCTAACTCTGCCTTTCACAATATTTGCATCATGAGAATATGGGTGGAGGTGCATTTATTCATAATGATCAGTGATTGAGGAATAGTAGAGATTGTGGTCAGTGTATGAGGCAGCACTGATTCTGGGTCAGGGGGTCAGTCATTCTGACACCTGGACTTCAGTTAGTTGCTCTACCGAAGTTCAAGTTCACACACTTGATTGTTTGGGAAAAAACAGCAAAAGTTCCATTTTCAAGAACGTTCCACTTTCACTTTTCCCATAACCCCTTTTAACATCTCTAACGCAGTGCATTAACCTTTAAGATTTGTGTTATGAGTGAACATAATATGAATGTAACCAATAGAGAAAATAATCCTGGTTCTCTCTCATTTGCAGTTCAGGGTTCCTGTAGAAAGTGCTCCCCCAGCCAGCTGTGAATGAGTTCTTCCCCCTCAGTGCTCCTGAGCCATGCTGCTCCGCTCCCCCTCCCCTCTTTTCCTTCCTCACCCAAGCCTCATACATAACCACGCTGAAGAGGGATCAATAATGTGAATGGAGGCGTTGACTTAAATGCATTCTGTTTCCTTATTTTTATTTTTGATTTCCTTTTAAGGGCCAGTGTTTCTCTTCTTTTATTGACATTGTTTTGGTTGATCTATAATGCATGACCAGGTTTGCTATTAACCTTAATCAGCGTGACTACTGTTGTGTTAATAGCAGGCTGAAATGAGAGCTCAGCCGGGCATGGATTGCTGTTCGTCATCATCATCAACTGTAATGGCTTTGTTGGTTGGGCTCCAGTGCTTCAACTGAGACCCTCCCTGTACTACTCATATTAAAGGTGTACATTACTCGAGTAGTGGCTCATTAAGATCATACGTGAAATTTTGGATGTGAATCATTGCAGTGATGTACACCTTTAGGATATCAGAAGTACTGAGTTTAGCATGTGGTATTTACTTTCATTTTATCCTGTTGCATGTTATCAGAATGTATTCTAGTCATCTTCCATCATTCCTCAGTGTGTTTTTGTACATGCCATGAGCACGCTTGTAGGAGGTGCATTAAGTCAAGCTTATCCTGTGCAACTTTTGAAGGATCCACACCTGCTTATACCCGCTTCTTTAACTATTTTGTGAAACATTATTACAAGAGGAACATTTTGTATTTAGAGATTTTGAACAATTATTGCCAAGGGATCAATATTGCACTTGTCAGTGTACACATTACAAAACATATTCTAAAACAAATAATAAAGGGTCGTTTTCACCAAACATTGAAACTGTGGGCAAACTCCTTGTGTATAACTACCATGCCATACATTCTACATTGTACATGTTATGATATAAAGATATTTCTGAGTAGTATTCTATAATTTTGAATATAGAAACCTTCAAAAAATAAAACCTTCTCAGGACTAAAAATAAAAAAGTGAATCTTCAATTTATGAGTACTTTTTGGGAAATAGCTCAAATAGCTTCACAGGAGTGGAAAAAACTATTTATATATATATTTTTTAACAGAACTTTGTTATTGTTACATGTACAGTCAGTGGTCACTTTCTTCCTCACACACATCCCGATTAGTATTGTATCAAGCAAACATATAGGTCATTGTATACTACTTTATTTAGATCATATAGGTCACCATGTAGGTGGTTACTGACTGCATCCCATCTGCTGCTATGTACAGTTTGCATTTTTTTGTGAAAAGGAACCTCTAGTAGATATCATTTGGGAGGTATTTTCATTCACTGTAGCAATGTGTGTGTGGCTTTGGAACAAGTGCATCATGAAGAACCTTTAAACCAGCCTGCAGTGATGTTGTGACCAGACCCTGACACTGATTAAGGGTTAGAGGATGATTAACAAACTACTGAGCGGTAGACTTTAGCTATAAAATTGTCTAAAAAGGTAGGTGTATAATTCAGTGACCAGTAACAATACGCAACAACCTTTAATACATCAACCACTAAAGTGCTGAGAATGAAATACCACCCAGATATGGTGTTTAAACTCTACTAGAGGTCGATGAGGCTGGTAAATTGTGAACAGCAGTAATCAGCTACAGTCAGTAGTAATATATGATAAATATAAAAGATCATTATAAAAAATGTACTTGTAAGGTATATTAAGCATTATTATATTATCCTGTATTGTTTATATGTGACATCAAATTTCTTTGTACTACTTTACATCATTAGCATAAAAATACTCACCATCCACTTTGATGGGAACACCTATACCCCTCCTCATTTATGCAGCTATTCAGTCATGTGGCAGAAGCGCAACTCTTCAGTTAATGTTTAAATCAAAGATTAAAATGGAATGAGGTTATCTCTGTGACTCATACTGGCATGGTGTTTGGTAACAGATGGGCTGGTTGGGGTATTTCAGAATCTTCTGAAATCTCCTGGGATTTTCACACAATAGTTTATACAGAACAGTACCAAAAACTAACAGAGGGACCAAACTTACAGAGTGCAAAAGTACTGTACCACCACCAGGCAGTATGGAAATGGCGGCAAGTGCATTAATTAACCCAAAAAATCTGGCTAAAACTAAGACACCACCACCACCCCAGTGGGCGTCCTATTAACATCTCAAACATGATCTCCCCATGTTGATAACTGGCTTTGCTGTGACGATGAGCTTTTACTTTGACCTTCCAAAAACAAGTTATTTCCAGAACTCGTGTGGGGTAACATATTGACCTCGTCTGGCTGAACTCTGTCCAGTAATTTTGTCTGGAAATTGCTCACTTCTGGAACTTGAGCATATCTCCTGAAGTACAACACCTATAAATACTAAATTTGGTGATATATACACCTAAGGACGGAAAAGTGTCGCGTACCTGTTTCATGTCCCTGTCAACTTGAAATTGACCTTTGACCTCAAACATAGAAAATGATTGTCTAGAGCATATCTCTTAATGTACACCACCTTTGAATACCAAACTTTTACTCTGGTTTCTTCCTACTGCCCAAAGACATACACATTAGGCTGATTGGCTGTCCCGGGTATGAGTGTGTGGGTTTTTTTGGCACGCTGTTCAGGGTGTACCCTGCCTTTGCCCAGTGTCGGCCGAGATAGGCTCCAGACTCCTGGTGATCTTACAAGGATTAAGCAGTTTGGCAAATGAGTGAGAGTGAGTGAGGGAATGCATTCTGTTAATATTTGAGTGATAATAGCCCTGATCATACTTCAACTTACGGCGGGGGCGTCTGTGTACTAGTTTGTTTTTGTATTGTTCTGTATAAACTCCAGCGACTTGCGTGTGAGAATCCCAGAAAGTTAGCAGTTTCTGAAATCATCAAACCAGCCCATCTGGTACCACCAACCATGGCACTGGTGAAAGTCACTGATGTCATACTTTCCCCCCATGCTGATGTGGGAAAGTTGTGCTGCTGCCACATGATATGCTGATTGGATAACTGCATGAATGAACAGGTGTTTAAGTGTTTCTAATAAAATGAATACTATATTTGAAAATATATTTGAAAAGTCTATTAAATGCTTTGAATGGGATGAGAGTACTGATGAAAACAGGATGGGTTGTATTTTGATGAATGGCGTGTCCTCTTAAATCCTAGGTGGGATGGGTGTGAGCAGACTTGAAGTATCGTGTGTTCTCCGGTGGGTCATATGTTGATGCTGACTTCACTCTCCCTGCTCACTGCTTTGTGTGTGTGTGTGTGTGTGTGTGTGTGTGTCTGTGTATTTACTTTCCATTGCAGTAATCCCTGGCTCTGCACTGAGTAGTGCCTTCACCCCACAGCTTTGCTAATGGACCTGTTTTTGGTTATTTGCTACTCTAAGGCCATAGGAAGACATTGTGGATGCCAGCACTTGGGAGTTTCTAACAGAACCGCTTATTTGTGTATAAATGGCTTTTTTTTTTCTTTGTTGCAAAGAATGCTTTGTGTTCTACTAAACCTAAACTCTTGCTTAAGGCTTTGCTTTACTTTGCTTGAAGTGTACTATATGCAGTGCTGTGTTAGTATGTTTATCCTGTTTGGTCTCTTTAGGGAGATCCCGAAAATGCACTGGGAATATATTTCAGGCTAATTAATGATTCAGTATTTATCAGTTCCATAACTTCCATAATTACTTCATGAAATTGATATATAAACAATATACAACCTATCAGAGGATTTCAGTTAAGCTGTACATCAGATGATTATTTTTGAAAAATAAATAAATAAACAGCCGACAGCCATGCATGAGGATCACTCTGATTTTAACAGGTTTACAGTTATTCCACCTCCGTAAGATAGTTGGGACTACACTTGAATTCATGTTTGTAAACACAATACTGAATATGGGATATGTGCACATACACTTAGTAAAATACTTTAGAGCGCTTTTGCCTGTCGCGAATTGTGAAAGAATTTCTGATTAATTTGTGTAAACATTGTACCCTCATGGTTGGCTATTTCTCTTTCTGTCTGCTTGACTGTTCCTCTAACCTGCATTTCTGTCCCTTTCTTCTAGCTTCTTTTAAATCTCTCGCGGCCACCTGTCAGAAGAGGGGATCGCAGCTTCCTCAAGAACTAAGCATCCATTTCCTCTTCCTGCCTTTTTACTCTGTCAGCCTTTTTTTTCTGGAATCTTTTGTTGTCTGCTCAGTTGGACCTGGTAATATGTGGGCTTTACATGGTATTTTCCGCAAGAAGTATTCGCTCTTTTCTATTTAGGCACGTCAACCAGTCCCACACTAATATTTTTATAGACTTTGCGAAGATACCGGAACCAAAGTTCTGGTAGTAAAATAAAGCATGAAGGGAAAAAAATTATTTATTGTAAAAACCTCAGTTTTTTAAAAATGAAATATATACTTCTTTTGCATACATAGCTTTCATTTATGCCCCAACTTTTAACATTTACACATCTGAGTTTCTGCTCTGCAGATGTACACTGACTGTGAGATAGAAAGACCCAAAGACAAATAGCATGTTACCTGTTTAATTTATTAGAGTCTTTATACTGAAACCATGGAATAAATCCAAAAGTTGCTTAAAGTGCACACTTATTTAACTCCATCTGATGTTAAGTTTAATGAGTTTCACTGATTTCTAATTTCTAACTGTCCTCTAATTAGTTACATTTTTAAAGTCATGGTTTAAAGAAGCCCTTCTGAATACCATGTAGGTCACATTCAGAGCCTCTTTATTTTTATTTCATGCTTTGCCTTATCTAATCAGCTTGTGCATGATTTATATGCTTCTATAATGTAAACGCGTTCCCTGGCCTTTTTTCTTCATAGGTAATTACTACAGATCCATCGGCAGTTACACAGTTTGCAGGTTTCTATCAAATACCATGTCCTGAAAACACTACACATTAAGATATATTGTTTTGGCTTTTTAAAATGCGCAATGGCAGACACAGCTAACCGTCCATATTTATATAATTTATAAGGATATATTTTGTGTATTGAAGTAGAAATGTGTTGATAATCAGTCACATGGTCAATAGGTGGTTTTTCTGGTTGTCAGACTTTATTTGTATCCTAACACCTTACATCAGTTACCCTCGGCACCTGTCCTAACACAAAATTGTGAAATATTTATTTGTGGTAGGATTTCATTAGTGTGCATTTTCAATAAAAAAATAAATCTGTCAAACTTCTGTTAAGTGATTTATTTATTTATTTATTCATAAAAAGCCACTGAGCATAACAAATACAGTTAACGGGCGTTAACATGCATTGAATTTTGACAACCTAACGCATTCATTAAGATCAGTTTTAAAATTATTAAAAGACAGAATGTCAGTTTTCTGATTGCACTGATCAAACAAGAAAACCATAAATAATGAAACCTTTTGATTATTAGAACTTTAAATTTTTAAGTTTTTATAAAAATGTAATCACCAAAGGCTTGATGATCCCAAAATCAAAGTAGTCATTATTGTATATTATATGAGCTATCTGTTGGATGCTACAGAGGGAAGAACTTCATGACAAACACTGTGGAATGATATTAAGCAACGTAAGATACAGAGAATTATTCAGATTAAAAGGGTTTTATCCTCTAAGGCTGAAGCAGATAACACCCTCAGATCTAAATAATTTTTTACATCAAATAAAAACAGAATTCTACAATTGTACAAAGTAGACACGTCATGTTTTTATGTGAGTGGTGAGTAAGATGTCAGTGTGGTATGTCCTAATAAGGGTGTCCAGAGGAAAGTGCATTGTGGCTGGTGTGAATCAGCTGGAAGCACTGCTAGCTAATTATCATGTCATACCACTAATGCCATTTCAATTTAGAACAGCCTATTGTCTAATATGCATGTCTTTGGACTGTGGGAGGAAACCAGAACATCCAGAGGAAACCCACACAAGCACAGGGAGAACATACAAACTCCACACAGAAACATCCTTACCAAACTTGGTACTTGAACCAAGGACCTTTTTCAGTTTTTTTCAATTCCGTTTTATTTCATTTGATTTTCACAACTAACATTGCCGCAAAACAGCTTTACATAGTAGAAACAAATTTGATAAAGAATTTAAACAGTTCTTTATAAACCCTACACACCCCCAATGAGCAAGCCCACACAACGGTGGGAGTAAAAACTCCTTCAGATGACACGAGGAAGAAACCTTGAGAAGAACCAGACTCAGAAGGGAAACAAGATAAAAATAAAAACCATGTAGCAGAAACTTCACTATAGTTGAACATGAAGTCTAGCTGGTTATCTTAAGTCTAAGAGTAATTGTAGTCCTAAATCATTTCAGTAAAAAAGTTTATATCACCAGCATTGAAAAGTTATCTTCACAGCTTCTGACTAATTAGGTCCATATGAAACATCATCAGCAGGAATGAGGGGCTTCTAAGATGAGAACTCCAACCAGTAGTAGCACATCAGGATGGATCACAGGATTCCGAGATCAAGATCACTGGTATATCAGAAGTAGCATGTGTACCTCAACAAACACACACACAGAGTGAGAGATTGTTAGGTATGCTCATAACAGTGTAATGGTTAAAAAAAAAAAAGTTTATTACTGCTGAGTGCAAGCAGGGACTCTGGCATGACTGACTAAGACAGCATAACTAAAAAGAGAGAACCAGAAGGAAGACAGACATGAGGACACTCTGTGACAATAGGCAATTGCCCATTCCACCTTTTACTGTGAGGTGGATGTGCTAACCGCTATGCAACTGCCAGTAACACCAATTGTAAATGAAAAAGATGGTTGTTAGTTTTTAACTGTATTTAAGGTGGATGAGGTTGGTATATCTAATGAATTTGACAGTAACCTTTAACAGTAATATTGAAAACTGCAGCAATGCTCAGCATAACATACACAGGACATGAACAATGCAACAGATGCACAGATTCCCTGCACATTTTCCTGCTCTCATATTCCTTATTCAATGGGCCAGCTAATTAGCAGCACTTCATAAGAGATTAAAGTTGTGATACAGCAGGGGGGAAAAACACAAGAATGTAGTAAGGTATTGCAGGACCTGGGGTCGGATTGGGAGTGTGTACATTGATGGGTGGAGTAGACAAGACTGCTAAACTACATTACAGCCTGTAGACTACAGTCAGAAATTATATACCAATAAAATGCACATATATGGTAGGGTTTAAAATGCAGGTGTACCAGTTACCAGCAGGGGTTTCTGTTCATCAAACATGAGGTGATGGTTTATCTATATCACTTATCCTTCAGGGTTACAGGTGAGCTGGAGCCAATACAAGCTGACTTTAGCTGAGAGGTGGGGTACGCCCTGAACAGGTCACCGGTTTGTTGCATAGATAACACAACCATTCACATTCACGACTAGGGGCCAGACGATGTCTTTGGACTGTGTGAGGAAACCGGAATACATGGAGGAAACTCGTGCAAGCATGGAGAGAACATGTGAACACTGCACAGCAAGGCCTCAGCTGGCTGTGAGGTTCGACCCCAGAACCTTTTAACCGTGAGGTGACAGTGCTAATTATTATTGTTATTATTATTATTATTATTATTCAAGGTTCAATGTCCATTTTATTCTCATTACATGTTTCCACATAGATCAAATTTGTCCTCAGGACCAGCAGCTTAAAACGCACAATAGTCTATATTAACAATAATCAATATACCAATAAAATAAACGTACTGTATTAATGACTGTAAATAAACATGTAATTAATAATTTAATTAAAAAATGTACTTAATGTAAGTAAAATATAAATAGTATAGAATATATAATAGTTGATAATAGTGCAAGTAAACATATAAATAGCTATGGTGCAGTGGATTAAAGCTGAGATTATCCATGGAGCAGCATGTTAAACATGGCAGTATAAGTTGTGCCAGCGAGGCATGGTGTTCACCAGTCTTACAGCGTCTGGGTAGAAGCTTCGTTTGAGTCTCGCTGCTTTGGCCTTAATGCTTCATAGCATCCTGCCTGAGGGGAGGGGGTCAAACAGTTCATGGGCCGGATAGATGGGGTCCCCCATAATGCGGGCCACACTGCTCCTGCACCTCCCGTTGTAGATGTCCTCAATGGAAGGAAACTGCTCTGGGTAATCTTCGGTGGTGGAAACTGCTCTGAGTGATCTTCGAATCCATCGGATCCCAGCACCGGGGTATTGAGGTTGGCTTGTCTTAGCCTCCTGAGGAAATAGAGGTGCATGTGGGCCTACTTTATGATATGTTATGTTGGCAGTGTTGATAGTTCATGTCAAATCCCTGGAAATGTGAACTCTGAAGTATTTGAAGCTGTACACAGTTTGGGATCAGCCCCATGTTCCCCAATCCCTATGTTCCCCAGACCCGATGTTCCCCAATCCCCATGTTCCCCAGTCCATATATTCCCTAATCACCATGTTCCCCAGTCCCCATGTTCCCCAATCCCTATGTTCCCCAGACCAGATGTTCCCCAATCCCTATGTTCCCCAGACCCGATGTTCCCCAATCCCCATGTTCCCCAGTCCCTATGTTCCCCAATCCCAAAGTTCCCCAGACCCGATGTTCCCCAATCCCTATATTCCCCAATCCCAATGTTCCCCAATCCCAATGTTCCCCAGACCCGATGTTCCCCAATCCCTATGTTTCCCAGTCCGTATGTTCCCTAATCCCCATGTTCCCCAGTCCCCATGTTCCCCAATCCCTATGTTCCCAGACCCGATGTTCCCTAAACCCGATGTTCCCCAATCCCTATGTTCCTTAGACCTGATGTTCCCCAATCCCAAAGTTCCCCAGACCCGATGTCCCAGGTCCTTATTAAATTAATGGATCTTCCACTGTATTGTGTACTTTATAGAAGTAAGCTACAATGATTGTATCCATATTGTAAAAGAAGTATGATGAAATAAAATCAAACATACTCATCAAATTGTTACATTTATGGAATATTAGGGTCAGGGATCCTGGGGAACACAGACATGGACCCAACAGTTTCCACAGCTGCCTCTCTGATGAAAAGGGCAGAGTGTGTATGACTTATCCTCCTAAAGTCCACTACCAAATCCTTCGCCGAGTAGCCGCTGCACAGCCATATTAGAATCTATATGATTATTTACACTGAAAGGAAATCTTAAAGGAACCATTCATTGGCGAATAACTGATATGTTTTATCTTCCATTATCAGTTCATTTCAACTGAATATAAAGGTTTCCTGGTGAAACCACCCCAACTCACAGGCTTAGTGTGGTTTTTTCACCTGTTCTACATCTTGTTTTGCTTCTGTGTCTGTTATAGAGAGCAATAGCAGTAACAAGACCACATGACTGAAGGGAAGATCTTGTGCAGGTGTGATAACTTAGCAGTTCAACACCGACTGGTAGAAAGTGGAAAACACAAGTGAACACAAAGTCTCGACTCCTGGCTCGGACACGTGACCTCTTTTGTTTTAAAACAATGAAATTTACCTGGAAGAGGTTTATTTTGAACAATCTATTTTGTTCAGTGCACCTTAACCATTCCATAAAAAAACAGGAGAAATAATTGAGAGTTGCGCTTACCACCAGGTAAATTTCATTGTTTTAAAATAAAGGAGGACAAATGGATTAGTGGAGTTTACCTCTCAACTCTTCCAGTACTGTCTACTCTTATTTCTAGATCAAGCACACGCCTTACCATTTTGATAAAGAATTGTGTCTAGCGAGCGTTGGCCACCAGGCGGCGCTAAAGCACAGCAAAACACCAGCTAGCTATCAGGCTCCTGCAGCTGGAGTGTACAGTGTCCTTCGCCTGCACGGTGAATCACGTCTTGCCCAGTCGCTGTCTGTTTTGTTTGATAAATATGTCTACTACCACCGGCGGCGGGGAGTTCGGCAATCCTCTGCGAAAGTTCAAGCTCGTCTTTTTGGGCGAGCAGAGCGGTGAGTGGCCTCAGAAATGAGGGAGATATTCCCCCGGTGAAACGCAGAGACAGTGGGGTGATTAGACAGGCCGAGTCACAGGATGCTCCTCCAGCTGACAGCCGGGGCTAAATTAGCGAGATAACTAGCCAGAGGCCTCAGAGCGGTAAAATATGAAGAAATATCTGCTCCGGAACAGTAGAAACACCCTAAACGACTACAAGGAATACCTTCCCTTCACGGACAATAATAATATCCTGTTTTAATGTGGGATCACCTACACTGTGTGCTGGATTTAATCACTCAGATTAGCTGAAACTGCCCACATAGCCTCGACATTTTCTTTATCTACACGTAAATGTGAAGGTACTGGCTGGTGTAAATGATGTGTCGTGGTATTATTTTAGGGTAGATTACAATCCTCTGTTATATATTTCGTTGACACGCGGGTGAAGTCTTGTTTCAGTGAGCTAACGGGTGGCTAGTTAGCTAAAACGCCTTCGCTAGCTTACTCCATTCCCAGACAACGCAGACAGCTAAAGCTAGTTAGCAAAAACACCAGTGACTTACTGGTAACACAGTGCCGCTATCTGACTTTCTCCACATGTGACGTTTTTTCTGTATTACTGGAACAAGTGTATTCTAAGCAAAATCACCTCTCTGTGCCTTTATCTGACAGGATTGGTTGTTTGCGTGTAGTTAAGTTCATTGCTAGCAGGCTACAGGTGATTGCTAAACCGTTAGCGGTTTAATTCCATCAACGCCAGTTTGTGATTAGCATGTTTAGCTTTCCGGTTTGATCGGTGAAACCAGTCCGATAGGTGATTTATTTTATATCACACACAATCTCAGATTTATTTTCGTGATTTCGGCACCGTGTCAGTAGTTCAGACGCTTACACGTAGTGAGCATTTTGTAATTAAAAGGATCCTTTGCTAGGAACTGACACCACCCATGTTGCCACCTCAGCGAGGAGAGTCCACACAATGTCCCACTGATCTCAGGCTGCATGCTCCTCTGCTACATGCTGCTGTGTGCTCGGATGTTTGAACAACATTTCGACATGTATATTTCTCTCTTGTTTCTGCAGTTGGGAAGACTTCTCTAATAACCAGGTTTATGTATGACAGCTTTGATAACACCTACCAGGTACAACATGAACCCACATCCATCAGTGTGAACAGTAAACACATCAACTGCAGCCTCCTCAGTTTTCATTAAGCATTAAGGTTTTAATAAAGGAAAGGCTGGAAAACTAGTAATTATGAGTAGCTGCGTACCA
Organism: Neosilurus mollespiculum; assembly: GCA_030014195.1. Lineage (NCBI taxonomy): Eukaryota > Metazoa > Chordata > Actinopteri > Siluriformes > Plotosidae > Neosilurus > Neosilurus mollespiculum. The sequence continues at coordinate 36,240,208 of JAQMYF010000024.1, read as the reverse complement.
GTTTGTATCTGATTATTGTGATATTTCAGTAATGTATTCGTTTTTAAAAGATCAGGTAGACTGGTTTTGTTCCTCCTGTTATCTTAAAAGATAAAAGTCAGTAGGACTCATTAGGATTTGATGATCCGTCCATTTAATTTAAAGCCTTAGGACACGTTTACATCCCTGTGTATCCTTGGGAAAAGTAGCCTATTAACGTGTCCATGGTAGCACTGCTGTTTAAATAATGGGGTTTATCACACAGCTTGGTTGAATGTTTAATTCTCGCGGGTCAATTCAGAACCAAGAAGGTTTCTTTATTGATTCGCTGTGCAATATTCTTGCAAGTTACTACTCGGCTCATTTGAATGTTCGATTCTGGTTTATCAGTTTGTATTACAACAGTATGATGTCTTGCTGGTCAGTGTGCTGTTCAGTCAGCACGGAGGCGTAGTGGTTCGCACGTCTGCCTCACAGCAAGGGTTCGAGTCCTGGGCTCGGCGAGGGTGTTTCTGGGTGGAGTTTGCATGTTCTCCTCATACTTGCGTGGGAATTCTCAGGGTATTTCAGTTTCCTCCCACAGTCAAAAGGCTAATTGGCTGTTCCAAATTGCCCTTTGGTGTGTGTGTGTTGTAGAGTTCCTGTGATGGACTGGCGAGTTAAGGGTGTACCCTGCCTTCGCCAAGAATCAGCTGAAATAGGCTTGAGTCTCCCCGTGACCTTAGTAGGATTAAGAGTGAATGTATGTATCAGACAGTATATCCATCCTAGTAATTTTTATCAATAAATATTTCTTATTTTAGGCAACAATTGGTATTGACTTTCTATCAAAAACCATGTACCTAGAGGATCGTACGGTAAGCAATTTTTATACTTTTTCAGCTTCAAATAATTTCATAAGTGTCACATCACGTGGATTTTTTGTGTTTTTTGGATGACGCAGGTGATTTCTTTTACCACCCCTGAAACCCACACCCACTTTATTTTTTAAGCATTAAAATAGCATGGTGCAGTTTCTTGTTTGTTTGTTTGTTTTTTTCATCATCAAAGTAATAAACCACATGAGAGGCATTTCTGTTCTCCTTTGTTTTATTACAGCTACTCTGTCATACCATTTTGTTTTAGTTCTTCATTTTGGTGTGGTTGTGTTTTTGTCCACTCATGGCTGTTTGCCCATTGGGGGTCTTGTGACTCGTATTGCACGGATGCTGATAGATTCGGCTACAGTTGTGGGACACGGCAGGGCAGGAGCGCTTCCGTAGCCTCATCCCCAGCTACATTCGTGACTCAGCAGCCGCTGTGGTGGTCTATGATATAGCAAGTAGGTAGCTGAGGCTCCTGTTTCACCCCATCATGATGCCCGCAGCAGATGGTGGAGTAGTTTTGGGAGCTGGCTGGGGGCAATGGCACTCGCATAGCTTTGAGTATGTTGGACAACTCAGAATAACTCCCTGAGCGACACTGGATCAATGTTTGGATATTTAATGCAACCTGATTGGAAACAAATTAAATTCCAACAGTTTATCCTCATTAAAAGCAACTGCATTTACCTTCAGAGAGGAAAAAACATGAAGTGCATTTTACAGCAAAACCACAGACCCAGATGTCGTTCATGCGCGACAGAGCAGAGTGTCCAGCATGGCTTCAGCTCGAAGGGTGCCGTTTGTAAATGGCCTTGCCAGGAGCAGGAGTGAAGACACTCATCGCTGAAATCATCACTGCTTGTTTGCATGGAATGATTCCTTTTAACATCTTGAAATCTTCTACATTAACTGAACTGAGCATCTCTCTCAATTGTACAGATTTGTCTTCTCTGATTTCTGATTCTCCTTTTAACCAAGCTTTCCTCCAGTCCCTTCTGTTTACTGATTTCTCATTGATTTCGCTGCTACTACTCTCTCTTGCATGCTGTTGACTGGGTCCTCAGGTTCGGCTGCAGCTGTGGGACACTGCAGGGCAGGAGCGCTTTCGTAGCCTCATCCCCAGCTACATCCGTGACTCCACTATCGCTGTAGTGGTGTATGACATCACCAGTGAGTCAGAGCCACTCATTTGCTCAGCACAGCTCTGTATCCTTAAGCTAGCATAGTCTCGCAGCTAGAGTCAGAATTGGTGTGTGCTATTAATAGTAAAGTATCAGATACAATACAGTACATAAGCTCCAGGTTTGAGTTTTTGGCTTGTCCAGATTCCCTGCTTCAACTAAACTGCTTTTCACGGTTTGCCCAACTCTGCTACTACTAATAGTCCATGTTCTCTGTTTCCTCTGAGAGCTGCTTTAGTGTGTTGTGCCTGTATTAATCAAAGCTGAACAAATTTACGCCACATTTACTCACTACACCCAAACTGAAGATTCTCTCTCTCTCTCTCTCTCTCTCTTTCTCTCCCTTTCTCTCATAGATCTTAACTCCTTCCAGCAGACTTCAAAATGGATAGATGATGTCAGAACGGAGAGAGGAAGTGATGTCATTATCATGCTGGTCGGCAACAAAACAGACTTGGCTGATAAAAGGTACAACGTTGATCAAAATAATTTGACTTTTTTAACAGTAAAATGTGCCGTTTTAGGTTAAATCTCGGGAGAAATCTCTCCCTCAGCCTCCAGCTATAAGGGTTTCTTCTCTGTTCAAGTAGTTTGTTACTTGTATTCAGTGTCTCATTTTCATTTTTAATTGCTCGTTCTGATTTTGTTGCGACTCCTTTTCATCACCAACTTCGGAGTCGTGTTAATCTTTGTTTAATCATTTCAAATTTTTTTTTCTTTAATTATGGCGTTTTGATTTGTTTTGATTCCCTTTTATCACTTTTGTCTTTCCATTCTCCATTATGATTTGAACCGTTTCCTCACCCTCTCCATTTACACTGGATTATGGCAGGCAAGTTTCAGTAGAAGCTGCAGAGAAAAAAGCACGGGAGCTCAATGTGATGTACATAGAGACCAGCGCCAAGGCTGGTTATAACGTCAAGCAGGTGGGTCTGACAGCACAGGTGTGTGGACAGGAGCTGATCGTGTCCGTCACCTTCCCTTAAGATCTTGAATTCAGTTGCGGATCTGATCGCTCTTCCTGGATGGTTTTTTTTTCCCTGTTTGAGTGTTCTATTAATCATCATCGTTTTACTTTATTGGCCTTTTGATATTGTTTCTTGCCTGCACTGCTGTTTCTTTTTATTCTCAGCTTTTAAAAGCGTATTATAGGAAAAAACTAATCTTTCCTTTTTTCTCTCACTAATCTAAAGTTGAGCATTTCTCTCTTTCTCTCTTCTCCTTGTTGTTGTTGGCATCTCCCCGTTCTGTTTATGTTCCACCCTCCCTGCTCGGACCTGAGCAGACAGATCACCACGGAGGAGGGCGAGCAGAGGGCTAAGGAATTGAATGTCATGTTCATTGAAACCAGTGCAAAAACTGGCTACAATGTCAAACAGGTATAGACTCAATGAAATGAGAACAGTCCAACCCATCAGCCACCCCTTTTCTACTACTACCGCCTCACTCGCTTTTGCCTTGCTGTCCCTTTCGGCCTCACCGAGTGCTTTTAGGCACTTTCTCCACATATGCAAAAGGGCTGTGCTCAGGGCTCGAGCTGCGTCTGCTTTGCTCTCGCATGTAGGATTTGGCTTGTTTGCTTGCCATGAAGATCTTCTGCATGTCAGTACAGCATGCTTTCTTAGGGATGACTTAAGTTACCAGTAAAACACATTGAAACGCACTGAGTATTTCCTCCGTAATTGTGATCCTGCCATCTTACAGCCAAAATAATCCTTTGTTTCAATTAGGGATGTGCCTTCTTTCCTCATTTTAATATTCAAATGTCTACAAGCGTCAGGAAAAGGATACTGGGTTAAAAGTAAGGAGAAAGGAAGCTGGAGGAATCTTGCGTCTTCCTGTAGGGGAAACACAAGTTTGATAATGAAATAATAGACAGAAATATTTATTTGTTGGACCTATTAATCCTAATTAGGGTCGTAGGGAGGCTGGAGCCTATCTCAGCCGACTCTGAGTGAAGGCGGGGTACATCACAGCCAACACTTACTCAACCATTCACACTCACACCTAGGTGCAATTTGGAACAGCCAGTTAGCCTAATGTGCATGTCTTTGGACTGTGGGAGGAAACCAGAGTTACTGGAGGAAACCCACACAAGCACTGGGGGAACACGTGAACGTAACGTAACGCTGACGAAACGTCCTTGCCGAGCCTGGGACTTGAACGAAACACCTTCTTGCTGAGAGGTGGACATGCAAACCACTACACCACTGACACCACTGCCTAAGCAGAAATATTAAACACAAAGTTTACTAACTGACTTCTCACTGAATGAACCTGTAACTAACTGGCACATAAGACAGGAGTGAAAATCTCACTGGATTAAAGGCAGTCGGTCATGATATTCAAAAAATTCTGTTGATCCAGTTGATTAAAGGAATGAAAGTGATTCCTCAAGTGTTTTCTTTTAGTAGACTTGAGTGTTTTGGGCCCCTGAGTGGCGCATCGGCAAGGGGCGCGACTATCAACCCGGAGATCGCAGGTTCGATTCCAGATTGATGCCACAGCTATCCGTGACCGGGAGTCAGTGGGAGCAGATTGGCCGAGCTCTCAAGGGAGGGAGGGGTGGCATACACCAGGGGTTAGGCCAACCCCAACTACACATGCGCAGCAGTACGTAAAGAGGCGGGTGGCAACATTGCATGTCACAGAGGGGGCGTGTGCATGTTTGCAGTTAGTTGTGTGATAGGGAAGGCATTCTTGAAGTGTGGGAATTGGATACGACTAAATTGGTGGTTGACTTGGGTGTTTTAACACATTCACATTGACCTCAGGTGGGTGGGTGTTGTTACATGGGGCACCACATATGTCATGCGCAATTTCTGCAGGAATTAGGGAATTCCATTTAGGTGCTTTAGTTTGGTGAGTGTGTGCTGCGGTTAAAGGAGCTGTGGTTTGATGTGTTCAGCGCTTGTGCAAGGTTGAGCTGATTGATTTCCTTTAATGTTCATTTATATATTTATATTATAATAAACATCACTGTATGTTTATAATGATCTGGTGGTCAGTGTAGATTATTATTTGATTTTTTTAAACATTCCACTTAGTAATGAAGTTGTACTTCACATTATTGGAACTGATGCATCTTGCATTCAAAAAAACCCCAAAAAAAACCCTGAAATAAAGTGGGCTTAGAAATAGTGCACACCTCAAATACCCACATTTGATCACCTGTTGCACATCCCTAATTTACAAACGTTCGGAATAACAGATAACTCATCATATTTGTGAAAGTAGCCTGTCTGTGGTTATGTTTAATGATTTTATGATAAATTGGTGAATTTTGCTGCTCTTACAGCTTTTTAGACGTGTCGCTGCAGCCTTGCCTGGGATGGATAGCGCACCAGAGAAAAGCAAGGAGGATAGTATCCTTTTAAAATGGGTATTATACAGTACATCAGTGTATATTATACAGTACATGCTCGCATCAGATATCCTGTGTGCCCTTTGTTCTCATGGCATACTGAAATGTTGTTTTTTTGTTTTTTTTTGTTTTGTTTGTTTTTTAAACACTGGTCAGCGTGAAGTTTGTTTTGTTGCTATTTTATTTTTGTTGTTCGGGAAAGCTGTATTAAGTCATCCTTAACTGCGTTCTCTCAGTGATTGACATCAAACTGGAGAAATCTCCAGAACTGCCGGTGACTGAGAGTAGCTGCTCATGCTAGTAACCGCTCCAGACTCGCACCAGCTCGGCCTCCTCCCCACCAACAGCTTGTCTCTCGGTGGCCCCGTGCCATTAGTCAGAGCGTTTTATTTCCCCTTGACTCAGTGACTTTTCGGAGTAACCATGTGGATGTGCTATTACTCTGTATTAAATCAGATTATCAAAAATATATATGTTAATGGAAAAAAACAGTAAAGAAATTTAAGCATAGGTTATACCCTCATTGGATTCATATCTATCCTGACTGCATGGCATTGTGTATGATTGCAGACTGACACGGCTCACCTGCTCTTGCACTTTTTTTGAGCATCAGTGCCGTCATGCTCATCGTTGTCGATTTGTTTCAGATTTCCAAAGTCACTTATGTTGGACCGAGATCCTCATCTCATCATGCCTTGCTATTTCATTTCAGTGAACAGAAAGGCAAATGCAAAGTAAATAGCGTTGTCTATTGATGAACTGTGTGTTACTAATGATTTCTTTTCTTTCTTTCTTTTTTTTTTGTCTTTTCATGACAGTTAAAGGGCCAGTTCTGACATGGATATTGAGGGACCCTTTTTACCTCTAGATCACTGTGAGATTAAAAAGTCTCACAATATTTGAGGGGAAAAAAGAAGACGATGACGAAAAAACAAACTTGTAATTGAATGTTAATGGATTTGGTGTTGGGGATCAATAGGATTAGTTTTTTTTTTTTTTTTCAGGGTTTAGGTGTTGGCCAAAGAAGACTTGATATGAATAGGATCGCTGCAGACATACCTCTGCGTTCTGGGACCCTTTTTACACACAGCATTGCTAAATTGGATGGAATTTTAATGCTCCTGACTGGGGAATGAAAAGCTGTGGATTTACATTGAGAAGATATTCTAGATACTTGGGTTATTCGAATACGCACCCTGTATTATATTATAACTACTTATAAATTGTAATTATAAAACCTAATTAGCTGTAATTAATGAATCGCTAGATAAAGCCTAGATGGTTTCTTGAAGGCAAGGATATGAACTACACACTAGTGGGTGTATTGAATTTCAGCAGCTGCATTTGGTGTCTCTGCTTGCTGTGCTCGTTTCACCTTGTGTTCAGTAAACCATTACAGGAACAGCATGCTATCGAAGGGTGGTTTCAACCAAAAATAAAAGCACCAAATCACACCATTGTGGTTTTGAGAGGCCTGCTGATTTGCATAAATCTGCAGAGGTTTCTGTTGAGTACCTGGAGTTTTCCCCTTATGCACAGCTATTGCTTAGTGTAGAGAACCGTCTTGGAGTTTAACCATTTGTTGCTAATGCTCGTTTTAAGACTGTTGGTTTTATATGTTAATTTATTTATCTCACTAAGTACTGAACATGTGTTGTGTGCTTGACTTTGTACAGGTCCGCAGTTATTAAACACTTGGGAAACAGTCGGTTGATTTTATAGCTTGCCTTTCTGCTTTGGCTACTGTATCACAGAGACCTGGTTGTGTAATTTCTCCTCACTATGCTCATTTTCTCTCAGTTGAATGCTCCGTGTGTAGTTTTAAAGATCTGGCCAGTCTGGATCTGTAGTTGTATACATGCACTTAAATGTCCATTCTTTGACAGCGCCACTACACAGCAAGCTTGTTTTGGAATATTAGCATTTAACATTGTTTCGATATGGAAGTATTTAATAACAAGAACCATCTCTCCTGAACAGCTGTACACTTATTGTCACTGATTGAATACTCCGCTGTGTGCTATTCTGAAGTGTGTTTGTCTATTTGAAATTTGCTGTCTTACTAGTGTTTAGCAAAATTTATGTGGAAAAAAAAAGTGTTATCTGCTGTAAAAAAAAAAAAAGATAAAGGTTAAAGAAACACTGAAGTGTATCACATGAAATAAAGATATTTCACCAACCGTTAATCTTGAACAAGGATTGTTTTATTTTTACATTTTTAACCTGTGTGTGTGTGTGTGTGTGTGTGTGTGTGCAGAATAAAGGAATTGAAGAAAGTGTACAGTTTGTTGTGAAACTAAATGTGTGGGATGGCAGCAGATGTAAAAAGTGCTCTGTTTATCACATTTCCATTCATTTTACATCCATGGCATTGACAGAATCCGAATCCAGAGAGCCTTCCACGTTATCTGAACTGTTGAGGATTCAGGGCCTTGCTCAGGGGCCTTGCTCAGGGGCCAATCAGTGGCAGACTGGAGAGAAGAAGCCTGTGATCAGTAACCCAGAGCCTGTGTATGAAATGTTCTAGGTGAAGCTGTATTCCGAGCAGACTGCATTGAGAAAAGCCTGTAAACTGGAACAGATCAGCCTCCTGTCAGTTGGGTTTCGGTTCATGAATAATCACAGCTCTGCATGACGGGTTTATTCTCGGACCCGCAGCACTCGAGCTCCTTACAGTAACCGAGTATCACTGACTACACCCACTGACGACCAAAACCCGTAGACACGCCTGAAACAACAAGGAAGTGGGAGCTTCTTATAAGTTCCACCCCAGACTCGCTCAGTTAAAGTGGTGAGAAGGTTCAAGGCGAGACAGACCGAGCCGAGCTGAGAGCTTCACCTGTCCTGATCCCGGAAGTGCGGGACTGGAGCCCACGCGCGGTGCTACACGGGGAGCGACGCTGCCGCACCGGCTCACGGGGTTTCTTTCGTTGTGCGTGAGCGCGTTTTTTCACAAACCGGACGGTTTCCTGCCTCTGGACGTTTAACCATGTATCTGGGCTCAGACATTATCCCAGGCGAGGCGCTTTTCTCTGATTTCAGAAGGCAGTGCTTGTCGTCGGAGAACTGGGTGAACAAGTACAATAAAAACGGAATGGAGGTGTGGGTCGAGGTGCTGCCTTTTTCCAACTCACCCCAGGGGAAGAGAAAGAGCCAACCCAAAGTGCACAAGATCAAGGTGAGGGAGGACTTTCTACAGCTCCACAGCTGGACCAAAGTTTAGCTTCAGCTCTAGATTAAGTGGGATCTACTTCTAACACTTTTAACATCAGGATGCTTCAGTTATATAAACAAGTTTCACTTCAGGCCGTCGAGTTATTTCTATTTCTAATGTCTATCTTTTAATCAAGACAGTCATTCAACCCCACAAGGTGTCAGTGTTTTTTTTCAACCAGAGTTCTTCATGTATAGGCTACAATAGAAATAAAGAAATAGATAAATGTATGAGAATCGATGGACTCTGAAAGTCTTTTATACTTGTGATAGTTTGATTCAGGGAAGTGTTTAGCTTTAAAAGTGATTTTTATACATAAACTGAAGCATGAGGATTTATAGAATGCTGTGTCACTTGTGCTGGTAATACTACTATATTTTCATGAAAGTGAGTCACTTTTAATTGCACCTCCCAAGGAATAATTTTCACAGAAATATTTGCAAATTATATACAAATAAACACTATGGTACAGAGTATATATATGAAGTTATATATCATGTATTTTCTGTGTTAAAAACTGAAATTTTTGATAACCTGTCACAAAACTGCATCACCTCTGTTACACAAATAGAAATTTGATAAATTGCACATTTCACTTTTATGAGGAATCCACTACAAAACTTAGTAATCGCAAACTGTGTATACTGTAAGTAACAATTACTAAGTTTTGTAGTGGATTCCTCATAAATGTCAAAATAATACTGTAGAATTTTTTTTTTTTAGAAAATTGGGAATAATCATGTGTTATGTCACCACCGTTTATAATGGTGTCACCTCTGTTACAGATTAGTGTGTAACAGAGTTGACAAAAAATATGACCTAATAATGAAAGCACTGGCATGAAATCACTAATTTTCGCTCAAAAAAGTCAATGATATCCGGCTGTATTCATGAATTAAATCTAATCTATGCACTGAGAGCATTTATAACAACAAAGTAGACGTCCAAAAACTGTACGCTTCCAGTTGCAATGATTTGTGAGCAAGAAACTCACGGTCTGACAGGCTCAAACGTCCATGCTGGATTTCGTGCTCTGACGTTCTACACTGCCCTCTAGTGCCAATTGCATGTAAAATTAAAAACCTGAATTAGATTTGGACAGCGAATATACTTGTGTGACAGAGTTGACATAGTTCTTGGGGACATAACTTCATATGCTCGAAACGTCCAAAATCTCTTCATATACCGATTAAATGTCAACACATGAAGGTACTTTTGTATCCGAACAGATCTGGGCAAATCTACTTTATTTATTCTGCATTTGTGCACATAACTACAGTTAAGATGAAAGGTGTTGCTTTTTTAAACATTTAGGTGTGATTATACCATGTGATTTATACAAAATGATAAAAACTGCAATCTGTTTTTAAAAATAATTGGGTACATAAAGAGTGGGACATAAAATATGCATTTGTAAGAACCACATTCTTTTTACTGACACACACACACATGTGTGTGTGTATATAATATGATTGTTTCTCTTCCACAGTGTAAAATGGCCATAAATGATGTGCCTGCTGCTACAATGTATGATGTTCTTCATGACAACGTCTATCGTAAAATGTGGGACCCTGCAATGCTTGAAAGCTTTGAAATAGCCCGCCTTGCTTCCAATGCTGATGTTGGCTACTACTCATGTGAGTCTTGTGTGTGTGTGTGTGTGTGTGTGTGTGTACACATACATTCACAAATCTTAAAAGTACATAAAGAGAACCCAATTAACCAAATGAGACAGTTTAATTTAATAATTAATTTGAATGTGCAAATAATTTCAACTTAAGTAGGTGGATGACAATCAGGTGTAAGTGGGTGTCCTGTTTTAATCAAAGGAACAGGAAACTATTAAAGTCTAAGATTTACAACATCTGTTTGGAAAAAAAGGTTTCTGAGGACCTCAGAAAAAGAGCTCTTGATGCTTATCAAACTGTTTGTCTGAGTTTAGACTCCACCAATTCACTGTCACCCAGATGTAATTCAAATGGAAGAGATTAGAGACCACTGTCACCCTCTCCAGGAGTGGTCGACCAAATAAGATCACTCCAAGAGCAATGCATGTAATGGTCAGCGAAGTCACAAAGGAACCCTGTATAAATTCTAAGCAACTAAAGGCCTCTCTCTGGGTTCGATTCCCAGTTTTCTCATATTTCCCAGATTTCTGTGTGAGTTTGCATGTTCTCCCCTTGCTTGTGTGGGTTTCCTCCGGGTACTCCGGTTTCCTCCCACAGTCCAAAAACATGCACAATAGGCTAATTGTCTGTTCCAAATTGCCCCTAGGTGTAAGTGTGAATGGTTGTATGAGTGTTGACCCAGCAATGGCCTGGCGAACTGTTCAGGGTGTTCCCCACCCTCACCCAGAGTTGGGTGAGATGGGTGCCAGCTACTCCGCAACCCTAATTAGGATTAAATGGCTCAGAAAATGAATGAATGAATGAATGAATGAATGAATGAATGAATGAATAATAAAGGCCTCTCTAATTGGCTAATGTTAATGTTCATGAGTCCGTCATCAGGAGAAGTCTGAACAACAGTGGTGTGAATAGCAGGGTTGCAAGGAGAAAGTCACTGCTCTCCCAAAAGAACATCGCTCTCTTACACATTGTTAAACATCATGGGAACAAGCCAGAAGAATATTGGAAAAATGTTTTGGGAATTGATGAAACCAAAATATTTTTTTTTGTTTACATATGAGGCGTTATGATCAGCAGAAGGAAAACACTGTGTTCCAGCATAAGAACCGTATTCCATTCGTGAGACATGAGGGTGGTAGTATCGTGGTTTAAGACTGTTTTGCTGCGTCTGGATCAGTACAGTTTGTCATCAAACAAATAAAAACAGTTTGTCACGGAAGGATGAATTCTGTGTTATGCCAGTGAATTATAAAGGAAAATGTCAGGACATCTAAAACTTTGAAACTCGAGAATGTGGGTTGTCATGCAGAAAAAAAGGACTGTAAGCACACACAAGTGGTTCTACCAATGATTGGGTGAAAAGGAAGTAAATGTTTAGGTATAGCTTAGTCAGTTTTGGCAGTTTTTGTTACCGTAGCTCTTCTGTGGGATCACAAAAACATAGAAGCCTTTGCTCCCCACATGCATCACTTAGCCTTGGGCACCCAGGGCATCCTTCCTTGACCCACCATTGGTAGGTTCTTACCATTGTGTACAAGGAACACCACACTAGACTAGCATTTTGGAGATGAATAGACCCAGTCGTTGAGCCATTACAATGTGACCTTTCTCAAAGTCACTCAGCTCCTTACACTTGCTTTTTTTTTGTTTGTTTTTTTTTTTTGTTTTGTTTTGTTAATTTTTTTTTTGCTGCTTCAACACATCATCCTCGAGAACTGACTGTTCACATTCTACCTAATACATCCCACTCCTTGGCCCCTCTAATGAGATCATCAATGTCATTCACTTCATCTCTCAGGTTTTCTAATGTTTTTAATGTTATGGCTGATCAGTGTATACACGTTAGACTTTAGATCTTTCAGGTCCTTGTAGTCACTTTATCACTCCCATGTTCCCATAACTGTTACCTTTTTTAATGACTTTGTATGAGTGCATACTAGTGCATGGGTTCAAAAATGTTTTTAAGCCAGTGATCTCATTGTACAGGGTCAAAATTCTCAGCCAAATAAATATGTCTAATGAGAGGTCTGGGCTTGAGCTTTGTGCTGCAGTTTATAAAACCTAGACGTCTAAAAAATATCCATCTGTATTGCTTGTCCCTGAGGGTCGCCAGAAGCTGGAGCCAATCCCAGCAAACTTTGAGTGAAAGGCTGGGTGCACCCTGAACAGGCCACCAGTTTGTGAGTCGGTTACAGGGCTTATGCAGACACAAACAGCTATTCAATCCTATGGGGAATTTGGAGTAGTTAGTTGACTGAATGTTCATGTTTCTGGACTGTGGGTGGAAACCAGTATCCAGAGAAAACCCACACAAGCACATGAGAGAACATGCAAACTCCAGTTACCCATAACTTTTGAACCCGGAACCGTCTTGCTGTGAGGTGACAGTAAAACCACTTTTTTAACAGAGGGGTCATGTTATTGGTTCTCTGTTTGTCTTGAACTCATGTAACTTATGCTTAACATTAGAAATTAGATTTTGAGGATTTTACATTTGTTCCACAGGGAAATGTCCTCAACCACTGAAAAACCGAGATGTGGTCACCATCCGCTCTTGGCGTGCAGCTGAAGATGAATATCTAATTGTCAACTACTCAGTGAAACATCCGGTATGTTGGACTTTGCATATCGCTTCCATTATTTCTGTGCAGATCGCAAATTTTAATGTTCACACTGTATTGTTGTACTTTTTTCATTATAATTCTTTTAATATTTTTTTTTAGTTGGGTGGTTCATGTTGGTTCTTGTTTATTATAGAAATACCCTCCATCTAAAGATTTTGTGAGAGCCGTTTCTCTCCTGACGGGTTACATGGTGATGCCAACAGGGCCGAACAGCTGCTCCTTCATTTACCTCTCAGAAGCGGATCCTAAAGGTAGGATAAGATCTCGAGACCCAGCATTGTGCTTGTCACGACAGTGAGGGATTCAGTATTGTCAAGAAACATCAGAATCATAGTACTGTATATTGTGATACTAAACATGAGCAAATATGATACAATTAAAAGCTCGCTCGAGGGAAGAACCATATTTACGAAACCATCAACGGGATTTTAGAAGGCTTGTACATCTGTCTGGTGTCCATATGCATCGTGCTGCTGATTGGCTGTTTACCCATTAGCAACAATTTGACTGTATGCTGACATTAGGGAATAAGTAACGTACTAAAACAGTTTTTATTTTTTGGAAACCTTTTTTTAAAAGCCAAAACAAGAACAAAATAAAATTATTTTATGTTCGGTTGAATATTTATTTCTTCTCAAATCAATGATGAGACCTTCTTTTGCCTCCGTGCCAGTGAGAGCCAGAGCTGGAGGCATTATGTTTTGGGTTGTCTGTCCGTCCAGGCCATTCTTGTTAACACGATATCTAAAGAACGCTTAGAGAGATTTTCTTCAAACTTTGCACAGATGTCCGATTGACTCAAGGATGAACTGATTAGATTTTGGAGGTCAAAGGTCAAGGCTACTGTGGCCTTACTGCACCAAGGCTTATAACTACCAGGCAGTAGTTCTAGTTTTTTGCGAGAAAAGAAATAGACACATGTTTTTACTTTGCAGAGCTAAAGATTCGGATGGCAGAATTCTTATATTGGTAGGATGGAGTTTTGGCAAACTAACAGTTTTCCAGTGCTTCAACTAATTTCTCAGGACAACATCAGTGCGTAACTCACAAAGCCATTAGGGTGAGCTCTGCTTTTACGCAGTGCCTAAATCAATATGTTATCAGCATATGTAATGTCACCGAATGTTATCTTAATTAATCAATAGCCCTTTTCTCAAAGAACAATCAAAACAAAAAGTAAATTTAGGGAAATCATTTTAAATCCCATTCAAATTGTTTACGACAGACATATGAATATGCAGCAGTGTATTTTAGCAAATAATTTCATACTTGCACTCCTGCTGCTGTATTGTTAATTTATTTTTAACTGTGATTTGAAACTGAATTGTACTAAATCTTGGTATTGAATTGTACAGTGGTCATACCTTCCGTGTTTCATCTCTCTTCCAATAGGTTCTCTCCCTAAGTGGGCAGTAAATAAAGCAACTCAGTCCCTAGCACCCAAAGTAAGTATAATGTATTTAATTTGACATTTTTAGCTTTGATCATTCTGAATATTGTGGTGTGGTGTGCGTTGGTAGTCTGTTCTGAAGTTTTAATTCAGTGTAAGCTTTTGCCAGGTCTCCTCAAAACGAATGGCTTATAAAGACTGAATTAAACATTGTAGATACTTAACCACAAGCAGATACTGAAGCTAAGCATCAATGATGTTAATTTAAATAAGAATGGTCCAGAAGAACCACTGCATGTGGATCGTGAGTAGTCTGTTCCTTACTTCTGAGCACTGTAATCCAAAAGTTAAATGTTTCGAAGGGCCATATTTGTAATTTACACAAAAAATATCACAAGTTTTGAGTGTAGGCTCTGAATACATTGGGTAAATATCACAAAATATGGGCAGGTCAGTATAACTAACAGTGGGTCTAACTGTGACCATTTCATAATCTGGAGTGTGGAGACATTTCATGATGTTCTGTGACTTATTTGGGATGTTTGAAGACAGATAGTCAGATAGAAACCTGCCATTCCAGCTTCTGTTGACTGCTGCATCCATAGATACCCACATGAAGATCTTGTCCAGTGTGTTTCTAGAACTTGCTAGAATCAGGCTAAACCTGCCTGCCTGGTTACTAAGATGTGACTGCATTGAGACTGCCATCTAAAACTATTTAGACTGAAGAGCACATTTTCTTTTTGGCCAAACTCAGATTATGAAAATGTTATATTGTTTCGCTGAACCAAGATAATAAAGCGTCCTATAATAGTTTTTTATTTATATATTTTTATTATATATATTTTTGCCCTTATATTTTGAAATATTAATGATTGTGACCCCCGCCCTCAAAAAAAAAAAAAAATAAACAGTAATGAAAAGATTAGCTGTATTTCTTGAGTCAAGATAAACCCTGAAAATCAGGATTCCGATGTCATAGTTCTAACTCAGCCTTAGCTAATGTAAACAGAAAGAACTAGTGTTCATTGTTGTATGTGCCGATACTCCTGCTATCCTCTCAGTCCCTCCCTTGTGCCGTCACTCTGCAGGTTATGAAGTGCATGTATAAGGCGGGTCAGGAGTATCGTGTCTGGAAGTCCCAGAACTCTCCCGAACATAAGCCATGGCTCTACCCAATCCAGAGTGAACTTCCCATGATGGACCCAGCTGAACTGAGGATTCAGCGTGGAGACTCGCTGGAGAATGTGGATGAGAGTTCAACATGTGATGCTGTGGAGAATGAGGATAGCAGCTGAAGGATGTCTAATAGAGATGAAAAAACGGACATTTAACTTTTAAACTTCCAGTTTCTGTCATGTAGTTGGTTCTGTTCGTGTATATTTGTTCCCCTTTTCTGTTAGATCAGCAGTGTTTGTATGTAGGCACTCTGGTCAAAATCAATGGCACAAGTTTAAGCTGTGCTTACCACCAATTTTTACGTAATGTAAAAATGCAGGTTTGTGTGAAGGCTGACCTGGGTTTATAAACACGCACTCCCTCGAAGTGGTTTATTTTTTACTGGAACAGCATAAAGCCAAGTTAATATATTTTGGCAACATATTCATTGCCTAATTTAACATTATTGCAAATGAAGGAAAGTGAAGATTTAACCTTTTTATATGAAGGTAAATTTTTTCTGAAAAAGAAAATTACTGTATAGAAATAAAGTGTTATGGATATATTTTAATTTATTTTTCTTTAGCCAAGTTATTACAAACTTGAACAGTGGAGAGTAGCGGAAACGTTGCATGGATTGATGGCGTTAGAGGGTCCTTATGTTTGTATGTCTAGTCTTGAATGTGTTTAAATAGTGAACTTGATTTTACATGACTATCAAGGGAGGTTTAGTAATTAGTGCTTATTTGTATTATGATTAATTTATAACTTTATTTGTAAATTACTCATTTATGTATTTTTAGACTAAGAATTGTAAGATATGTGTTTTCCCTACTGTCGCCTGGAAAATTACAGTGGCCTGGAAAATAGTTGACTAGTGGATTTTTTTAATATATAAACATGCAACGCATGAGCTGAGGTTGTTAACATTGGTTTACAGAAATGCAATACATATCATAACTTTCTCACAGGAACTGCTCATCCTTACAAATTATCGAGAAAAATAGGGATGGATGTGAATTTATTACTGAAAGACTTTCTATAACACTGGACCTCATTATTTTTCTAGTTTTCCATAGTTTAAAGGTTCTCATCAAAATTGATTTTGGACTTTTTTGTAAATAATAAATCTGATTAAATTAAGACTTTGTCCCAATAAATTCAATGAACATATATAATCCCATGAACACTAAGGCATTGCTGTCTGGTGATGAATACGCTGCTAACAAAATGATTGCTATACAAGAGTACACAAATTATGTACTGAAAAGTCCTACCTGGTACTTAATGCCAGGTACAAAACAAAAAACATTCATTTCAACGAATTCAACTTAATGAAACGTGTTTTAATATCAAGTTTCCATCACACACAAAGTGTAGCAACTTTCTCATCACAGCAGACCCCAGTGTGACGTGTGCTGTGAATATTGTCTATTATGTAAGATGGTTTTTTTGTTCTTTCAAAAGTAGGTCATCATGAGAACAATAATACAAAGTAAACTAATATTAATTTAACATTATACTGTGTGCACTGCAAGATGATCAGATTCATAGGTTTTACTATGTTTAGGTATGTGAGGAACATGAAGCACGAAAATATTGTTACTTAGAGCATTTAAATGCAGAAAATTACAACTTGAATGATGCAGAGAAATCAAGATCATATTCCATTTAAAACAACACAGGTACTAATGTTTAAATCAATGTTTGGTGGAATAATCCTGAGATTTTAATCCCAGCTATTTTGGTACACTCTTCACCGGTCTTTCTCGTTGTGCTTAGGTTGCGCTTTATGCCACTCCTGCTGCAGTCAGTCAAAATTCAGTCAGTTCAGCTTTGTTTGATGGCTTGGATCCTCACACTCAAGTGACTCTACATTCCAGTGACCAGGATGATCGTCATCTCCTTTTGAATGTTGCTCATCAACCTTAGGATGACATCTAATGGCCTATAAAAAGAATGGCAAATAGTAGCTGGGGTTAAGTTCCTTGCAAGCATGAGTTGAAACAGGTTCCTCCGGGCAGAACTGAAGTCATGCAGAGCTAGAAAAAACCTCATCATTAAGGAGAGTCAAAGAAGTGTATGAAAGTGGATGTGTGTGTGTGGGAGTTCGTGGGGAGGAGGGTGGGGAAGGAGGGTCGGAGGTGTCCTGGTTTCCGGGCTGCGTGGCCGGAGCATCGGGGTGGGTCTGGCCCGCACCGGGTGGTTGTCTGGGGGGCCTGGTTCTCCTGGACGTGGTGCGGGCCCTCTGCCTTGGGAGAGGGGGGCTGCCTCAGGGGCCTTGGGGCCCTGGACCCTCTACTCTGGCCGCCCTGGGTGGCCGGGACCTCGCGGGGTCGGCGGCTACCGGTCCTGGCTTGCTGGGGCCTCTTCCCAGTCGTGCCCCGAGGTTCCTGCTAATGGCCCGGGTCCCTGGTCTGCCATGGTCTCCCTCTGGCCGAAGAGCAGATTAGTCCATTGGCAGGAAAAGGTTTCTTCAAGTCTCCGACTCCTCTCTATCATATCCAGTAGCATGAACAGTTTCAGCAGTTTATGTTACAGAGGCACTTCTGTGGGATCAGACATACTGGCCTTCACCCTCCACACACATAAATGAGCTTTGGGCACCACTGACACTCTTCCAATTCACCAGTTGTCCCTCCTTGGACCACTTATGGTAGGTATTCACAGTTACATACCAGGAACACCACAAGCGAGTTACTATTTAGTGAAACTTACCAACACCTGCCTGTCCACTTTCTGCTTAATACATCCGATTCCTAAGCAGGTGGCAATGTAATGATATAATCAATATTATTCATGCCACCTGTCAGAGGGCAGTGATTACCTCATTTTAT
>JAQMYF010000024.1:36129705-36146843 GCA_030014195.1 Neosilurus mollespiculum | reverse complement strand
AAAATTAAATTAAGGAGGAATCTAAAAATTTTCTCTACAACCCCTACACATCCCTAATGAGCAAGCCCGCGGCGACATATTGTAAGTATGGTAATATATGTATAATATAAATTCATCATTATAATGCAAGAGATCGCATCATGACTGAACTCTACACATTATTCCAGCTGACATACAATAAACAGTATTACATTGCTGGAGAATTCTGGTCCCCAACCTCGTCAGAGGTGACTTCTACACACAAAGTCACAGGTGTAACATTGAAAGCACAAAACCTGCTGTAATTCAAAAACTATATGGCAAACACTGAATGCTGGGTTTCTCAACAATCCTTTCCTCATAGTGTATCAAATTTGTGAAATGATACCTTCTGCTCCAAAGTCAGTAACAAGCTTCTTCGAAAATAAAATTTGAATCTGTCATGGAATATGGATATGATATCCACAAAAATTGTTTTGGCTGTAGCAGAATATTCGCTTTGCCACCTAATTTTATGTCTGCTTCCAAATCATTCCATCTCAAATGAGTCACTGCCAGAAAAGAAATTCCAACACTACATCACAGATTTGGCTAATTTTTTCATATATTGTAGGCATCTGTGAGAGAACAAAACCCCCCAAATTTGGGGCGTCAATTCTGTCTTACTTCCGAATGGCGGCCATCTTTTAAAAAGGGAGGTGTGGCACTTTGCAACACGATGGACGCCCTTTCTCTTGTAACTCAGTCAAAACACGGGTTATCTGGGTAAGTTGATTATGTAATCTTAATAAGTAAATGTGTGAGTAACATACTGTAATTTGGCAATTGTTTTAAAAGCTTTGGTGGAAACCCTTGAAAAATGCACTCTTGAAGTGGTCCTCAATTCGCCATGTCACTTTACTTACGATGTTGCACAATTCCCCACCAAATGTGGTTGACAAAGAAGAGGTGACAGTTTGCCATCATCACAGAGCCACACTGATCACTCATTTCACATTTCTGAAAAGAAACACTTGTTGCAATCCATTTGGATTTCACTCAACTGTGAAGAAGAAGAGTTCAAAAGACAAAAGGTAAGAAAAGCCCATTTTTGAGCACTGAGACATATCACCTCCATCATTTTCATTTATTTGATAGATTAGGTGATGTGATATAACAATCCAAAAATCTGACTTTATAACATTTGTCAAGAGTCAGGGACTCAGAGAGGGAGGGGAGTCAAAGGCGGGTTTCCCCCAGAATTGATTTTTGTTGAATCTCTTTAACCAATATGTGTATTATTAGAAATCTGATTGCAGATTTGGATTTTACTGGAAAAGTTAATTACATAAATACATCTCTGAGGAAAAAAAACAACAAACTTTAAAATGGGTGTCCGTCACGAAGTGCCACGCCCTCTGTTTTAAAAAGATAGCCACCATTCAGATAGGAGACGGAACTGACTTGGGGGTTTTTGTTTCAGAGGGACCTGCAGTATATGAAAAAATTTGCCAAATCTATGATGCCATTCTTCCACCCCTTGGTTGATTTGAGATGGAATTTCCCTTCCATATGATGGAGATATAGCAATTGTAACAGTCAATATCTTGATGATGCCCAACAGGATGCTAGGATGTCAGTAATGCAGCTCAGGAGTGCAATTTGATTTATGGAAATTTTACCACATGTGGAGGAAAAACCCAGTCAAAACATGCATTTCAGTGTTTGAAAGACAAAAAGTTGTAAAAAGGTAGAAAGATAAGTTGGTGCTATTCCACTGTAACAATCTGTAGGTACGGGACACAGGACACTGAGAGGCAGTTGGACAAGTCACTGTATTTATTCATTTAATGAAAATAAGCTTTGTGTGTGCTACAGCACCTCTTTAACCTGAGCCTGCACCTCCAGAGAGTTCCAGTACTGTGGAAGAAGCACTCTACTGGATTCACTGACTACAGGACTACAGCAATGACCTTTCACATCCATGAGCCTGGCAGACCACTTTGGAGAGTGGTGTGGAACCAACAACCTGCAGCTGAATGTGACCAAGACAAAGGAAATTCTCCTCAAACTCATAGTGCATATTTATCAAACCGATTTTAGCTGGTAAGGAATCGTAATACTTCAAGTATTTATTTTAGCTTCAAACAAGTGATAAACCTGCCTCATTAACTATACCATATCTTGATTCTAGACATTCCTATTGTTAGTAATTGACTATATATTTTCTTATTGGTCTATTGTAATACCCAAGATTTGAAAGCCTGGCTTAAATAATTTTTGTGATATTTATTCATAACTCATATTTTTTTATTTAAAGGATGTTGAACAGCTAATAAAGATAATTTCACCACTCCGTACTTCTTCCACGATTTCTTGCAGCCATCACATGAGCCAGGAAGCAGTAAAAAAAAAAAAAAAAGAAAGTAAAAAATGGACATTCCATTCACATTGTGTAAATACTAGATTTTCATGGCAAACTATGTGAAAGACAACTCTGATTATTTTAGTTTTTCTTAAATAATACAATGTGTGTTTGACAGCTAGCATTTTGTGTAAGCCTGCTTGATAATATTACCGATAAATGGTTTGAGAAAAAGTGAATGATTGAACATCTGTCCTCATATGATGGGGTGAACTGCAGTGCCAGTGGAAACTGCAGCACCTATTCAAACTTTCATTGTATGTAGAGCTTCCCGAGAAAGCTGCCATTTAGATGCTGTTGTCTTGTGAACATTGCACTGAGGTAACCCTTCTTTTTATCTCAATGCCGAGAAAAAAAAATGTTTGTCCTCTTACATAAGATCACATACGAATCCTTAATGTTAAATCATATTCAATGCATACTTCAAACATATGATAAAAATTATATGTTCCAAAAGTTATCTTTTCATTGCTGTATTATGATACTACACATAATATATTATCAAAAAATACATAAAATATGCTTCAAATTTTGACTGTTTTGTCCCTCAAAAAAGCTATAGCGTGAATTTTTTGTCAATTCAGAGCATTCTTGAACTTTTTATTTTTGAAAATTTGAAAGAGCTTTTATTGTGATTATGTTTGTATCAAATGGTTAACATGTCTTAGAGGAAAGTATTATGACCCTATATTTTTATGCTACATGAATATGTGAGTTCTAACATTTATATAGAAATGCCTGCTACATATTTAATTTTATTATATACACAAATAATATTTATTATTGAAATAAAATATATAGTGAAAATTGGTTTTGTTTTATGTTTAATAGCTGTAAAATTGTCTAGAGTTGCAAACTGGTAAAATTAAGTAGCAGTGAAAACATCTAGATCAACTGTATAATGGCTAAGCTGCTTGAAATTTAAGTTGGACCCTAGTTAAGATTAGCAAGCTGAACATTCAAAGAAAAAAAATTTACAGCTCCAGTTTTTTTTAGAATGTTAGACCCAAGACTCATACCTTATGACTCGATCTTATTTGGACAATTCTTTGACAAATGCCCATGATTTTTTGAGTTAGCGACTGTTAGTAATGATCTGAGATGATCGGCAGTGGTTGGCAACCATTTTTGGCTGTCTTCTTTGTAGTTGGCGACCATATCGATAACAATCCCCAACTATGGTCGCATGGTTGCAGACAGTCACGGACAGTTGCAGATTGTCTGAGACTGTCTGAGACTTTGTTGGCTAAAATGAGTGACTGTAGTCATGGACCAAGCTGCCAATATCTGTGACCATAGATATTGGTCCAAGGACGGAACCTGGAGGTACTTCAAACAATCAAACTTTTAAAGTGCAAGAAAGTAAAAGAAACAAATAAACAAACAAGGTATTTATATATTAAGTTAAAGGGAAATAGATAAGAGGAAGAATAATAATAGGACATACTTATCTATTAAATTAAAGAG
Organism: Neosilurus mollespiculum; assembly: GCA_030014195.1. Taxonomy (NCBI): domain Eukaryota; kingdom Metazoa; phylum Chordata; class Actinopteri; order Siluriformes; family Plotosidae; genus Neosilurus; species Neosilurus mollespiculum. The sequence goes on along the minus strand of JAQMYF010000024.1, from coordinate 36,142,993 downwards.
AAATTCAAGGGAAATGGATAAGAGAAAAACCAGTTTAGCTTTTCATGTTAACTGGTGACGTTGGCTTACAGATGTTTACTTTCTGCTATTTCTGCCGGCATTTTCCTTCTGTTTGACTTCTGCAGACTTTTCAAGACTATAAATCTGATTCAGAGTGAAATCTGATGCTCCATTTACTTGTTCAATAAAGTGATACATATGTCGTATCTGTGTTTTGCACCAAAACAAATTATACAAACAAAAACAAATAAATTATAAACTGTTAAGACAATTAAAATAAGCAGAGCGGGTTTCGAACTCGAGTCTGTGGGTTAAAAATGCGCAGCTACGCACCTGCGCTTCTCCTAATTACCTGAGCTAATATTACGGCGGGTCAAAGCAGCGAATACTCTTTACTCTCCTCTCCAAAAGCAGCATTTAATCACCAACAGTGGTTGCCAACTGTTGCAGACTGTCTGAGACCAACCATAACTGTGTATGTTGTGTCCTAAATGACTCAAATAAAATAATGCTCAGATGAAAATCTCTGATCGTCGGCAACTAGGACTGAGACTGTCTACAACTATCTGCGACTATCTGTGAATGACCATAACTGTCTCAGGCTGTAAGCAATACAATCGCAGAGAGTTGGCGACAGTCAAACATTAGTAGATTATCATGTGTAATCATCCAACATTTGTCCACAACAGGTGGATTCCTCACTGACAGTCAGCAATATGGTCGGCAATATTGGTTGCAGACTTCTCATGCTGACTCCCGACCCAAAAACTGATCGAATCGTGGCCATTATCGCACAAAGGAGATCGAGACTTTATGGCACAAAAATATGAAAATGGAAACTTGTGTCCCTTTTGAGATAAATGCCTACTTAAAAGAGGCAAAAAAGTAATTTTCATTCTGAAGCCAGGACCATAAATTATTAAATATAACCATTATGAATTAATTATTCTTTCTAGTCTTCAGAAAGTTTATTAACAACTTATAAACAAGGTTTTAAGGCTGTTTTAGATAGTTCATGAGTAATAAGGACCTACAAATCTTAAAAAACAAACAAACAAAAAAAAACACTTTTGAATATGCACCACAGTGATTGTTGCATTTTTTAAACCATATTACTGTTAAATCAAACACATTATGTTAGGAAAAAAAATTGTGTTCACCAATAGTTATAGTTAACTTTTCTGATGGCATAATAAAAATTACGGGTTGGTCAGGTTTGCAAATCCAAATCACAGACTGTCAAACTCTCAAACTTTCTCCAGAATTTAACCATTTTTGTTCAAATTGACCCAACCCTAAAAGAGGACAAAGTCCCAAACTAATCACAGCTGAGCTTAAATATTAGTACTGCCAGTGCATGCAACTTGCAGTGAGCAAAATTTCTTCCAAATAAATTCTTTTGCAGGGGAGCCTCTGGGTGAGTTGACAGACCCACCCATTAAATTCAGGCCCTGAGTCGCTTTAAGTGCAATAGTGACTATTTAACAAAACTTTTTAAAGTTTTCATGCATGATGTAACACAAGGTAACAATGGCATTTCCCTAAGTCCCTCTGAGTGTATACTAGTGCAGGAAATCAATTCGTCTCCCGTTTATAGTTTGGGACAGACTTTCTGGTGTAGGTGGAGCCATGAAGGATCAACTACCATTTGATTTAAATTTTAAGATGGCCACTAACCATGTGGATGTCATGCTTCACTGTTAGCTGCCCCCCAAAAAACTTATGTATGCTGAGGATGCTGAGGGTAGGTGGCAGTCGCTGAGGTGGTCCCAGTCAGTGTATTCAAAGCAGTCTCTCAGGAAATCCCTTGCCTCTGGTGACCACTTCCTGAAAGACCTAGTAGTAACAGGAAGCTTCCATACACAAGGTCTATATGCGCGATGAAGACAGATCATGCTGTAATCAGATCTTCCCAGTGGTGGAAGAGGTACAGCCCTGTAAGCCTCCTTCACGTTGGCATAGAGCAGATCTAATGTCTGATCTCCATGTGTTAGACAGTCCACATACTGTACAAAACCAGTGAGGCAGGAGGACATAGACATGATTGAAATCCCCTGTGATTGCAATAAATGCATCTGGGTGCTGTGTTTGTATTCTAGTGACAGCATCATGGATGACGTCTCACACACCGTCGTAGGTGCCATCCTCGATGGAACGTAAACAACTACGGCGACCATGTATGGAATTTCCCTCAGCATATAGTATGCTCGGAAACCAACCAAATCTAATACAGACCAGGGCTAAACAGTGTAACATGACTGTTATTATGGCGGAGATACCACTGTGCACGGGGGGTAGGCAGTGAGGGAGGACAGCTAATCAGAAGGCCTAGCATGCTGTGATGCAGTAATGTGCCATGCCCACTCTGAAAAATAAATAAAATATAATCTGCAAAAACCTTGTTTTTACGGCCAGCCTAAACAACCCTCAAGAAAAACTTAAACATGTGCTAATCTTTTTATTTGGCAAACAGACATCTAACATGGCTATTCAACACTAACAACATTTATGGGTAAAAAGTGGAAAAAGCATAATATTTTAGGGTATAAATAAAAAATATTTTAAGGGTTGGCAACCCTGTGAGCTTGATGTTCCCACTCACCTGCTTAAGTATTAATTAGCTTTGAAAGCTATCATTTGCTCAGTGGGAAACAAGAATCAGAAGCTTGTCAGGGGTTTTTAATCAATGTCTTTCTTATATCTTCCCAGTGGGGCTGGGTGATATGGCCTACAAATAAAACCTAAAAAGACATAGTTCAAGGCGGCACGGTGGCGCAGTGGTTAGCACTTTCATTCCACAGAATGAAGGCTTGGGTTTGATTTGTGCGCTCAGGGTGTTTCTGTGTGGAGTGTGCAAGTTCTCCCCATGCGTCCATGGGTTTCCTCCGGGTACTCCGGTTTCCTTCCACAGACCAAAAACATGCACAGTAGGCTGAGCGGCGGTTCCAAATCACCCCTAGGTTGTGAGAATGGTGTGAATGGTTGTAGGTGTGTTGGTCCTGAAATGATCTGGTGAGTATATCCCGCCTTTGCCCAGAGTCGGCTGAGATAGGCCTAATTAGGACTAAGTGGTTTAGAAAATGTCTGAATAACTGAATGAAGGCATTATTGAAATAAGTTCTGTTTTAGTAATAGCAACACTAAGAAGAACAGCAAACACATTTCATGAATTAAACCATCTTTTGAAAACCGATGAGAATTTTTTTGAGAACGATGCAGAATTTACAGAGGCACTTAATTAACTTGAATTAATTGATCAAATTTATTACTTATCCAGCTCTACTTCCCAGTAGTGAAGGTTTATAATAGTGAAATTACTTGAATGATAACATGTCATATGCATCTGTTTTTGTTCATAATGTATTTTATTAGGTACCACTGATTAGTCAAAACAAAAGTCAGTGGATTAAAGCAGGTGGAAATTCCCTGTCATCTCTACATATTTACATCACCGTGAGAGTTATTATTCAAGCTGTTGGAACTGATTAAAGAGTGTGGAGATTAGGCTCCGATCTCATTTGGGTGACAACGCCCGGTAATGGCCACGATTCAATAAATTTTTAGGTTCGGGAGTGAAGCTGAGGGGTCTGTGACCAATATCGTCGACCATATCACTGACTGTCATTTACTGTCAGCAAGGAAGCTACCTGTTGTGGACAATCGTCCTGTATTTTAAAACCTGTTTCAAAATGTTGGATGATAGCACACGATAATCTACTAATGTGTGACTGTCGCCAACTATCTGCAATTATATAGCTGACAGTCTGAGACCATTGTGCAGTGGTGGAATTTAGCAAAACTAAGCTACTGGCCAACAGGACTAGTGAAATTATGAAACCACTAGTCCTCCTTCATATATACTAGTCAGGAACACGATATCTTGTATGCCTATTGGATTTAGGTCACCAGCAGGATGACTTGCTAGCTAATTTCCCTCGCCCTACAGATTTTTTACTTGCCGACCATCAGGGATTTTCATTTGAGCATATCTGTCTTTGGACGAATAACTATGGTTACAAATATTGTCAGCTTGGTCCGTGACAAGACACGTCTCAGACAATCTGCAACTGTCCGTGACTGTTTGCAACCATGTCTGTGAACATTGCTGTGGATAGTTATCGATATGGTCGCCAACTACAAAGAAGAAAGTCAGAAATAGTTGCCAACTACTGCAGATCATTGCAAATCATCACAGACAGTCGCCAACTCAAAAAATCACGGGCATTTGCTAAGGAATCACCCAAATGAGATTGAGCTTTCAGCATGACCAAAAAGACGTCGGAGAGATGAAAAGCTGACGTTTTGTACTTCTATGATGGTCACTATGGCCAATGTGTCAAAATACAGTGAAACCGCAAAAGACAAGCCTCTCTATATACTATATTTATTGCCAAAAATATGCTTTGATATATGATTTCATGTCTCACTACTGGAGTGTGACAAAATGTTTTTCCATACATGTTCTCATGGTTTTGTCCTGGGTTTCCTTTCAGCAGTTCAGTTCAGTACTCGTGCTCGCAGCATCAAGAAGTATTCTGGGTTTTTCAGTGCATTGTTCTTTCAACATGTATGTGTGTGTGTGTGTGTGTGTGTGTGTGTGTGTGAGAGAGAGTGTAACTTTTTTCCGCTTAACCTTAGTCATCATGCCTCCTGCAAAAGACAGTGAAAAGGACAGCGGCAAGGAGCTGGAGGAAACCATCCTTACTAGTGAAATTAAAGACATGCTTATTAAGTGTGAAGCAGTATAGAGGTTTCATTGAAAAAAATACATTTTAGCAAAGCAGCGTCAGGAAGTGTTGCTAATCTGTTTTATAAAAAACCATTTCAGCGACAAGAAAAGAAAAAAGTACATTTCAATTGAAAGCTTCTTTGTTAAACACACCACAAGTGAATAAAGTGAACCAGGTGAGGCAAAAAAAAAAAAAAAAAAAGCTTAAGCCTCAGCAAAGTGAAGTTTGAGAAGAAAACTCCAGTCGATATTCCAGACATTATAATGCAAGTCTCCCTTTCCAAATAATAACAATCCTCCTCCTCACCACCTCCATCATGGTCTCCATCAAGCATCTTCATCTCATCTCCAAGGAAGAGTTCTGATTACTTATTTTGTTCTTTTTATTATCTTCACTTTCATATATTACCTGTTTTCATGTAACAGTAGTGTAGAATGGATAAAGCCCTGTATAATTTATGGTTTACTTTGTATAACACTACATTATTGTGCTGGGAAACGTCTGTGTGTGTGTGTGTGTGTGTGTGTGTGTGTGTTGGGGCGGGGGGGTTGATTGGGGGTCTGGAACGCATTAATGGGTTTTCCATTATTTCTTCTGGAAAAATTCGCCTCGCTCCACGAATAAATAATATTTTTGAATTGATGTTCTTTCAAACAAAATTATTATTTATTAAACCATTTTAAGAGACCATTGAATTGTTTTATTATTTGTATTTGTATTATTATTATTTTTTAATTTCTGTATTTTGCATATATTGCAGTTCTCACAATAGATCTAAATATCCAATAAACTTTTGGTGTCTGATGTAAAGTAAAAATGTCTGATGTTAAGGCTTTGTCTGATGTAGGCCAAAAGTTTTCGGTTACACTGGAGATTGAGCCTTTAGCGATATGGTTGCCAACCACTGCTGATCATCGCAGATTATTACTGACCCACTGCCAACTAAAAAAACATCACGGGCAATCACCAAAGAATCACTCAAATGAGATCGGCCTTTAGAGATGCTGGCACTGGTACCCATAAGTTACAGAGGTTAGTGACCCATCACCAGCTAAACCACCAACCTTTAGCCATCTTTTACAGTGCCCGCCAATACAACATGAAAAGGGTAAGTCAGTTCTCGCTAGACAAAAGAGCCTTTATTTTGTCAGCCTAATTAATATTTCATATTGTCCAATCCCCTATGAGTTCACTCTGAAGCTATGCCTATATGCCTCTATTGGCTATTGCTTCTTACACTGTGAAGAACTTCAGTGTTCCATTGACAGTGTTAAGTCTGTGCAGAGCCATTTGACTTTGTGGCTGCACAAAGAGTAGAGGTTTTGTCTGGTAATGTACAAGGAAAAGATTTCAATGGGTGTGTGTGTGTGTGTGTGTGTGTGTGTGTGTGTGTAGTAAAATCAGAAAAAGTAGAATTTCCCTCTTACTAGGGTGCAGTCCTGACCCTTAACCTCTCTGAATATATCAGCTGCGAGAGGAAACTTCAGCTGAGAAGCAAGATGTAGAAAGATACCACAGCAGCTATTCAATGAGCCAAACACTTCACAGAAAGTTTCATAAATCACTTGTGTAGTTCATAAAATGCTCACAGTTACCAGGCACTTAAAGTCAGCATGCTTCTCTAGCCTCACCTTCAAATACACTTTAAAAAATGTGGTTTAAGGGGATCATTATTCCTTAGTGTAACTTTACAGATCAGTCTGTCTGAAGCTGCATTGACAAATCACATGAGATATGCTCACCCTCCCTGCAGCTGCAGGCCTATTGTTGACTTTATTATCCAGTTTGGCTGAACAAGACTTTGAAGAAAAAGAGGAAAAAAGCAGAACAACTGCTGATGTTTGCAGTCCACTGAACTTTAAGCTTGCCCCAAGCCACCAGCTGGAGCTTTCATTGTCTGGTCTTAGGCAGAATATCAGACATTCACGGACACAACAGAACCTATAAACGTGTGAGTAAAGAAGTACTGAAGGTGTGGTAAGGGTCTTAAACACAGGCACAGATGACATGTCTAATAGAACCTGTACCAAATAAAATAAAAGATGATTCAGAGATGTTTCTGCTGCCCTGACACAATCAAACAACAATATTTGCTACGTTCTATGAAACATAGGACATTTCATTGTTCCATATAGTGGAGTGGAGAGTGAAGCAATAATCTTTGCATGTCATTAGAACAATTAAACAGCAGGTGATCTTTTTCACTCATTAGTTCTTCTGTATTCTGAAAGGGAAAGACCAAGGAAATAATAAACAAGATCTGCTTTTTCAAATAAAAAGACAAACCCACACATGAAACATGTCCTAAGGGAAAGCTCTTCCCCTTTACGCCTACCTGATACACTCAGCCACACTCATGGGACATTGATTCACAATAAATGCAGCCTTTGCCTTTTTTCTAGTTTATTTGCAAGACAAATGGGCTCAGCTCTTGAGCTGTGTGTGTGCTAATGACAGTTTAAAAATGGATTTATTCATAGATTCAGGCACTCTGACAAAATTAAAATAAATAAAAGAAAATTAAATATATACCTACATACACATACACACACACACACACACACACACACACGCACAGAGAAGTGTTCAGTGAAAATTATACACCACTTCTGTCTAAAAGGGCTCCTAATAAAAAAAATAATAATAATTTACTTCTCTATAATTTTTTGGTAAAAATATACAGTGGTGTGAAAAAGTGTTTGCCCTCTCCCTGCTTTCTTTCTTTTTTCTTTTTACATGTTTGTTACACTTAAATGTTTCAGATCATCAAACAAATTTAAATATTAGTTAAAGACAACACAAGTATTTACTTAAATTAAATTACATTCAATTGCAGTTTTTAAATGAAGGTTTTTATTATTAAAGGAGAAAAAAATCCAAACCTACATGGCCTTGTGTGAAAAAGTGATTGCCTGACCCCCCCCCCCGTTAAAACATAACTGTGGTTTATCACACTTTAGTTACATTTTTCTAGACACACCCAAGCCTGATTACTGCCACACCTGTTCTCAATCAAGAAATGACTTAAATAGGACCTGCCTGACAAAGTGAAGTAGACCAAAAGATCCTCAAAAGCAAGACATCATGCCGAGATCCAAAGAAATTAAAAGGAATGAATGAGAAAGAAAGTAATTAAGATCTATCAGTCTGGAAAAGGATATAAAGCCATTTCTAAAGCTTTGGGACTCCAGCAAACCACAGTGAGAGCCATTATCCAAAAATGGCTAAAACATGAAACAGTGGTGAAACTTCCCAGGAATGACTTATCGAGAAGGTCACAAAAGACCGCATAACATCATCCAAAGAACTGCAGGCCTCACTTGCCTCGGTTAAGGTCAGTGTTCATGACTCCACCATAAGAAAGAGACTGGGCAAAAATGGCCTGCATGGCAGAGTTCCAAGACGAAAACCATTGCTGAGCAAAAAGAACATTAAGGCTCATGACAATTTTGACAGAAAACATCTACATGATCCCCTAGACATTTGGGAAAATACTCTGTGGACTGATGAGACAAAAGTTAAACTTTTTGGACACTGCATTTCAGAAACAGTGGTGAACTGGTGGTGGTAGTGTGATGGCTGTTTTGCTGCTTCAGGACCTGGAAGACTTGCTGTGATAAATGGACCCATGAATTCTGCTGTCTACCAAAAAATCCTGCCATCTGTTCGTGACCTCAAGCTGAAACGAACTTGGGTTCTGCAGCATGACAATGATCCAAAACATACCAGCAATTCCACCTCTGAATGGCTGAAAAAAACCAAAATGAACACTTTGGAGTGGCCTAGCCAAAGTCCTGACCTGAATCCTACTGAGTTGCTTGGCATGGCCTTAAAAAGGCAGTTCATGCTCGAAAACCCTCCAATGTAGCTGAATTACAACAATTCTGCAAAGATGAGTGGGCCAAAATGCAAACGCTTGATTGCAGTTGTTCCTGCTAAGGGTGGCCCAACCAGTTATTAGGTTTAGGGGCAATCATGTTTTCACACAACACCATGTACTTTTGGATTTTTTCTCGCTTAATAATAAAATCCTTAATTTAAAAACTGCATTTTGTGTTTAATTGTGTTGTCTTTGACTAACATTTAAATTTGTTTGATGATTTGAAACATTTTAAGTGTGATAAACATGCAAAAAATAAATAAATAAAGAAATCAGGAAGGGGGCAAACACTTTTTCACACCACTGTTCTAAACAATGCTGTTGTAGGCAATGAGAACCAAATAATTTATTCCGACAAGTATATTGAGGTAAAAGTATGGCTAATAAACAAAAACACTGAAAATACCAATTTTTCAGAAAAATTAAAAGGTGTCGCAAATTTCTTTTTTTTAGTTTTTTGCATAGCATGAATCAACTTTAAACCATATGGAATGGTTAAGCGAGTGAAGAAATAAAAAAAAAAAAAATACAGTGATGCAGTGATTACACACTTAACAAAATGAAGATAAATCAGAGACCAAGTACTATTCAAGTATTTATTTCATGTAATATTGGATCATATTGATGAGAATAAGTAAAAAACAACACTAAACAACATATAATAATACTAAACAATAAACAAAAATAACAGTCTCTTTTTTGAGAAAAAAAAGTAAATATTTAGTGTGGCCACCCTTTACTTGATTACATTACAGCATTTAACGTTTCAGGCATAGCGTTCACATATTTTTTAGTTTGTTCACTCGCTAAACCATTTTGTTTGGTTTGAAGTTCATTCTTGCTATGCAAACGTCAAACAAATAAAAAAATAAAAAAAAAGAAAGAAAAAAGAAAAAAAAATGTATATGTATACACACACACACACACACACACACATTTTATATATGAAAAGCAAAAAAGATAACATAGATCTAATAGAACTAACTAGACATGACAATATTTAACAAAAAGAAAAAGAGGAATTGGTCCCAATTCTTGTGAAAATAATTAGGTTGGCATCAAGATTGTATATAAACATAGGCAGGAACCACATGTATGCTCCACTGGAGATTTTTAGGGGGACCTTATTGTTTTTACTTGGTACATTAAATTCAGTCTCTACTTTTGACTCTAAAACCAAATCAATGCAGTGAAAACTCAGCAAATTTTGTAGCATGTTAGAGGGTCATGTTCTGAAAAATACTCTACAATTTTGATGAATGGACACACGACAATTTCACACACATCATCTTGAGCCTATTCTGAACTTAAATTGTGAAGTAAGAACTGCTAGGTGAAAAGACATAGCCAGCACAAGACAATAAATTTGTGTAATTAATAGGCTAATGAGCAAACATAATTCACCGTTTTGTCAATCATTCTGAAGTTTCTTGAGCACAATGACACTTATTAACTGGATATTTCAAATTTGAAAGCAATCCGTCAAAAACACAGATAGCACAAGTGCTTGAACACATCCACCTTTTAAGACAATTTCTATTATGTGAAAAATATATTTAAAAATCTTCTCATGGACTGTCACTTCAACGGATTTAAAACTGCACTTGTAGGGCCTTCAGACTAGGCTCTAAATATGCTGTGAAGGAAAAGTTTCTACATTAAAGTAATGTGTCAGTCAAATTGTAAGGGTGACATAATTCATGTGCTTCAAAACTGCTGGCCTGATGAACACAAAACTTGGTAAGTGAACCCCTTTCACTAGCCTCTGCCTGCCTGAAAAGGTGCTGCATAAAAACAATACAAAACATGGAAGCCACAAGCCAATGAATTTGTAACATTACCCAAATAATATGCAGTTGTACCAATATCAATCACAAATGCATCAATCATTTTGAAATGTTTTGTGTTCAATGACAAGGTCATATTGATATTTCAAATTTGAAAGTAACACGATTCCACAAGGTTAAACATGCCCATTTCTAAGCCAAATAAAAATATATTTTTCTTGTGAACTGTAACTTCAGTGAATGCAAGACTGCACATGTATGGCATTTGGGCTACGCTCTATCTAAACTGCCAAGGAAACCTCTCTATGTCAGAGAATATCAGAGCTATGTGTCAATCAAATTGCAATGGTGATGTAATGCATTTTTTGTGGATATTTAATTCTCATGCACTTTTAAATTTCTGGACAGATCAACACAAAACTTGGTACGTAAAGCCCTCTGTGTTATTTTCGGACCTCCAGGGAATTAGCTTATTGATACTTGAATCCCGGATTTGCTGCCTGCAGCTAGATTTTCTTACTGATGTTCTTAAACATTACTTTATAAAAGAAAACTGACTGCTCTTTCACCTGTAGCAGAGGGAGGCAGGGCACTTAACTTAACCTTCACACACAGAAAGTGGACAAGGAAATCAAGGGACTGGGTACTCTATTATAAATATTCTACATTATTTCCTTTTTAAAGTAACGGATTTTTACTGTTGAACACATTTTGGATTAAGGTGAACTGGTTTCCCCATCAGCTTTTGGTGACACCAGCAACACCAAAATGAATCTGTGAGAGCCCAAACCAGACGCAACTACAACTGTCGCTCATCGTGGCAGGTTAAATGATTAGCAATAGTCTACTTACATTTCTCGTTGTTTCCCTCCATCTGTGGAGTGTCATCTAAAAATCCTTGACTTTCGCAACGTGATCATTCTCCTTCGTGCGCACAGTCTCTTACAGAAGACGCCTACTACAGTTCCCCATGAAGATTCCCTCACCGTGGCACCTGGGTCCTAGTTCAGACAACCGGCCGGTTTTAACACCACCAAACGCCTTATGATTAGGGGATTTTATGGCATTTTATAAAATTGGATTTTACTTCATTTTATAATGTGATTTATTTTTAAAATGGCGTTTTATTTCGTAATGTGATTTTTCAGCAGAATGAGCTCTTATTTCAGAAGAATGGCCTTTTTCATAATAATAGACCCATTTATCCGTCTGATCCAGCGAACCAGATTCTTCAGGTGGACAAAACTACACAAATAGTCATTGTGTTCTCAAAATAAAAATAATATTACATCAAAACAAAACAAAATAAAAAAAGGTCTATATTAAAAATCCCTTATAGCATAAACCCTTGATTTCTTAGTGTACTGTCACTCAGAATAAAAACGATTCATTGAAGGCGTATTGCGAATTTGACATATGTTATATGTTAAATTTAGGTGTTATATGCAACAAATCCTGCGGTGCAGGCCTGGACTAGCAATCAGGAGTACCAGGAGTTTTCCCGGTGCGCCGGTGTACTTTGGGGCCAGGGAAAATGTGTGTGTTATAAAGCAGTCCAGTCAGACGCAGCGCTGCCCCCTTGTAGCACGGCAAAGGGCCGCCCGCGGGTGTTTACAGTTTCCCCTAGCGTGGCCTTCTAGTCACACGGTCCCGGCCCACCCATTCATTTGCGTATGCAGCCTGCCTGAGGCTCGCCCATTCTCATTTAGCTGCTCAGACAGGCGTGTGGAAGCACAGCATTGGGAGCGATAGCCAGCTAATTGTAAAACAATGGACAAGCCACAAAAACGTACGAAGGGGGGGGTTGATAAGTTCATTCATTCATTCAATTTCTGAACCGCTTAATCCAAATTAGGGTCGCGGGGAGGCTGGTGCCCATCTCAGCCGACTCTGGGCGAGGGCAGAGTACACCCTGAACAGCTCGCCAGGCCATCGCAGGGCAGAAACACGCTGATGGCTATGCAGCCTACTCTTAGCTGATAAGTTAAGAGAGAAAAAAACTTAAGAGTCTTCATCTTGAGGCTGCCAGCTGTGCAAAAATCACAGAATTGTTTACAGATGCCAGTGTGGCCACCGCTGCTTTAGACATACCTTCTCATGATGCACTTGTTGAAGAAGCTAGCTGTGAAAGAGAGCTGACAGAGAAGGAGGGCCAGGGCCAGGCTGAGGGAGACCTGCAGGTGGAGAGTGTCAGGGACCCACAGGAGGAGTGTGTAGCTGGGACCATTACACAGCAGGTAACAGAGTTAAGGGAAATGTGCAGTGGCCAGAAAAGTGCAATGCTGTAGCTTATACAGGCAAGATTTGTGTTAAAACCCCTGATAATCAATACAAAAAGGCTATATGATCATTTTGACAGGGACAAAGAGCAACATAATTCTGAGAAATAGTGAACAAATTAAATTAGATTATAGGTCTGTAGAACAATTGTGTATTATTTAGTAAAGTACATGTTAGGCCATAAGGATTAAACTACAACTGGTCTTATTCAATTTAGATCTATCATTTGTCAGGTTCAGTCTACCTCTCCTTGCTTAGTCTGATATAAATCACATTTTATGTATGCCATAAAATATGACATGAAAGATACAGTCCATCATAGGTAATCTAGTCACCTAATATGCATGAATACAGAGTTAGAACTGTGGATGATGGACCTGGTGAAGAAGTGGCAATTGTCACCAAAAACTGTGCCTCTTGCAGGGATTGTCCTCTGTGCTACTATAAACTTCTTCTGAAGTTTAACATGCTTACAGTCCCTTACTTGGACTGGCCTACAAATACCTGCTTTCCAATCGCATACCCTTTTGGCTACTTTGTTTTTTATGCAATGTTTAAAATTGTAAACAATTGACAGACATTTTAAAATTAAATGCGAATGAATGAATTTA
>JAQMYF010000024.1:36116512-36129605 GCA_030014195.1 Neosilurus mollespiculum | reverse complement strand
TCATTAGGGATGTGTAGGGGTTGTAGAAAAATTTTTAGATTCCTCCCTAATTTAATTTTACTATGTAAAACTGCTTTCTGACAATATCAATTGTAAAAAGCGCTATACAAATAAAACTGAATCGAATTTAATTGAATTTCCTGGGTGTGGATTTTCCACCTGATAGATGAGCTGTCTTCTGTGGACCAGGCCTCCCTCTGAGGTTACAAGCTTGTAGCTTGTTCCAGTAGTTCTCTCTCCCAATTAACCTTACCAGAAATGTATCATGTTACATGCAGTAAACAAGTATTCCCATTCAGTGATTGGGGATATGGGAAGAACATGTGTTTAGTTCTTTTCCTTGAAAGTGTTTGAAAAGATTGTCAACTACCATCTCAGGAAGTTTGTAAATCCCATGATCTGTGATGAATAGTATTGATTCGTGACTAGTCAATTATATATATGTGACCCATCACATCAAATCAGGAATTAAGTCACGTTTTGGCCTATATGAGTTATGCATATTTCCATATTCCTGACTCAAACTCCATTTTGGTACCAAAATTCATATAGCATGTCTGGTTGCTGGGATACGGCCAATTTAGGGGATTTCAAAATGTATAATTCTGAGAAAACGGGTTAAAAAGTTAAGAACCAATGAACTTCAAAAGTCTTTAGCTGCCACCACTCAATATTAAAAATAACACCATGAAATTATTCAAATACTTTGAAAGAATTACACCAACAGTTATTTGTAATATTTATGCAGATTTATAGTATCAAAATCTATGAACAGGGTGATGTACAAAAAACCCCAAAACAAAACAACAACAACAACAACAAAAACAAAAAAAACAAAAAACATTTTTGCCAGATGCAGAAAATCAACAAATTTTCCAAACTGGTGAAATTCATCTAAAACTGAACAAACAAGTTCAAATGTCTCATAAATGGGTATAATAATTACATTCCTATTGTTTTCTTTGGCACTGATAAAAAGAATAGTGGGCGTCATCAGGATGTATAAGGGTGACAACGCCCACTCAAACCGAACATGGCAAAATTTAGTTCCTTGCTCCTAACTGAGCCGATTTCTTTGTTTTCTTTGCAGGCTTTTGTCTGAAATTTGTTTCTTTTCTGTTTTGGGCTGCAAAATTGGCCCGTATGACATAATACCTGATACAATGTGATGGATCAGACACACACATTTTTTTAAACTGGTCCCATAAAGTGTGACATTCACAATTCCCAAATTTCAGTGTAGTCCCGCTTATTTCCCTCTATACTGACCTTAAATTCATGAAGCACTGATACAAAGACTGTGAGAGAACTTCATGCACATAAATGCACTTTTATTAAGTAACAAACACTAATAAATCCATATGTAACACCAAATTCATATTCAAATTCATTCATGTATGGACACAAAATTCATACCATTTGTTTTTGGTAAATAAATTAATTACCGCTTGACGATGTGTGAAATAAATACACTTCAGTTGGTCACTCAGTTGTACAGCGAATGTCATAACATGGAACCTCACCCCTCACAGGACAAATGGGTCAGTATGTAACTGGTGTGGACACCACTGGTTACGCACGGAACTCTAACTTGATGTGTGATTCTCAGTCCAAAAATAAGAAAAATAGGAATTTTTACTTTGGATGTAAATTTTAATGCAAGATCTTTGTTGCAAGACCTACTATTTGCACTTTGAGTTGATATTCAGCGATAGCATGACATGAAACATAAGGAACAAAAAAAAAGTCACAATTTTCATCCACATATTGCAACCAATTTTGCCAAAAAATTCAAATTATTTTGTCTGACATGTTGTATGTGCCCATGTGGTATGTTTTTGGCAGGGATTGTTCTTTTAATTCTCTTTAGTTTTTGGAAAATATTAGGTCAAAATGAGAATCATTAAATTTGAATTGCAGCTTTAACCCCCTCTAACAGCTCTGCATTGACTTACATAGTGTCCATTCCACTCTGATTGGACTACCATTCTCTTGCTCTAGACTCTGATTGGTACCTCATGACATCATGTCTCAACATATCTCGAATTGACCTTAAGGTGTTTAGACTTGAAGCTTATACCCAGCTTGTTCTTTACAACCTTTTCCATACATGTTCTAACCACTGCAATTACCACAAATTTTTCCTGTTGTACTTGAGAGCAGCTGATCATGGTAAATGTGTCGAAGCGTCCTTGATAATGTATAAAATTGAGAATTTGATGGAGAAATAAATGGAGAAATGGAAACTTAAGAGGTTGTAGACAGTACAAGAAAAAATCACAGCCTGAAAATCTTCATCACATTCTCATCTTCTAGAGATGCACCTGCAATAAACTTGCCTGCTTCTCAGCCTTCCACATTTTTTTTTAGATAGATACACACTGCACATCACTCTGTGATGTTAAGACTGTTGCCAGATATCGGAACAATCCTTTCACTTAAAATTAATATTAAGGACCTGATCCTGAACGAGGATTAATTGGCAGGTATTTGCCAATAACTACTTTACAGTAAATAACTGTGAGTAAATACATTTAAATAACTGTAAGTGAATACATTTTTGTATTTCTAAAGTGGTAGTAAATATACTTCATTTTATTTATTTAATTTAAAATAATATATTATTTCAATTCAGTTACTGGATTTCTGATCCGGAATTTACTTTTCACCAATTTACCTCCTCACAGCTCACCTGTTCTGCTGCGTGTTTCAGATTGGTTTTTTAAATTACCCTGATCCAGAAATCTCTGTCTGTCCACTGTCATGTTAACCTGTTTGCACTCTGGCAACTCCTGAATATGTCATATTTCTGTAGATGGATGTTGTCTCAGATAAACATTTATAGACCTAAAACTCACTTCTCTGCACCACTTCTGTTCCTTACCACCTGATATTTATTGAACTTGATCAATGTTTTCAAACACTAAGAAATTTGTAATATTTTTCTGTATAATTAATTTACAAGGACATAGACACACTATCTCATGTGAAGACAGAGGGGCACCCATAGCTGATGCCAAGTTTTCACATATCTTATACATGGTACAGTAAAGTCTCGTTAATATGTGCATGTCGGGGTCCAATGCACCTCAACACATATTAAGTGAGACCGCACTTTTGCATTTTTGCATGTGAAATCTCTTATTCTCAAAAGTGTAAATAAGGTCACTTGACCCTAAAATGTATGAAGAAGATAAAATGTATGAAGCTCATGGGTGAAGAAAAAGGCTTAAAACAGGACAATAAGTGACAAACTTATTAAAATACACAAAGCTGAGCGCAAAAGATATGTGGAGTTCTGTGTATACAGGTGTGTATGCAGGTGGTAGAGCTAATATGTGGGTGTGAATGTGCTTGTATTTGGGTGTGAATGCTGCCATGGATCAAATCAGAATGCTGACATAGTGCTCTAATATGATCAATTTCAGTCAAAACTTTGGTCAATTTTGGTAAAAAATTACAAAAAATATGCTTTTTGGTCATCACCATGTTACAAATTTGGAGTCTAAGCAGTGGGTGCATATATCAGACTAGCATGCACACAGATTCTATTGTACTCAAAGCATATAATATTAAAATGAAAATAAAGATTGTTCATGAGTCTCAAATCTCAAGTCTCTGTGTCGAACACATTAGAGTCCTACATAATGTAAAGCACCTTCTAGCATGCACAGCTAAAGGAAAAGCGTGTCTACAGCACTTCCCATTTCAATTCAGTTTTATTTGTATAGAAATTTGTATGCAACTGGCATTACAGCAAATAGATTTTTTTTATTATATTTTATTCTGGGAATTTTATATTTTACAAGTCATAAGATTACTTGCAATCAACTGGGACTTAGGCTGCAATTGACAATTCGTCTGCAATCATCTGGTAGGGCTCCTTTGCAGTAAACAAACAGTCGTTCATTGTATGGGGTCATATGCTACTAAACCCCTTATAATTTGCACCCTACATTTGAAGTTTTGATAATGAAGAATAGAGGTGGCATGGTGGTGTTGTGGTTAGCATGTCTGCCTCAGAAAGAAGGTCCTAGGTTGAAGTCCCGGGATGGGCTTGTGTGTGGAACTTGCATGTTTTTACTGTGCTTATGTGTGTTATCTCCGGGTGCTCTTATTCCCCCCCATATAGTTCTGATATGCACATTTGGCTAATTGAATGTTCCAAATTGCCCCTTGGTGTGAGTGTATATGGGTGTGTGTGTGTGTGTGTGTGTTTGGCATGTAATGGTCTTGCAAGCTGTAGAGGGTGTACCCCAGAGTGTCTCGTGCCCATAGTCAGCTGACCCTAATAGGAATAAGAGGTTCGGCAAATGAATGACTGAATAAATGACGAAGGGTGAAAACTTTATAATCGGTGAAACAGGGCAGTATCGCTCGAGTCCAGACTTGAGACTGTTTTTCTACTGTCACTGACTTGGTCTGGTATTTTGCACTTTGTCTTTGTCCTGATCTTACCAGAAATATTTGTTGTTGTTTTTTTTAAATATTAATATTTTTATTAGACAAATATGGCACACAAAGGGTAAGAAACAACCCAAATTACAAACAGAATTTAACAGTAGGAAAACCAACAGGCCATATTTACTTTTTTGATCTATAGAAAACAAAAATAACAATGTTCTTGAATAAACATAAAACACGCCCCCATACAAATAGAAATAGGAATAGATAATACAAATCATTAAAAGGAAAATGAAAAAGAAAAAAAATATTAAAAAAGGGGGAAGGGGATGGGATGTACAAAGAGATTATAGAGACTTTAAGTGGAACAAAAAGGGTTGCCACTTTTCAAATAATTTTGCTACATTACCTCTTACTGAATGAGTGATCTTTTCAAGCCTCAGGTAAGACATAGTGAAAATATTCTAGTTTGTAGAGACCAAGTTCATCTACCTTAAACAAAACCACCACCACTACAGGCAAAAAAACAAAAAAAAACAAAAAAAAAAACACAAAAACAAACAAAAAACCCAATAAAAACTAGAAGCACTCGGAGAGTGCTTACCTTGCTAGTATGATGGCTATTAGACTCCAATCTCCTGATCATCTGAAGTAAGGTCAAAGATGCGGTGAAATCTAAACCTGAATCTAAAATCAAAATCTAAAGCAGGCGTAAGTCAGAGCAGTGTCGTCTTCCTGCTCACAAACAGCTGTGGCTCAGTGCAAAGCTTGGCATCTTTGATGCTCTTCTATGGCTCTTCAATCTGCTTTTGCACAGATCACCACCTCTCCTCTCAGCCTGGATTCCACTATTCTTTCCAATAACTTTATGGTGTGACTCATCATCTTTATGCCTCTGTAGTTAATGCAGCGCTCCACATATGCCTTGTTCTTGACAATTTGTGCAAGAACACCTTTCCACTCCTGAGACATCCTTGTTGAATTGTCTGGTTAGATATTCTATTCTCTTGCCTAAACATTTCCATGCCTCAACTGGTATATCATCTGGGACAACTCCTTTTCCACTCTTCCTAGCTGCTTTCATGTCCTCTTTATTGCAACTAATTCTGTTTTCTCACCTGGGGTGTATTCCTGCCTCATGCTCAGTATTTCTGGGAGAGTTTACAGATCCGCGTTGGCTCTGACCAGAATAAAGTGGTAAAGATAAATAAAAGAATAGTTTGCAGCACTTACTAGGTGTTACCAAATGCATTTTGCATGATGAGGTTCAACCTTAGTAAATTTAACGTAATTTCAGACGCACCATAAACACATTTTATGGTTGTAAATTCTTAAAAAAACATTTAAACAAAACTCCCTTGTTTGTCTGACTATTTATTCATTTAATTAATAGAAAAAAAGTTTTTTTCTTCCACTAACCTAAGCAACACTTAACATTCCAGGGGCAAATTTCCCCAAAACACACACGCACACGACAAAGCGCACACACACACACACACACACACACACACACACACACACACACACACACACACACACACACACAATGCATTAGTAAAGGTGTAAAAAGTGTAATCTACTCAGGGGACACAACATCAATGGGCTGATAAAACCATGTATCTAAATCACCCTTTTAAAAAAAAATTAAATCTTGTAGCTAAGGCGCATTGCAATGTTCTGATAAACCCATGAAAAGCATATCTGCAAAACTGAGGCCACAATCGGCAATCAGAAGTTTCAAATTCTCAAATCAAGATGTACTGAGAAAATCTCGTAACTTTACTATGTAGACTCTGCTTCCTATCAACTTCAAAATGCATGCTGAAAATAACACGTATTTTATCTCTTAACCCTAAACCAGTCTGCTATGCAACTTTGGTGTTTTTCTAGTGACAAAAACACATATCTCATTAATATTCAATTTGCGTATGCGCAATATTGCATTTATGTTGTTAGTGAAATTCCAGAACAACTTGTCTGTGACCTTGACTTCTAGTTTCAATGACTGCTTACACAAAGGTTTGTGACTTAGTATTTATTTCCACAGTATTGTCTAACTTGTTTCATAAAAATGGTATCAAGTAATCAAAAATGGGTATATCAATGGTTACAATAGGCTTTGCCTAGGGATAGGCTTAGCCTAGCTCAGCACTGTTAAGTTATAATTATTTCATATGTATGTGTGTGTGTGTGTGTGTGTGTGTTGTCCCTGCTGTTGTACTTGTGAGCTGTGCAGAGAGAGTTTGCTGCCCTAGGAGAAAACGGTTTGGCAAATGAATGAACCAGTGAATGAAAGTGTATGTTGATGTGTAGTGACTATCCATTACAGAGTGTAGAGTGTAAAGTGTAGAGTTTCAGCTGCTATATTTGGAATTGCGAAAATCTGCACATATGCACATAGGGTTCCTTACATTATACATCTTCATGCTCTTGTTGGTTTGTATAAAATTTGTGATAGTTTGCCAGTAGTTTAACTTGTTCAGTGTCCAGTTTTAGGAAAAAAGAGTACATGTAGATCATACTGTTAATTTTCATACACTTTTCTAGGAAAAATTGCTCCAGCATAGTAAAAAGAGAGCAAAGGAACAACAGCAAATAAATAAATAAATAAACAAACAAATTTAAAAATAAATAAATAAATAAATAGAGAGAGAGTGAGAGAGAGAGAGAAAGAAAGAAAGAAAAAAAGAAAAAAGAAAGAAATATTTAAAAAGTACACAAGCTAGGGATGCCCAAAGAAATCAGGAAGATGTTGAAGAGCCAATGGAAATAAAACACCAGAATACTATGAGAATCGCACACAAATTATGTCTTAGATATGCAGACCCAAAAATTATTTCTAAAATTGTTTAGTAGGGGGTGAAAAATCAGTATGATTAGAGATAGCAAAAATTAAGACAATTCATGTTTTTCAAATTATAATATTATACATATATAATTATATAATTTAGCTATAATAAAGATAATTATGATGACAAGAAGTACTAGTACTACTAATACTACTACTACTACTAATAAATTCATGAATAATAAATTTGTGAATAATAAATTCAGTGACACTTGTGAGATGAAGTTTAGAATGTATTTTGTATTGTGTTGTTTAGTGCCTAGATTGTGATAGTGTTTGTATAGGTTGGTTGAGTGTGTGGTTGGTAATGAGAAAACAGGGATAGGAAGAACAATTTAAAAACTGAGATCAGGTAGAAATTCTGTTTTTATTAAAGGTTTATTCAGGTGGCACATATGGGGGAAAAAAAAATGGAAAAAAACTTTTGGATCAAATTTTAGAATACCACCCCAGGACTGTAAATGAAAAAATAAATAAGTAAGTAAATAAATTAAATAGTATCACACAAAGACCTCTGATGGGGCCGGTGGCGTAGCGGTTAGGGTGCCGGGCTCACGATTGAGAGATCATGTGTTTGAATCCCCGTTGGACCCCTACCATGCTAAGACCCCTGGGCAAGGTCTTAACCACAAGTGTGCCTCTGTCCACCCAGCAGTATAAATGGGTACCAGTAAAAATACTGGGAAGGTAACCTGTGATGGACTAGCGTTTCATCGAGGAGGAGTTGAACTCCTAGTTGCTTCATGCTACAGAAACCGGGGATAAGCACCAGCCTGATGAGCCACTAGGCTCGGGTGTAAACGCCCAACAGACTTACCTTACACGAGTCTGTCACATATTAACCATTTGCAGAACTTATGCCGACGTATTATGTTGAACTATTGATGTTATTCCAGTTTTGAACTTACATATATACATAACTCATTAGTAACTTATCCAGAACCTATAGCGAACTTATAACTAACTTATACCGAACTTATCTCCAATCTACAGTATATTGACTGTAGATGTATCTGACGTGTAACTTACAGCTAGCGTACTATGGATGTATTGGCAGCATTTAGGGGGATTGGTATCCAAAATTCAAACGAGGAACCGGTCAGTACTCCTCAAGACTCCATGGTTAGCAGATGTCCATGTTATCCCAGAGATGGAGGATCTGCCAAGGCTGAGAAGAGAATACCTACTAGCTGTCCTCCATCAGCATGACCTCATCGATTTCTTCGGCATGGTGGTGATGTTGATACTGCGATATCTACTGCGGATCTGATTTGAATCAGTGAGCGGCTACCTTTTATAGGCTACGTCACGTGATCAATTGTTGGGGATACGCTGCTGCATAAGTTAGACTATCGTTCATCATAAGTTGTGAACGCTGCCAACACGCTAGGCATTTGTTGGTATAATTATATGTAGGTTCAAAGTACACTAGACATTATATTCAAGTTATGAGGTACTTTCAAATAATGAGTGTGAACAATCACATAACTGACCTACAATTTATTGCAACTTACCTACAGCTTATGGCCAGTGTATGCAGAACATATGAGCAATATGCTAATTTTGTGCATGACCTTGCCGTACTACGACTTTACTAGCGTGCTGTTAACTTACACAAAACCTACCTATATCTTATTCAACATATTTGCCAAATTTCTCATGTCGGCATACACGTCAATGTGTGACATACGACTGTGCCAGAACAAATGTTCTTTTCATGGTGCCAATAATATTGGCATCAATAACATGCTTTGAATGCCACATGTTTGTATGCCCTATAGACTGGGTGTTTATTCAACATGATTGTGACATGATTGAATAAATCACATCTAAGCCTCTGGGAAATAGGGAGACTTGTATGGTGCCTGAAGGTTAGTGCCACAATAATCTTTCATACACACAACATTAAGATGCCTTTTTCATCAAAGTTTAAAAGCGCACATTAAAAACTAAAACTTGTATTTCAGTGTACATAAAAACAATAACTGGGTCATTCTCACAGAAATGCATATTTTATGTCCACTCTTCATACATCCTTCATACATGTTTTAAAAATATGTTAAATTGGATTTGCCCAGATCTGTTCTGATATAAAAGTACCTTCATGTGTTGACAATTTAAGCTGTATATGTACAAATTTCGAGCATATGAATTTATGTCCCCAAGAACTATGTCAACTCTGTCACACAAGTATATTCACTGTCCGAATCTAATTTAGGTTTTTCATTTTACATGCAATTGGCACTAGAGGGCAGTGCAAAAAGTCAGAGCGCGAAATCCAGCATGAACGTTTGATCCTGTCAGACCATAAGTGAGTTTCTTTCTTGAAAATCATTGCAGCTATAAGCGTACAGTTTTTGGACATCAACCCTGTTGTTATAAGTACTCTCAGTGCATGACAGAGTAAAAACGTGGGAAAGTTAGAAGATTTAATCAACGAATACAGCCTGCTATCATTGATATTTTTGAGCGAAATTTAGGAATTTTATGCCAGAGCTTTCATTATTAGGTCACATTTTGTTGGCTGGGACATAATATATGCATTTCTATGAGAATGACCCAACTATGTAACTTCATTTCCAAGATATCACAACAATTTATTCTGTATTTCAACAGTAAAATAATAAACTGACAAAAAGCACTGGTTTTAGAAAAAAAGTCATCCCATCTCTTACTATGTTAAAACAGGAAAGTTTTTTTTTTTTTTTTAATTGAAAATTCAACTGAGATACAAGGTTTCATCAGCCCACCAATGACATTTACCTTGTGGGATACTTATTGACTTATGGTAAAACTTAAATTTGGTTGTAATTGATGTACCCTTGTGTAAAAAAATATTCCTGGGGCCAGTGATTCTACAAAAGTGGTAATCATGCTTGTAAAATGTTGCACAAAAAAATGCTGCATGTCCCAATTTTTTTAAAAACAAAACAAAAAAAAACTCCCCCCCACACACACATTTAAATGTCAATAAACACACTCTGTTTACTGACACAGAAATCAAGAAATAAAAAAAATCTCAAACACTGCACCATAACCCTTTACTTCTGACGTGATTTAATGCCTTGTGTTTATTGTGAATAGTCACTGATAAGAACTGCTACCATTACAAAACTCTGAAGAATGGCTCAACACATTCTTTAAACAATGTCTACTAAATAACTGTTTTTGTTGAAACAAAAATTACATTCACCGTTTAAGACCAGGATTTACCCTCAACCATCTATATCCTGGATAGTGCCCAATCCTTACCTTTTGCCTCTATTTCAATCACAAACACTACTGAGACTTTGGTTTTCATTTTCATGGAAAATCCAGCTATGTGTTTCCACTGTAAGCTAAACTTGGACTATAAAGTAAAACAAGATATTAGATTACCGGTGTAATATACAAGAGAGGAAAAAAAAAACAAAACCCCACATTATATTATCAATATAGTGTCTACATTCTAGTCACTCTGCTGGTGCATAATTTAACACAAAATATAAGGCAAAACTCTATCTCTTTTCCCTATTCTTACCAATAAGAAATGAGAAAAATGTATTAAAACAACAAGAATCTAAAATTACTTCTAGCTCTCCTCTTTATTTTAGACTGTTGTTCTGTCCCCCACATCTTTTTTTCTGTTTTTACATTTTTTGTACCCAGTGATCTTGTCCCAGTTAATACTACATACTGTATATTCAGTAGCAGTGCTGTTGTTTAGGGCTGTAAAGCATTTTTTGGCTGGTTTTGGACAGGTGTCTCGAGTTCTACATATACGAAGCAGGAATGTTTAGAACAGCCTAGCCTGTTTCTTCATCTCATTCCTCTTCCACAGTGCCAGTCGGTCAAACTCGACGATGGTCATACCAAACACTTGGTAGAACTCCTCAGGAGAGAGATGCCTCTGAAAGACACATTGAATTATACAAGTGTTTGCATTAAAATATTGTGCAGCTGCACTGTGTCCCTGTACATTACTAAATTCATATGGCATAAGCCCAGTTTTACAAGATAGGCTTTGGATCCACTGTTCACTTGACCAGGATAAGGTGTTTACTCAAGATTAATGAATATTGCACAAGTGAATTTCACAATGACTTACTTCCAGTCTTGCTCTGTCTACGTCTTTTGGCAACCTATTTCGCCCTCTGGTGGTCACAATCAAAGCCTCATATGGGTAAACCTGTAGGGAGAGTTGCAAAAACCACACATTAAATAAAAAGAAATAAAAAAATTAAAAAACAAACAAACAAACAAACACAAAATCTAAACAAATAGAATATGTTTGACATGCAGAAAGAAAACATACTGAAGTATACATGGACACAGACTCCCCAAATTAGACAGGTGATGACTGGCAAAAGATCAGGTGATTTCTTTCTCGCCCTAATCCCTCTCGCCCCCTCGGGCGCCTCTGTGTGGAGTTTGCATGTTCTCCCCGTGCTTGCATGGGTTTCCTCTGGGTGCTCCGGTTTCCTTGCACAGTCCTGTGGATTCCTTCCACAGTAGGCTAACTGGCTGTTCTAAATCGCCCCTAGGTGTGAGTGTGAGTGTAAATGGTTGTATGTGTATTGGCCCTGCAACGGTCTGGTGAGCTGTTCATGGTGTACCCCGCCTTCGCCTGAGCTGAGTCAGCTGAGATAGGTGCCAGCCTCCCCTCGACCCTAATTAGGATTAAGCGGGTTAGAAAATAAATGAATGAATAATTGAATATATTTATAATAATTATTTCTATTAGTTTCAGATACTGGGACAGTGGTGGCCCGGTGATAGAGTGCTGGATTACTTATCCCACTATAAACAGGTTGTCACTGCTGTCCCCCCACTGCAGCTAGCTGGGTTAACAAAGGCTTGCCATGTCTCTCACTGTCTGTGGTGAGAGGCATGCAAATTGCTGATTTTCGTCAAGTGTAGGCTGCATTGCCATCAGTGTGTTTCTGCCCTGCAATGGCCTGGAGAGCTGTCCAGGGTGTTCTCTGCCCTCGCCCAAAGTTGGATGAGATGAGCATAAGACTCCCTGCAACCCTAATTAGGATTAAGCGGTTTAGAAAATAAATGAATGAGTTTCTGATATTGTTCTCAGAAATTGGGATAACAATGGGGATTACTTGCACATGAAGCTTCTTTCATTCACCCTGGACCTTCGTTCTGTGAGGCGGATGTACTAACCACTATGCCTTGTGCTGCTCCATGTGAAGTCTCTTCTTACTAAAATTTTATTTCACTCCAACAATACAATTTAAATAGTTATTGTTACAAATACTGGAATCTCTCTCAGGCTACATGGTGGCATCTTGTCTGGAAGTCATCTCTTGACCTCCCAAAGACCCCTAAAAAAATGACCGCGAAGCAACCCATGACCGTAAGACAGCAAAAACCATCATCCCCAGTCTTTGGTTTTCTGCTCTCCCATTCAGCTGGATGTAGCATTGTGCTCATCATGCTGATGTACTGTGACTTACCTCTCTTTTATTTTATGACTAGAATTACTGCTGTCTGTTTAAGGATGGCTTCAAGACTCACCTTGTACTCTGCAAAAATGATATGCAAGAGAAACAAAACATTTTTTCTGCTGGCTAACTGCTGATTATTGTTAAAATTGTATAGACAAAAATGACATTGAATGATTATCATTTTAGCACTACACATTTAACCCCACAGCATATCTGCTTCAACTAACCTCTGATTCCCCAGTTGACCTCATTGCCACTGTCATACTGGAAATAGTCTGTATTCTGATGCTGGAAAACAAACATTATTATTAGACAATTAAAGTCAGGTTAACTTCAGAAAGTTATAAAGTTTTTTTATATATATATATATATATATATATATATATATATATAAATTTTATTT